>CM032228.1:243837500-244282500 GCA_019009955.1 Riptortus pedestris
GTGTGACTGAAGTTTACCTTTCGGGCATCACTGACGTGACGTTTTCCTATCGTTTATAATGTGGATATTATTCTACGTTTTCCTGTTGTTCAATATCTTTTCTCTTTCTAATACTCTTACACGATTGAAAACCTCTATTTTCCTTGTTATCTACATTTATAACATGTTCCTTCATTCTTTTTTGAATTGGTTGTTTAGTTCACACAGCGGCTTCTGAAGTACCTTTTTCTCCATGTCACGGAACACTAAATTATCATTTCAATAATTCGAAGGCAATAAGGGTGCAACGAATACTGCAAGATTCTCATTGTCCTCCCAACCATAGCCGCATCACCAGCCGACCTCAGCATCTTAAGTGTTTCCTTCCAAAGCAGCTTACTGTAAAAGATTTTCTAGTCCGCCTCTCGACTGTGGCGACACGCCGTCTCGGCATCCCATCACGAACATCATCTGGTATCATCAGCTGTTCGTCACACACGTCGGCCCAGCTGATAGCCCCACCGTGAGACGCGGACAAGGCTTACCCCAGTGGCCTACGACTGGATGTGGGTCGGGCCAATCTAGACAAAACGCCGACTTCCTGCCCCATTGTCCTAGACCAGTCTCACCACTCGCCATATAGTTTACGATTCATCATACTATCGAATGTAACGTGCCATACGATTTACATTCCGTGCAATACACAATCCACCTTTCTCCCAAATAAATTGTCATACAGCTCGCATGGGCTATAAACTATCGTACAATACATATTACGTACATCCATGACACTTGTCATGTAGTCGAAAATTCTCCGAATTACTCATTTAACGTATAATACACTATATCGCCTACACGATCTAGAATCCAAGATTCTGACCAAATAACGCGTCTACTCCTTAGTATCCATATGGTCTGGAACCCATCTTATTGCCCACCTAATCTATCATACACTGTACCGTTTATACGGTCTAAAGTCCCTCACTCTGTGCAAATAACGCATCTATATCTTAGTATCCATATGTTTGAGAACCCACCTCTCTATCCAAATAACGCGTCTACTCCTTAGTATCCATATGGTCTAGAACCCATCTTATTACCCACCTAATGTATCATACACTCTACGGTCTAAAGTCCCTCTCTCTGTGCAAATAACGCATCTATATCTTAGTATCCATATGTTTGAGATCCCACCTCTCTATCCAAATAACGCGTCTACTCCTTAGTATCCATATGGTCTGGAACCCATCTTATTGCCCACCTAATCTATCATACACAGTTACCGTTAATCGGTCCTAAAGTCCCTCATCTCCTGGCAAGGATAAATCGCTCTATATCTTAGTATCCATATGTTTTGAGAACCCCCCTCTCTATCCAAAAAACCGTCTACTCCTTAGTATCCATATGGTCCTGTAACCCATTCTTCTTGGCCCATATAACGATCCATACACACGTACACACTTATTATACTTCTAAATCCCTCACACAGTGCACAAAAACGCATCTATATCTTAGTATCACATATTTTGATAGAACCCACCTCTCTATTACAAATAAACGCGTCCTAACTCCTTAGTAACCATAATGGTCTGGAACCCCATCTTATTGCCCACCTAATCTATCATAACACAGCGTACCGCTTAATACGGTCTAAAGTCCCTCACTCTGTGTAAATAACGCATCTAATCTTAGTATCCAATAGTATTGAGAACCCACCTCCTCTAAACCCCAAATAACGCGTCTCTCCCTTTAGTTCCATATGGTATCTGGAACCCATCTTCTGTCCACCTAATCGAATCAAACACTGTACCGTTATACTATCTAAAGTCCCTCACTCTGTGCAAATAACGCATCTAAACTTTAGAATCCATATGTTTGAGAACCCACCTCTCTATCCAAATAACTCGCAACTTCCTTAGTATCCATATGGTTTGGAACACATCTTCTGCCCACCTAACTATCATTCACTGTACACGTTTATACGATCTACAGTCCCTCACTCTGTGCAAATAACGCATCTAATATCTGAGTGTAGTATAAACCAATTCATGTTTGAGAACCCACCTCTCTATCCAAATAACGCGTCTACTCCTTAGTATTTATATGGTTTACTGCAGGCATAAAACTCAAATAATGCAGATATTGCGGTTATTATTAGAGATAGAGAATAAATGTACATATATGCCAATATTTAGAGTACAGTAAATTTTCAGTATGTTTTGTTCAATACAATATTTCGATTCAACTTACAACAACGGAGATATTTGTAATTTTCGAAATTGCTCCTCTGAACCCCCTACCATCTGATTCCCAGCCTTAAAGAACTTGACCTTTAGTTTTTCATGAAACACTTATTTATCGAGTCCAGTAACCTTCCAACCAAATTTAAGACCGCAAGAGCAGTATTCTCTTCATCTACATGATCGGATCGATGGGCATTTGAGGACATTTTTCGCTGAGTGCGACCACAATTTCCCTTAATAAAAATCTGATATAAAGAATAATAAATAAAGTCCCAATTCAAACAGGTTGTTAAGAAAGAAAAGTAAAAGTTCGAAATATTGTAGGGTAGCAATATACATTTATGCAGCAAGCTTCCCTGTACTGTACTGTAAGTCATACTGAATTTTCTAGATCCTTTACAGGGGCTTAACTCGTAGGTAAACCTAGAGTGGCGAGTTCGATTCTCATTGTGCAAAAGAAATTATTTAGTGAAGAAATTCATTAAATAACATCTTAATTCCCCACCCTGGCTAGAAAAGGGTGGTAACCTGTAGATAACCCGTCCCAATTAGCCTTCGTCGCAAAAAGTGGACGTTAATAAATAATAATAATAACTCGTTTTAAAAAAGAATTGTTTCCTTGACACAAAGTTAAGATGTTTGCTGAGTAGAGAGAGGTAATATTTGTGCAATTGGGGTGAAATTGTCATCGTTAAGATGGACTTTCACTAAAATGCATAAATAAAAAAAATCTACGAAGACATTGCAGTTGAGACAAATTAACGAAAAAACTAA
Source organism: Riptortus pedestris (assembly GCA_019009955.1). NCBI lineage: Eukaryota > Metazoa > Arthropoda > Insecta > Hemiptera > Alydidae > Riptortus > Riptortus pedestris. The sequence goes on from CM032228.1 coordinate 243,840,497, forward strand.
TCATAATAATTTTAGCATTCCAGACAATTTACGGGATGAGAGCTTATTAGGGAGAAAGTCCTTCTTTTCCACCTAGTTCTGGCCCATATTTATGTCCAGCAATTTAGAAGACAGGTTTATCATGTGGCGGTTCTCGGACTGGACGATGAAATGGAAAGGGAACAGGCCTATGCAGTTCAGCTGTGGATGGAGTTCACAGTTTTACATATATATATATATATATATATATATATATATATATATATATATATATATATATATATATATATATATAAATATATAAATATATATATATATATATATATATATAAATATATATATACATATATATATATATATATAGATATGTTTGTTGTTATATATATATAAAAATATGTATATATACAAACCACCATAAAAATATATGTGTGTGTGTGTGTGTGTGTGTTTGTGTGTGTGTGTATGCTAACATTTCTCTTCAATGTTTTTCATTTATGACCAAATTATTCGTAACTGTGGTGACTTCCTGATGGACAACAGGCGTTTAGTCGTTAAGTTTCCATAAGTTAATAGCAAAAATAAGTTTAAACCATTTCCATATAAACAGATTCTCCTTAAGGCAAATCAGATATTGAGTACTCATGACGCGATTTTAGACAAATTTCTTCAAAACGTCCATATTAATAATTAGCTGTTATATCATGGACCACTTCATTCCAAAGTTAAATACCAAATATTGTTCTCATTGAACTTTTACATTGCGAGATATATGCAAATACGTTCTGTTGATCCCTCCTCCTTTGTTTGGTCTTGGATTTCTCAAATTTGAGTGATTGGGATAAATTACAGCACTAGCTAAAGTATATAATTTTCAATGAAATGTATATATATTTCTGTAGTTGTTTTTCTTCTAGAATATTTCTATCTATCGATTCAGCTCTGCAAGGTAGGCTGACTTGTATGTTTACAATTCAGATGCTTTCCGTTGTAGATGTTATTAACGTGTAAATTGACTTTAAGATATCTCATTACATTTTTTAATACAAACTTCACTTCATATTCACGGAGCTGTTAGTAGAATGTAGATTTATCTGCTGTAAACCTTTGCGTGGGAAATCTGCTTATTTTACGCAGCACTTACATGAAAGACTTTTTTGGCCATCAGCCTTCAATAAACCACCACTCTTACTAAAGTGATGTTGACTTAGAATCACTTAACCAAATGGTATTTCGATTCCGATTTAAATAGGCCACTTATTAGACGTAAGCAGAGATCATTAGCAAGTCAGATACCAGATTTCAGGAAATCTGCTTAGTTTACGCAGCCCCCCTGTAATGGACTTTATTATCCACCTCATCACCACCAGTTACAACATAAATGCATCGAGTGCAGTTATTTATACTCAAATAAATATAGAAAATGATCTTCAGCAAAAGCAAAACACAAGTAATAGCTATTAAACACAAGTAATAAACATTAAGCGCAAGTTATAAACATTAAACAATGGAAAATAAACGCAATACAAGCTATAAAAAAAAGAATACTCTAACTGAATTAGACGCTCAACATAATTATAATAAAAATATTAACATTAATCAATGTGCATAAAACGAATGATTTAAATAAATATTGCAATTTAAAATATAATAAATATAATGCAAGTCCGTCACGCAGGGGCTTCGTAAACTAAGCAGATTTCCCACGTGAAGTTTTACAGTAGAGAAATAACAACAGTAGTAGTAAGGAATCTCTAAACCTAATTACGAGGGACGAACAGTTATGGAAACGGCTGCGCTAGCTATCGGCGGAAAGTCCCGAACATAGCCGACTCCGGCCGACCATACAAGCAATACAAATACAAATACCTCGGTTAATATTCAAGATACAGAATACATGTATAGACCAATATTTCTAGTATTTTTAATTTGCAATAAGATTGATTCTATACATTTTTTTCGATCTGACGCATAATAACGGAGATATTTCGAATTTTCAAAAATCACCCCCTCCTACTGGTCTGTTTTCAGCCATTAACGAACTTGATCTTTTTTCTTTTTACATAAAACGATTAAATATGACGTTTGGTAACGATCAAACAAACATCGCGACCGCTAGAGCGTTACCAGAGAAATGTATATATATATATATATATATATATATATATATATATATATATATATATATAAAATTTTTCATTTTCGTCATCCTCCTGGTAGGATCGATGGACGTTTGAGGAAATTTTTCAAAAATCCCGTAATGAGTACGACCTCAATAACTGATTCCCTTAAGGGAAATCTGCTAAAAAATCATTAATAGTTTACATTTCATATGTGAATACGATTAGAAAACAAAATTCAGGGAAAAATGTTTAGTTATTGTCCAGGAATAGACTGCCATCTGTAAATTGTCCACGTCATGCGATTTTAAGCTTCCACGAGTCCTGCATTGAGCCATGAAGTATAGAAGCAATTTAGTTACAATCTCTATCATACTAATTAATAATCAAATAATTTCCCTTCTTTTTATATGTGTGTGTGTGTGTGTGTTGGTATATAAAATTTGTTTCTAACTCACTGCTCACCTACCCTATTTTTTCAAGAGTATCTAGAAATAGGAATTGAAACATAGAAGGTGATAGTTATGTAAAATCAAATAGGCGATGAAGACAATTTCTAACGTAGCCCAGTTCTCTTTTAAGTTAATTATCTATTATTCTTTAAGTAAGTTGTTTAAAACGTCCGCTATTTGTATTCAACGTTTTGAAAAATTCCTAACTAAAAATGGATATTTTTTATAGAAACTCTTTTGATCTATTGGCCATTGGTTTTTGTTTTTTATAAGTTTTTGTTGGAGTGTGTTTCTTAACTCTTTAGTCAGTGTGCAAATGCAGATGAGGTGTCCTTTAGACTGCTCGCTCGTTCTGTCACAGGGGCAGTTTTTGCCATTTAGTACTTTGAATTTGTGTATGTAAGATTCGGTAGTCCACTCTCCAGCGAGTTCTTGTCTGGAGTAATAGTGAGTGGCAGTACAGGTGTTGAGGTACTCCTCAAGAATTATATGTCGAATAGGAAAAAACAGATCCAATCATACTGTAAATTTAATCACCGATAAATGTTGTTATTTTACAACTTTTATGTAATATTAATTAACAGAGATATTTTGATTTTTTTAATTTTCAGCCTTCAGTCGATCCCAACTTCTACTCTTGTCATATTAACAGTAAACTGTTATACCATGAGCCACATTTTCCGAAGCTTAAATACCATACATTGTCTTCATAGTAAATATATGTGATGGGGTGCTAGGTCACAAGAATGCTATACCAGTAAGTGAGAAATCTGCTTAATTTTCCGGAAACCCTGCAAGACGGACTTTTTACTTTGATATAGGATATATATGGGCAGAGGAAATCAATAGGTTGCAAACCAGTATTTTTGAAATCTGCTTAGTTTACGCAGCCCCTGCGTGACGGATTTTTTTTTCTCCAATACGTTTATGCTTAATTAGCTTTAAAAAAAATTGAATTTCATGAGACTCACATCAATATTGGTTGTATTTGAACAGATCAACAATTAAAAAGTCCGTCACGCAGGGGCTGCGCAAACTAAGCAGATTTCCCACGTGAAGTTTTACAATAGAGAAATCCGCCTAATAACAACTGTAGTAGTAAGAAACCTCTAAACCTAAAAAATAATTTAGGGAGTAATAACCCAGTAGTTTCTAGCCCCAAAAAACAGTTAACATAACCTCTAAACCTATTCACGAGGGACGAATAGTTATAGAAACGGCCGCCAGAGCTCTCGGCGGAACGTCCGAACATAGCCTACTGGTGACCACACGCAGAATACAAATGCAAATATCTCGGTTAATATTCAAGACAGAGAAAAAACGTATATAACAATAATTATAGTAAATTTAATTTGCAATAAGATTGATTCTGTACAATTTTTCGGTCAGACGTATAGTAACGGAGATATTTCGAATTTTCGAAAATCCTCCCCTCTAAACCCCCCCTCCCATTGGTACGATTTCAGCCGTTAACGTACATAAAACGTTTAAATGTCGAGTTTGGTAACAATCATGCAAAAATTGCGACCGCTAGAGCGTCAACTGACAAATTTATAGATAGATTGATAGATAGATACAATATATATACAGTTTTGAACGGACCTCATTTTCGTCATCTCCTAGGTAGGATCGATGGACATTTGAAGAAAAAATTCGAAAATTCCGACATGAGTACAACCTCAATAGCTGATTTCCCTTCAGGGAAATCTGCTAAAAGTGTTGGCCAGCCAAGTCCCTCAATAAGAAATGACAATGCTCGAAACGTGTTGGGGCAAAAATAAAGAAGTTATTTTAAAGTGGAACCAATTTGTTGTTTTTGACCCAGTAGGCTAAACTTTCAATCAATTTAAGAACTGGTCAGTATTAAAAGATATATATATATATATATATATATATATATATATATAAATATATATATATATATATATATTTTAGCTACATTCTAAATTCTTGTAATGACCGGTGTCATGCAAACTAGAACTATTTTAATGAAATATAATATGGTAATGATGAGTTGGAGTGACAGTGAGGTTCTTCTAATTCACCGCCATCTTTAATACTTCCTTGGGAAGCTGTGCATGAAGAAGAAGAAAAGAAAACAACTAACAAATATCTATTTAGAATTCAATTAGGAGTCGTTTATTTCATTGTTGCTGAGCCGGACAATGCCGAGGCATTCCCGAACGACCACAAGGCAATCAGTGTAAGTAGAAAATGAGAAAATAATTACCCTGATTTTCCGGTCTCATTCAAATTTATATTTACTTATTTCTTTTATTCATTTTATTCCATGGTCCTCGTTGAACAGCTGAAGGGCTCTCCCATCCACAAGTCTAATAAATAAATTAGCCTCTTGAGTAAAAATGCTCTAATAGTTAAGGCGCCAGAGGGAGTTGAGTATGCAGAAAAGTCCGTCACGCAAGTGCTGTGTAAATTAAACCGATTTCCCACGTGGTAGTATAACTCACCGGTGATCTCATCTCATTACATATTATATATATATATATATATATATATATATATATATATATTTATTATATATATATATATATATATATAGCTAGGTTACCCGGCTTCGCCCGGGAATTCATTTGAGGTGGGATGATAATGGTATTTTTTCGGCAAGACTTTACTTTGCACAATATTTTGACATTTACCCGTTTCAGTGTTCAAGGCTAGTACCCGTGATTGATTAATTAGTCTAAAGTCTAAGTTGGGTTATTAGTAATATATATACCAAGTTTTATAAAATTCGGTTCAGCCGTTTATGCGTGAAAAGGTAACAAACAAACAAACAAACAGACACGAAAGAAACAAAATGCAATGTGAAACGAAAAGTATAGTGATAATTCGCGAAAAAAATAATGTACAGAAGAGGATTACAATATTTATATTATATATTATATCTATATATATATATATATATATATATATATATATATATATATATATATATAGGACAATTGTAGAGTATCAATTGCTTAACCAGGTTGGTTCTTGAACATTTGGTCATACAACTCATAATAACAGCAATATTGTGAATTTTTAATACCCCCCTTCTAACCCCTCCCCCATAACACATATTTTGAATTTTCAAAATTCCCCCATAAACCTTCCCTATCCCACCCCGATTTCAGCATTAACTAATATGATCTTAGCCATTAACTAATAGTGTTTAAATATCGAGTTTGGTAACGATCAAACAAGTATTACGTCCGCTAGAGCGGTAACGGACGTATATATATATATATATATATATATATATATATATATATATATATATATACTAGCTCAGATACCCGGCTTCACCCGGAAATTTATTTGATGCTGGATGGTGATGGTATTTTTTTGGCAAGGCTTTACTTTGCACAATATTTTGACATTTACCCGTCCTAGTGTTTAGGGTTAATACCCGTCATTTCTGAGGATTTGTTAATAATGAAATTTGTAAATTCAGGCTTCCCTTATAACCCACCTCCCCCCACTCCTGCCCGCTAAAAATGTTAGTATGGCTTATAAGGAAGGCGTTAGTGCTAATGCACATACCGAGTGTTTTATTTAGTTCCGTTGAGTCTTTTGTGCCGAATAAAGTTGTTGACTCCCGCTATAATTTTTAGCGTATGACGCCTTTATACTTCGGTATACGACGATAGTGTATATAACAAAAGTTTCTCTAAATAACAAAATAAACAACTTTAGTTATGTGGATATTTGCCGAAACCCCAATAGGAAACGAAATATCACTATTTTTAATTTCAGGCCTCCCTTATAACCCCCACTCCTGCCCGTCTCTAGAAATGTTAGTATGGCTTATTATAAGGAAGACGTTAGTGCTAATTCACATACCGAGTTTGGTTTAGTTCGGTTGAGTTTTTTGTGCCAAATAAAATTGTTGACTTCCGCAGTAGTTTTTAACGTATAACTCATTTATACTTAGGCATACGACAAAAGTGTATATAACAAAATAAACAAATTTTTTTATGTGCATTATAGCCAAAAATTAAATAGGAAACGCAATATCGCTATTTTTAATTTCAGGCCTCCCTTATAACCCCCACTCCTGTTCGTCTCAGAGAATATTAACATAGCCTAAAGTCTAAGTTGGGTTAGTAGTAATATACATACCAAGTTTCATAAAATTCGGTTCAGCCGTTTATGCGTGAAAAGGTAACAAACAAACAAACAGACACGAAAGAAACAAAATGCAGTTATGGTGTCTATGACATGTGAAACGAAAAGTTAACGTGAAATTTCGCGAAAAAATCAATGTACAGAGAGTGGTTACAATTATATATATACTATATATATATATATATATATATATATATATATATATAGTCAAACAGTTTATTTTTTATTCAGTGATCTACGATATGCGGGTATTTGAAGTAATTGTTTTAAGATAAACAGTGCTCATTAGTGAAATATCTTCCATTGTAAATGTATATCTCCAAATACTAATTGAAAACCAAATGATATTATGCAAATTGGCTATTTGTCAAAGCCTGTGTCCTGTATATAGCAGAGGAATCTTAAAACTCACAGCAGCATTTCTCATTTTTACATGGAAGTAAAAAAAAGAGTCCGTGTTCTTTTCGTAGCTCATGTATTAAGCAAGTTATTAGTACTTTCTTGTTTTCAGCCTTCAGTAAACCTCAACTTCTACTCATTAGATTCTTAATCAGAAATACAAAAAATTACGTCGCTCAGGGGCTGCGTAAATTAGATTTCCCAATTGCTGGTATAACACGATTTTGATCTCATCTCACCACAAATTCTCTATTTCGAAGTAAATAAAAACCCGATAAGAAGTAGAAGAGAGGGGGGTGGTTACTAAATGTTGAAACAAGAAAAACATGAATAGCTCATTTAATGCTAGAGTTAGGAAACAATGTATACGACAATTGTAGAACATCAATAGTTTAACAAGATTGGTTCCATATAACATTTTACGACGAGACTCATAATGACGAAAATATTTTGAATTCTCAAATCCCCCTTCTAAACCCCCTCTATTACAGGTCCGATGATCTTGAGTGTTGACGATTATACGCTATATAGAGTATGGTAAAAATCTAATAAGCTTTTCCAGACAAGGGCGAAATATATATTGTTATCGACAATGAATTTGCATGTATCTCGCATAATAATGGTCTCATGAAAACAATACTTGAAACATAAGCTTAGAATAGAGAAGTTTATGTTACAACAGTTAATTGTTTTGTCTTGACATGAGTATAAGTGGAGGATTACTGGCTGAAAACTAAAAAAACCAAATATCTCGGGTGATATGCATACTAAATAAAATATGAAAGTAACAACATTTGTAGCCAATGTACAACAAGTCTGGTTCTATAAAAGTTTACGATCCGTCGTATAATAACAGAGATATTTCGACCTTTCCGATTATAGCCGTCAGCGAAATGGATCTTTAGTTTTGCATGAACCGCTTACATATCGAGTTTGGTAATGATAAAACTAAAATAGCCACCACTAGAGTGGCAGCAGATTAATATATTTTTTTTTTGAACGTACCCTTAAGGGAACTCGGTTAAAAAATCCTATAAGTACTTTTTGTATCTCCAACAAGTACGGACAAATTCAAGACCAGATTTTAGAGAGCTAGTCATCTTTAAGTACTTTCTTGGCGGGAATCGAACCAACAACTTTTTTACCCTCAGCTTCTGAAGGTATTGGCAGATGTAACCCGCACAGCCACCAGTGCTACCTTCTTTACTCATCGCTCCAAAAATCTCCTGAATTCGTTTTGTAGGGCACTGTCGATGCCATTCAAGCAAGAACGAACTACAGCTTCAGAGCATCCAAGATATTTTATCTTTGATCGATTTTATAACGATCACATAACGCACATATTAGTTCACCACGTCAATGAGACCGTCTATGTTCACTTGAAACTTTGCAAACGCGTCAATGGGTGGTTTCACTGCCAAGTCCACACCATTGACGTTCGTCGAGCTGTTTACAGCTGATGGCACAGCTTCCAAGTATCGCTAGAGGATGCCGACGGCGTAGAGCGGTGTTAAATGGCAGACAGCGGCTGTATAATGTACCGAGAGAGTGTAAACCTATCATACTCCTTCCATACAGATCAGCTTTCCACCTGATTGTAGATTCAGACGGCCTTCCTCTCTCTCTCTCTCTCTGTCCTGGGAATCCCCTCCTCCCCACCAGGCCTTTCTAACCCCCCCCCCAATGCAAGTATGCTGCAGATTTCGAAGAAGAGATACTATCTACATATCGTGCCAATATCAATGGCTTATTTCTCTTCCGCTCCTATCAGGCTTCACACAAGATCTCACTCAATATAATCCTCAATTTAATTGTCCCGACCTACATTTGACATCCGGTGGAATTACCAGACCTACAAAATGGAATTATAACTCATTATCTATCAGTTGTCAATGCTGATCAAAACCACTACTAGAATGCTCTTATTCTAATAACTCATAATCCTTCAGTTGGATCTAAGCTATTACCAGAATGGTCTTGCGCTATGAACTCATTAACCTATGAATTGGCAATGTTGGACCAAAGCATTAGTAGAATGGTCTTACTCTAAAAACTCATTATCCTTCAGTTTGGAATATTGGATCAAAGCTATTATTGTGTCAGTTGGTAATAATGAGCCAAAGGATTAATAGAATACTCTTAATCTAATAACACATAATCCTTTAGTTAGGAAAGTTGGTTCAAAGCTATTACCAGAATGGTCTTGTTGCGTTAACTCATTTTGTGTCAGTTGGCAAAGTTGGGGCAAAGCATGAGTAGAATGGCCTTTCAGTATTAACTCATAATCCTTCAGTTGGATCAAAACAATTACCAAAATGGTCTTCCACTATGAACTCATTATCCGTCAATTGTCAATGTTGGGCAAAAGCATTAGTAGAATGATCTTACTATAATAACTCATAATTCTTCAATTTTGAATGTTGGATCAAAGCTATTACCAGAATGGTCTTCCTGCCATAACTCATTATGGGTCAGTTGGTAATAATGAGCCAAAGGATTAATAGAATTCTCTTAATCTAATACACACATTCCTTCAGTTTGGAAAATTGGTTCAAATCTATTACCAGAATGGTCTTGCTGTGTTAACTCATTATGTGTCAGTTGGCAATGTTGGGCCAAAGCATGAGTAGAATGGCCTTACTCTAATAACTCATAATCCTTCAGTTGGATCAAAGCTATTACTAGAATGGTCTTTCACTATGAACTCCTTTTCCGTCAGTTGGTAATGTTGGGCCCAAAGCATGAGTTAGAATGGCCTTACTCTAATAACTCAAGAATCCTTCAGTTGGAATCAAAGCTATTACTAGAATGGTCCTTTCACTATGAAACTCCTTTTCCGTCAGTTGGTAATGTTTGGGCCAAAAGCATGAGTAGAATGGCCTTACTCTTAAATTAACTCATAATCCTTCAGTTGGATCAAAGCTATTACTAGAATGGTCCTTTCACTATGCGTGAACTCCTTTTTCGTCAAGTTGGTAATGTTGGGCCAAAGCATGAGTAGAATGGCCTTACTCTAATAACTCATAAATCCTTCAGTTGGATCAAAGCTAATTACTAGAATGGTCTTTCACTATGAACTCCTTTTCCGTCAGTTGGTAATGTTGGGCCAAAGCATGAGTAGAATGGCCTTACTCTAATAACTCATAATCCTTCAGTTGGATCAAAGCTATTACTAGAATGGTCTTTCACTATGAACTCCTTTTCCGTCAGTTGGTAATGTTGGGCCAAAGCATGGAGTATAGAATTGCCTTACTCTAATAACTCATAATCCTTCAGTTGGATCAAAGCTATTACTAGAATGGTCTTTCACTATGAACTCCTTTTCCGTCAGTTGGTAATGTTGGGCCAAAGCATGAGTAGAATGGCCTTACTCTAATAACTCATAATCCTTCAGTTGGATCAAAGCTATTACTAGAATGGTCTTTCACTATGAACTCCTTTTCCGTCAGTTGGTAATGTTGGGCCAAAGCATGAGTAGAATTGCCTTTCTCGAATAACACATAATCCTTCAGTTTGATGAGTTAGATCAAAGCTATTTCCAGAATGTTCTTGCTGCGCTAACTCATTATCTATCAGGTGTCAATGCTTGGCCACAAGGATTAATAGAATAATCTATCTCCAATAACTCTTTATCTCTCATTTTGAAATTTTTAACCAAGAAAGGTGAATCCTTTAACTCATAATCCTTCAGTTGGCAATATCTGACCAAAAGAATTACCAGGATTCTCTTGCTGTAATGACTCATTATACTTCAGATGGCAATATCGGACCAATGGTTTTGCCTGAAGCCATTAATTGAATGTATTTATATATATATATATATATATATATATATATATATAAAACATCTTACCAGACCAAAAGTTTACCTAATCGAATTAATTTTTTAGCTGATTCCCTTAAGGGAAATCAGCTATTGAGGTTGTACTCATGACGGAATTTTTGAAATTTGTCTTCAAATGTCTATCGATCCTACCTAGTAGATGACGAAAATGAGGTCCGTTCAAAACTGTATCAAGATTGGGATTGAAAGGAAGAATGAGTATTCGAAAAGTTCCTTTAAATATTCCTTTATTAAGCTTTGGATCAATACATTTTACGTAAAATGTATTGATCCAATATTCATTTTACGTAACCAATCTCGTAAGGAAGTATGTCCTACAATTGTTGGCCAATGTATTTGTCTTCAAAGTGAATAGTAATGCATATATGGGTATTTTACTATTTTCAATTGATCCCTATAAAACTATCGAAAACTTAAACGTCTAATCATCAGCTTAAATTCCAAATATATTATATAAAGTTTTCGTAAAAAGGGAGATATGCCGAATAGGATGTGTGATGACGTCATTTGTGTGTCATTCCAGCATGAAGGAAATTCGCTCCGTTCACGCAGCAAGTGCGTGATGGATTTCTCATTTAAATGGATTGCAGGATCCTCGTCTGCAGGAAGGCAGCCAGCCATACCTTTGTATTTTGATGACAAGGTTCCCTAATAGGCACTATCACTTGATAAATTATAACCGAAGAGTTATCATTGAATGGACACTGTTATCATATATTATTATCTACTCCATACTACAGGCAAAATAGGTAGCAAGGTCGTCTGTATTTAGTGAATATCTCAAACATTGGCAGCTAACTTTTTACTATAAAAAATCAGAAGTTCCTTAAATAATTTACTTAAAACGAACTTATTTTTGTTTACTGTTCAAAGGACAACTTAGGCTCTGTTAGAAGATTTCTCACGAGGGAAATCAGCAATTGAGGTTGTACACACGACGTGGTTATCTGAAAAAAAGTTTTAAATGTCCATCGATCCTAGGAGGTGAAAAAAAATGAGGTCCGTCCAAAATTATATATGTATTGATATTAAGCCACAACGATTTCATCACAAATAAAAGTCCTCCGGCGGTTGTGGTCCAGGCAACACAGCTTTAATCAGCAGGCACTGAGGATGGAGCGTTGACTCCGAAAGTGCACTCTGCATAATATTAAAAAACAGTAGAGGACTTGGCCTTCTTATTGAACCTTATCAATTGGTTCCTCTGCCATCCAGCATATTCCAGAGATATTTGAAGGTAATTGTAATAGATGAACAACATTTCACGACGCCTAGAATAAAATGGAAGGAGAATCTCTTGCTGTTTAAGTTTAAAATGTATGACAAATAGGGTCTGCGTAAATTGAGCGTATTTCTCAACTGCTCGACACGCTGTTTATCTCATCTATATTTCCTCTAGTTAGAAGACTTTGTAAACAGAAATTGAAAGTTAAGATAGCCATTAGAATATTAGTGACTCAAAGTAAAAATCCTATGTGTAATGTACTATTTGAGGGTTAAAAAAAAATCCGACACATCGACGAACTTTTGCTGGATCAAAGGGCATTCTTGAATTTTGGGAAACGATCTCGCTAATTTATCAGCCAAATCAGCCTCAAAAGATGCCAAAATTCCAGAATGCTGTAACAAAATCACACTTAAAAGCACAATTAATTACTTGACACATTATTAACAGGACACGGAACAACAACTTATTTTAATCGTTTTGGCCTAACGGATAAACCAAATTGTTACTGTGACTTTACTATTGAACGGACTTACAGACTCTTGCTCTATGACTGTAGACTACTAACGGACCAAAGAAAAGACTTTAAAACCAAATTAAAATGCCGACAAGATAATTGGCCTGTTGAGGAAAAACCTTTATTTTATAAAAATCATAAACAATTAAAAAAATTTGCTGAAGAAATGTATTAGTGCCTGAACTATTTAAAACTGAAATACAGTCAAATTAATTATTTATTCATCATTGAACCCTAATTTTGCTTTTGGTTCTCTTTTCTTTTTTTCCTTTTCTTTCTGTTGTAAATAATTTTATTTAACAATTATTTTTTAATGATTGTTAAAAGAATGTTATGTATGAAGCACACGTTATGTACAAATTGATGTAAGGGACGTGTGGCTAATAAACTTCCTTCCTGTAGGGATACTTCAGGAAGGAAATAAATAAAAAAATATATAAAAATTAAAAATTCATAAAAAAAATAAATAAAAAAAAGGACAGTACTGAAAAAGGTATTTCCAAAACAATTTTTCTTTAAGTTTTCCTTCAAAACCTACATCAAACTATACATTGGCAAATGTATATTCTGATTTCAGTGTCACCCCCCCCCTTCATAGTTGGAAAATCAAATTCTTAGCCAGTGTTGTACCCTGGATTATTTGCCTCATAATTATAAGAGTTCAGTGAATTTTTTAAACGATTTAGTAATAAACGGAAATTGAGACAGGCAGCTTGAATTTCAACAGTCAAGCCATTGTTCCTTAGAATGATATGAAACGTGAGAAATATTTATCATTGATGAATTTAAATAGAATTTGAGTTTGTTTTTATTTTTAATACAAGCTAAACTGGTAAAGCTTCCCAGAAGACACTTATTATGAATGTGACTCATCTAACTTCACGTGCATCAAATTCTCTCCGTGTACTACATTATCTGTACAATGCCTCTTAGTGTTTCATTTTATTATCAGATTTCGTCGAAATATCTTCGAGTCTGAACTGATAAACCTTTTATGTACATGACTTACCATTTATGCCCTTATGATAACCTTTATGGCTGATAACCGGCTATAGTGAATATTCATCGATTTTATTTTCTAATCCTTTTAAATCAAACATATTGTCAATTTAGAGTTTCTGAGTTCATAGTTTAGCCAGATCGTCATATATTTAATATTAGCAGATGCCCTTTAAGGGAAATCAGCTATTGAGGTTGTACACATGACGCGATTTTTGACAAATTTCTTCAAATGTCCATTGATCCTACCTAGGAGATGACGAAAATTAGGTCCTTTCATAATATTGTATGTATGTCAGTTAATTTTTAGCGGACTTAATTTTTGTTTTCTCATTACCAAAATTGATATTTAATCGTTTTATGTAAAAATGAAGATCAAGTTCGTTAATGGCTGAAATCGGACCAGTTGAAGGGGGGGGGGGGGGAGTTAGAGGGAAGATTTCGAAAATTCGACTTCGGATCGAAAAATTGTATTGAAAATTAAATGATCTATATATATTGTTCAATACATATTTTCTGAATAATGAGTATTAACCGAGATATTTGGATTTTAGAGTTTTCCGCTTTTAGTAGATCCCCACTCCTACTCATGTCATATAAATATATAATAATATATAAGCTGCTATATCATGAACCACTTCATTCCAAGATTAAATACTAAATATTGTTCTCATTGAACGTTTGCTTTGTGAGATATATACAAATACGTTCAGTTGATCCTGAGCTGTTTTATCATTACCGCTAGTGTTTACTCACTTAATATTCACGGTGGTGTTACCAGTATGTAGATTTATCTATTGTAAACCTTCGCTTGGGAAATCTGCTTAGTTCAGACAGTCCCTGCGTGATGGACTTTTTATGAAAGTTCACATTGTGCTACTAAGGTAGTAAGGCTTGAAACCAACTTGTCAATCGGTTGAAGTTGATCAAGAAAGATATTTTCACGGATTTGATTTTCGCCATTTCCGGGGTAGGAACGATGAATGGATGAATATTTTTTTCTAGAAAATCACAATCTTCAACCTGAGTAGAATCTCAATACCTGTCCTTGTTTCTAAATGGAGTTATCTACGACGAAATCCCGAGTTTGGTGGATAAATGCTTCTGTGGAGTTTGGGGCATAAATGTTTCTAGAGAAAGACATTTAAACGATGTGGTGCTTGTTTGGCCCGCTCAAAGGATATAAGGACATTAGCAGGCCAGTCTTATACTTAACAACACCAAAGAGAAAGCGCTGGGCGTGAAAATTCAGCTTTTATTAACATAACTAAGTTGGAGTAAATTACGGGGAACCTCGCTGGTCTAGTAAAATATATTATCTCCTTGCTCGGACATCCTAGAACTAGAGTGAAAAGTAACGGTTCGATCCTGATCTAGTCCTGTTTAGGATGTTCTCTTCAACCTCTTTGCTCCGGTTAAGGCAATCGATAATCTCTCTCATCCCAGAAAGAGCTATCAGAGATATATTAAATCTTCTCCACAGAATCAATTCCAAGAAACACGTGCCTTTAGAATATAGTTGTTCCCTGATCACTGGCCTTTCAAAAGTCGCACCTCCGTTCTGTCGAAATAGACGGAAAATTGCTCCAAGCACGGGAAGAGTAACCCGAAAACGACTAAAGAAATTTCCCAATAGCTGCATGATAACAAAGATAACGCCGCTTCCATCATGGAAAATCAGCTTATGAGGTTACACTTATGAAACCATTTTCCATCAGACGCATAATAATGAAGATATTTAAATATTCACTCCCTTTCTCATTCGCTAACTAATCCTATGTCACACCTCAAAGAAATTGATCTCATTTTATTTTCTACATTCCTGTTCTCTAAATTTTCTTCTAAATACTAATATTAAGCGAGTTACATGCCTGTTTGCAATGGCTTTCACGTCATAAATAGAAAAGTACGTCACGCAGGGGCTGCGTAAACTAAGCGGATTTCCCACGTGAAGTTTAACAATAGATAAATCTACATGATGGTATCACAATAGCACAGTCAATATCAAGTGAATAAAACAAACCGTAATAAGAAACCTCCCGACGGGAAGCATCTGAAACGTAAACAAACAGGTGGTTCACACCGGAAAGAAAAACAATTACTAAATAACTAAATACGAGTACATCAGAATATAAAATATTAATTTTATTAAAAACCACTTACTATATCTTGTACAGTAATTTAGTATGGATCAGAATAATTTTTATCTCTATAAATCAAATTTAGGTAGTCCAAGAACTTAAGACGGGGTGGGGCACCAGAACATATTTGCATTTATCTCTTATAATAAAAGTCTCTTGGAAACAATTTTAGGTATTTAAACTTCGTATAATGTGGTTAATTACATAACAAAGTGTTGTTTATGTAACGTGAGTGGAAATGAGAGTTTGCAGAAAACTGAAAAATGCAAATATGTCGGTTAAAATTCAAGATAGATATTAAATGTATATACAATTGTTCGATCCGACGTATAGTAAGGGAGATATTTTGAATTTTCGAAATTCCACTGTTCCCACTTGCCCGATTTCAGCCATTAACGAATATGATCTTTCTTTTCACGTAAAATGAATAAATATCGAGTTTGGTAACGATCAAGCAAAAATTGCAACCGCTAAAGCGTTAACAGACAAATAGATATAAATGCCAATTAAATGTATGTATATATATGTATGTGTGTATATATATATATATATATATATATATATATATAATTAATTAATTAATTAATTTTGAACGGACCTCATTTTTGTCATCTCCTGGGTAGGATCGATGGACATTTGAAGAATTTTTTCGAAAATCGCATCATGAGTAAGACCTCAATAGCTGATTTCGCTTAAGGGAAATCTGCTAAAATAGAAATGGGAGGGAGGGGGGGGACGTTAGACACCAAGCTCGTTACTCTATCATTTGGAATATTGCTCAGTTTGAGTAATTTGAGGTAATTGTTTTCAGTAAATGAGATTATTCAAATATATATTCTCCACACCTTAGTGGCAAGGTTCACCTACAATAACTCCTTTGATCCGTGCAGACTTTATTAAAAATATCCTACATGTTTCGTAGCCTATATACCACCCCTTCTGTTGCCATTCCTTTTCTAAAAATAATAACCATTTAAAAATTTAAAATATCCCAAACATAATTTTGTATAACATTAAAACATTTATAAGCGTACTATAATAATATAATTAATTAAATTTAACTACATCGTTTTAAAACGAACCTTCCGCACGGGGGACTCGTTGAAACCGAACAGGTTAAGTTAGCTGAATTTAAATCGATTATTTTTAACCTTAAAATAGCTTCAACGTGAAAATTTGAGATTTGAAAAAATGTGAGATTTAAACACAGCTGATAGTCTTTTGTACGAGTGGAACACGTAAGTGGCGTAGAGTAACATTGAAACATTTATAGTGGTTAGCTATAATAATATAACATTTACAAATGTTACATCAATTTATTTTTGTGATACAATATATTGATGATTGTTATTTGTAGAAAACGAATGGCGCCTGGAGAAGTGGAACACGAAACATGTAAAGTATTAGTAATAATTAAATTGGAAAGAAAGATTTTTTTTGCTGGTGATCCCTGCATGGCCCATGTATTAATTCATGAAGAATATTTGAATATTGGATCTTAAAGGCTATCACTAGAATATTCACACTCAAAGTCTGTCTGTAGGGGCGATTGCGTACTCGATAGTACTCATTTCGACCCACATGCCTGGAGGGGTTTGGTAACCTTGTAGTAATGAGGTTAGCGACACGGAGCTGGTGGTCCATCTGATCCTGCCCTGTCAGCTGTTCATTAATCAGCTGTTGGCTAAGAGAATCGGGGTAACTGTGCCGATAATAGCGCCGATAATTCTACATAAGCCCATTTTGAATTCGTCTTAGAGTGATAGGAGGTGGTGGCCTTTGCCCGTAGCTCGATCGCCGCCCACCTGAAGCCTGTCAATAAATATTTACTTTAAGGGAAATCAGCTGCTGAGCTCTTACTCTTGTGGCGATTTTCAAGACCTATCCTCAAATTTCCATCCTTCCTACGTAAGAGATGAGGTCTGGAATAATTTAAAAGTTTTATATATAAGTACATATATATATATATATACCTCTCGGGGTCAGATCCATTAGGTCCAACTGGCGTCAGAAGAATCAGATCCAACTGATGTCAGAACTAACAAGTCCAGTCCGTACTAGAACCATCAGGTCCAGTCGGTATCAGAAGCAGCCCGTCTAGGCCGTATCAGAAACAACACTTCCTAACCGTATCAGAACCAACAGGTCCAGTCGGTATCAGAAGTAGCCCGTCTAGCCCGCTCAGAACCAACAGCTCCTAACCGTGTCAGAACCATCAGGTCCAGTCGGTATCAGAAGCAGCCCGTCTAGGCCGTATCAGAAACAACAGTTCCTAACCGTATCAGAACCAACAGCTCATAACCGTGTCAGAACCATCAGGTCCAGTCGGTATCAGAAGTAGCCCGTCTAGCCCGCTCAGAACCAACAGCTCATAACCGTGTCAGAACCATCAGGTCCAGTCGGTATCAGAAGTAGCCCGTCTAGCCCGCTCAGAACCAACAGCTCCTAACCGTGTCAGAACCATCAGGTCCAGTCGGTATCAGAAGTAGCCCGTCTAGCCCGCTCAGAACCAACAGCTCATAACCGTGTCAGAACCATCAGGTCCAGTCGGTATCAGAAGTAGTCCGTCTAGCCCGCTCAGAACCAACAGCTCATAACCGTGTCAGAACCATCAGGTCCAGTCGGTATCAGAAGTAGTCCGTTTAGCCCGCTCAGAACCAACAGCTCATAACCGTGTCAGAACCATCAGGTCCAGTCGGTATCAGAAGTAGCCCGTCTAGCCCGCACAGAACCAACAGCTCCTAACCGTGTCAGAACCATCAGGTCCAGTCGGTATCAGAAGTAGTCCGTCTAGCCCGCTCAGAACCAACAGCTCCTAACCGTGTCAGAACCATCAGGTCCAGTCGGTATCAGAAGTAGTCCGTTTAGCCCGCTCAGAACCAACAGCTCATAACCGTGTCAGAACCATCAGGTCCAGTCGGTATCAGAAGTAGCCCGTCTAGCCCGCTCAGAACCAACAGTTCCTAACCGTATCAGAACCAACAGGTCCAGTCGGTATCAGAAGTAGCCCGTCTAGCCCGCTCAGAACCAACAGTTCCTAACCGTATCAGAACCATCAGGTCCAGTCCATAATCGTATCAGAGCGATCAGGTCCACTCGGTATCAGAACGATCAGGACCAGTCGGTATCAGAAGCAGCAAGTCCAGGCCGTATCAGAACCACCAGGTCCAGACCATGTCACATTCAACAGGCCCAAAACGGCACAGAACCATCAGATCCAGTCGGTATCAGAAGCATCAGGTTCAGGCCGTATCAGAACCATCAGGTCTAGACCGTGTCAGAATCAACAGGCCTAAGCCGTATCAGAACAATCTGGTCCAGTCGGTTTCTGAAGCAGCATGTCCAGAACATGTCAGATTCAAAAGGCCCAAATCCCTCAGATCCTAACTCTATCAAAACCATCAGGTCCAATCCATATCAGAACTGTCAGGTCCAGTCGGTTTCAGAAGCAGCACGTCCAGGCCATATCAGAACCATCAGCTCATAACCGTATCAGGAAAATCGGGTCCGGTCCGTATCAGAACCATCAAAATCAATAAATTACATGGAGTTTTACTCCCTGATTGCTTGGCAAATGTTAAAAAATACTTACATATAAAAAACTGCTAATAATAAATTCAATAAGCAGGCAAGTCACTGCGTTTTCTATAATAAGACAAAAGAGTCACAGAGCTGTTCAGTCATCAAAGGATATTTGCGTCATCAGCCGTAGCCATTGTGTACATGTCCATCATAAATGCAAGCATTCAAGTTGGGGAAAAAAGGAACTGAAAATGACTATTGCATTGCTTTCTTAGATATACCCAAAGGTTCTATTATTAAAATTGTGACTACCTCATCCAATTATGAGCAGATCAACAGAAGGTCATTATTAAATAAAACTCTTCTATAACTTCTCTACGGTGGACTTTGTTTTCTTACTAGGGAAAACTCTTCAGGGATTTAATATCACTTCGGAGTCACTTCGAGACAAATATTTGATGCTATTCCCGCACGACGATTAATATGCCTATACCCATAATGTATTTCTTCTAATGTGTTGAAAGACTTCTACATATTTCAAACCCCCCAAAGGAGCAGCACCTTTGTATATGAACAGCCTTCTGCCCTTTTAACAATGTGAACATTTTATATCTTCAAATCACTTTCTTCTTGGTACAGAGTGAATTGAGTGACCTGGTTTATCTGTTGTTATGAGGCATTTTAAAACATTCCCATTCTTCGCCCAAATTCGTTTGATAAAATTTCCTGTTAGGAGATTTTCCTCAAGGGAAATCAGCTATTGAGGTTGTACTCCTGACGGAATTTTCGACATTTTTCTTCAAATGTCCATCGATCATGCCTAGTAGATGACGAAAATGAGGTCCGTTCACAACTGTGTGTGTGTATATATATATATATATATATATATATATATATATATATATATTTCTGTTACCGCTCTAGTGGTCGCAATTTTTGTTAGATCGTTACCAAACTCGATATTTAGTCGTTTTATGTAAAAAAAACAAAGATCAAGTTCGTTAACGGCAGAAATCGGACCACGGGGAGGGGGGTTTACAGGGGAGGATTTTCGAAAATTCAAAATATCTCCGTTACTATTCGTCGGATCGAAAAATTGTACAGAATCAATCTTATTGCAAATTAAATTTACTATAAATATTGTATATACATTTATTCTCTATCTTGGATATTAACCGAGATATTCGCATTTTTATTAAATCTGGACGGCTAACGGACGTAGTGTCTTTCCCGCCAATAGCTAGTTCGGCCGTTGTAAAACTTCACGTGGGAAATCTGCTTAGTTTACGCAGCACATGCGTGACGGACTTTTCTCTATTTGTTTCTCAAAAGATTTTTACATATGTAGCCAAGATAATAAGAACTTTTATTGTTTCGAAATATTAGAATTATGCAATTACATGGTTATTTACATAGACTGTCCTGCATGACAGACTCCGACCGACTATCGGCCTTTTGCTTCACTTGCAATAAAAGCCTCAACAGTGAAAGGAACATTATCGTGACTGAAGATTCCTTTGAGAGTCAGAAGAACAGAACGGGCTTGCTGCTTAGAATCCTATGCTTACATCCTACGGAAAATGAGCTATAGTCCTTGGAAGAACATCGCTCTTGAACCTCTGAATACAGCGGATATTGGAAGAGAGTATTGTTGCGACTGTAAGCATGCCTGACGAATGAGCACAGGGACGGTCATAAGTTGTCAATATACGAACGGCCTTTGTGGAAGTTGCGTATTGAATCCTTGAGCAGGCGTTAGAAATGCTGGGATAGGCCTCTAGGAGATACCGTACAAGGAACTCATTGCTTCCGTATAGACACGAGGCGGTCGGGAGGTCAATGTGACACCGAAAGGTTTACACGGGAACGGTTATCAATGCTATTGATTAGATTGCAGGCAAAAAAAGTCCGTAAACTAAGCAGGGATGCGTAAACTAAGTAGATTTCCCACGTGTGCTACGTATTTGCATTTATCTCAAAAATTAAAACTTCGATAAGAACAATATTTGGTATTTAGGCTTCAAATAAACTGCTCCATAATATAACATGTTATTGTTAATATAAAATGAGAAGGAGGGGGGGTTTACTTAAAGCTGAAAACTATAAAATGAAGGTACTTTGGTCAATAATCAATATACTGGAAAAGGCACATAACATTATTTATAGAACTTTACCTTTGTAATAAGATTGGTTCTATATAATTTTTTCATCCGACGAATAATAACTGAGGTATTAAGAATTCTCGAAATTCTTCTCCTTTAACCCCCCCCCCCTCCCTCTGGTTGGATTTTAGCCATTAACGAACTTAATCCTATATATGTTTTATATATATGTGTGTGTGTGTGTGTTTGCCTGTGTGTGTGAGTTTGCCTGTGTGTGTTTGAACGGTCTTCATTTTCTTCATCTCTTGGGTTAGATGAATGCGCATTTCAAAACATATTTCGAAAATTGCATCAGGAGTACAACCTTTAAATATTATTTTCCTTAAAAGGAAATTGCTAAAAATTAGTGACTAGTTGCCAATAATTAGTAATTAGTGAACGTTTTCTTTTCACTTATTTAGTTACCACCCGTTTTTAGTTCCATGTTGCGTTTCTTTTAGTGTTTTGGGTTACGTTCCCTTAGTTTTGCTCTTTATATTATTGCCCCCCCCCCATGTTTAAGGAGAGTCAAGTCGCCATAGTTGCGGAGCTCTACACAATAAATAATAAAATAATTCAATAGTGTTAACCATGTAGTTTGCTTATTACCTTCTGAGCCTTGCTTTAATCAATTCTTGCTGTATTTTCTGCTTCTGAAAAAAAAATAATATTAAAAATTAATTTGAATGATTTTAGTTGACATATTTTAACAAATGTGTACATATATTGCTTGCTAAAAAACATAAGATTTCATTTAAAAATACCTATAAACATATTTCATGATCAAATTTTTATAACATTTTTCAGACTAGTCTCCCTTTTAATCAGCGAGTACCCACGTCGCTCTCAAACCCTTATTTTATCCAATGTAAACTGTTTTTTTTTTTTTTCAACACGGCTTTGATACATTCATCTTTTATGAAGTTTTGAGCACAATGTTTGCAGCCAGTTTTGACTTATTTTTTTTTTTTCTTTGTTGTTCCCATTGTGCAGAAAATAAGTCAGTTGATAAGTCAAGATGGAGACTCAAGGTAGTTCTGAAGAAACCAGGCGTTATTCTAATAAAGTCCGTCACGCAGGGGCTGCGTAAAGTAAGCAGATTTCCCACGTGAAGTTTTACAATACAGAAATCTGCCTAATAATAACAGTAGTAGTAAGGAATATCTAAACCAATTCACTAGGGACGAACGGAAACGGCCGACTTATGCCGACCACACACAGAATACAAATGCAAATATCTCGGTTAATATTCAAGATAGAGAATAAATGTATAGAACAATATTTATAGTAACTTTAATTTGCAATAAGATTGACTCTATACAATTTTTCGATCCGACGCATAATTACGGAGATATTTCGATTTTCAAAAATCCCCCCTCTAACCCCCCACCCCTACTGGTCCGATTTCAGCCGTTAACGAATTACGATTAAATATCGAGTTAATCGTAACGCTAGAGAGTTAACAGACAAATATATATATATATATATATATATATATATATATATATATATATATATATATATAATTTTGAACGGACCTTATTTTCGTCATCTCCTAGGTAGGATCGATGGACATTTTAAGAAATTTTTCAAAACTCGCGTGATGAGTACGACCTCAATAGCTGATTTCCCTTAAGGGAAATCTTCTAAAACAGATCATTAACATGATGGATTGGAAATGGCATGGGTTTTTTTTTAAATAGGGTAACATAAAATATTGTATTGTCACCCGTGACTATGGAAGCCCGTGGTAGGTATCCTGATTACCAGAGACTCAAAATCGTTGGAGAGTAATTCCTCTGTAGACTGCCCATAAGCTAACTAATGAAAACCATGACTTAAAGTTGACAAAATGAAATGCGTATTTCATTTCAATATAAATGAAAAATTAAATTCCGGGTCTATATTATGGCGAATCAATGACTACCACTTTTAGCAGATTTCTCTTAAGGGAAATCAGCTATTGAGGTTGTACTCTTGACGCGATTTTCGAAATTTTCTTCAAATGTCCATCGATCCTACCTAGGAGATGACGAAAATCCGTTCAAAACTGTGTATATATATATATATATACATATATATATATATATATATATATATATATATATATATGTGTGTGTGTGTGTGTGTGTGTGTGTGTGTGTGTGTGTGTGTGTGTGTGTGTGTCTGTTACCCCTCTAGCGGCCGCAATTATAGCGTAATTGTTATGAAACTCGATCTTTAGTCGTTTTATTTAAAAAGAAAGATCAAGTTTGTTAACGGCTGAAATCGGATTAGGGGGAGGAGGGGTTTAGAGGGGAGGATTTTCGAAAATTAGACAAATCTCCGTTATTATAAGTCGGATCGAAAAATTGTACAGAATCAATCTTATAGTAAATTCAATTTAGTATAAATATTGTTATATACATTTATTCTCTATCTTGAATATTAACCGAGATATTTGCATTTTAATTAAATCTGGGCGGCTAAAGGACGAGAGTGACTTTCCCGCCAAAAGCTAGTTCGGCCGTTTCCTTAATTGCTTGGATCTCGTGAAATTTCTCTATTGTAAAACTTCACGTGGGAAATCTGCTTAGTTTACGCAGCCCCTGCGTGACGGACTTTTTATAATAGATACTCCAGGGTTGAAAAATCCGTTACGCAGGGGCTGGGATAATCTCCGTTATCATGAGTCGGGTACTAAAATATCCCTACCAATCTTGTCAAAATATTGATACACTTCCATTGTATTTCTATGAAATTCTTCGTAACTCAAATATTAATCGAGTAATTCCTACTTACTGTTTTACAGCCCGATATGTGCTGACATGAGATATCTAATGAGACATACGAGGAAACGATGTGATAATTTGTGATGTGACGTCACTAATATTACTGTATATCTTTTTGTTGAGCTGGTAAGATATTCTATATCTCTAAGAGGTGAATCCTGGATTCCTGACATTTCTTACTACAGCTGTAATAGTTGAAATATGCCTTCACTTTCCCTCTGGGCTGTGTTACCTCTCTCTCTCAGTGTGTCCGGCGTGTAGGGTGGCCGGGAGGCGTAGTGACCACTCCGTTACTGACTATGCCAATTGCTCTTCGTATCGCTTGGCATTTAGTCGTGAGGTCAGCAGAATAGTTATGGCTGATTCTGGGCCCTTTGAGTGTCGGCATTGTGGTCGGGGATTTGCCACTGCCACAGGCATGGGCATGCATTCTAAGCGGGCTCATCCGGTGGAGCACAATGCTGCCATTCGAAGAGTACAGGTGAGGCGAAGGTGGGACCCGGAGGAGCTGTGGTGTTTGGCATCCGAGGAACTGAGGCTAGTGGAGGCCGGTTTCGAAGGAGACGTAAATGCCCAGCTTTCCGGTATCTTGGAGGGGCGTTCTGCTGATGCGATTAATAGAGCGAGGGTTAAGCCGGCGTATAGGGAGTTGATCCGGAGGATTGGGGACGACAGGAGGACTGAGGGGAGCCCGCGGGGACCGGCTGCTGTTGAACCGGGGCGCGAATGTGGCGAGGCCCTTCGGTCGGCTTTGCGGGGATTGGTGGCTGACCTCTCGGGATCACGCACCACCTTGTGTACTGATCGACTGTTGGCAGGTGCTGGCCGTGCTCTCACGGGGGCGGATGTTAGTTCTTGTTTGGGGGAATGGATTTTGGTCCACCTCGCGGCGGGAGCCGGGGTTGAGATTTCCCATGATTCAGACCGGCATTCGCGCCAGTGTCCCGGGATGGGGGATATACGTCCATCTAGGCGGGAGAGCTATCGCCGAGTCCAGTGGTTATGGAAGTTTGAACGGGCGGCTGCGGCACGGGAAATTCTGGATGGTGGACCTGCTGTCCCCGTACATAGCGTGCGGGAATTGGACGAGTTTTGGCGTCCCATTGTGGAGGAGCAGTCCCTTCCCTGGAGTGGTGAGGAGGTGCGTGGGGAACGATTACATGCCAGTACGAATGTGTGGACTCCGGTAACAATGGCAGAGGTTACTACCATGTGCCCATCGGTGGGCTCCGCGCCTGGGCTTGACAGGGTTTCTCCGGCTGTGTGGCGGGGGTTGGACTGGCGGGTCCGCGCGCTTATTTTGAACATACTTTTGCTTGAGGGTCGGGTGCCGAAAGAGCAGTTGAGAGCCAGAGTGACAATGATACCAAAGTGTGAGAGGCCCGGGAGCCCTGGCGACTATAGGCCTATTTCTGTGGCATCAGTAATTGTAAGACACCTCCATCGTATATTGGCTGCACGGTTGGAGTCCGTGGTTCCTCTGGTGCCCCAGCAGTTTGGATTCAGGAGGGGATCTGACGGCGTGGCTGGCAATGTCTTTCTGCTGGACGCGGTCTTGAGAAACGCATGGAGGAAGAAGAGGAGTCTCTGTGCGGCTTTTCTTGACGTGAGAAAGGCGTTTGACAGTGTCAGTCATGCCGCCTTGTTTCGTATCCTGGAGGAGCGAGGTGTACAGGGGGAATTCATTGATTACATCCGTGCAGTCTACGGGAATGCTACGTCGCGAATTTGTATGACTGGTGAGGAAGCTGCGGAGATGCACCCGTCCAGAGGAGTCCGACAGGGTGATCCTTTGTCTCCAATTTTGTTCAACATGGTCATGGATCACGTAGTGGCTGGCCTGCCAGGTGATGTGGGATTTCTTTTGGGCGGGGTTCGTTGTGGGGTGCTGGCGTATGCGGATGATTTGGTTTTGCTTGCATCCTCTGTTCCTGGTCTGAGGTGTTTGTTGAGAGCCGTGGCTGAGGGATTAGGTGATTGTGGGCTGGAGCTCAATCCGGCTAAGTCACGCACCCTGACTGTTGCACTGGAGTCTGTGAGGAAGGTGGTCTGGCTGGAGACCGAGGTCCGTTATATGGTCGGTGATGCCGTCATCCAGCCCGTTGGTCTTGAGGATTCCTGGGAGTATTTGGGGGTTAAGTTCTCTCACTCGGGTGTGGTGCGTGACCATGTCGATGTAGGGCCTGGGCTTGAGAGGATCTCTAGGGCTCCTCTCAAACCACAGCAGAAGATGGAGCTCCTGAGGACTTTTTTTCTTCCGGGGATGTTTCATAGGGGTACATTTGGTGTCACCTATCAGTACACATTGAAGGCCATCGATGTGGCGGTGAGGTCTGTTGTTCGGAGATGGCTGAGGCTACCTCACGATACTCCGTGCTCCTTTTTTCATGCTCCGGCTAGATTCGGTGGTCTCGGGATCCCTCGGTTTGAGTCACTGATGCCTTACTTTAGAGCAAGGCGCTTGTGCGGGGTGGATGGTGCTCTGGAGAACTGTGGACTTGGCGATAATGTCCGAGACGCATTGGGCTATGACTTTCCATGCCATGGGGAATGTCCTCCACATCCAAGGGGCCGGGAGATTGAAAACCTTTATTCCACAGTTGACGGGCGTGACCTGAATGGTGTGGAGGAGGTGGGGGCCTCCTCGGCTTGGCTGGTAAGGAGATCCCACGATATGTCGGGGCGTGACTACGTCCAGTACCTGAGGTTGTACGCGGGAGCACTCCCTGTCCGAGTCCGGTTGTCACGCGGGATTGGCAGGAGGACGGATGGCTCAATCAAATGCAGACTGGGCTGTGGAAGAGATGAGACACAAGTTCATGCTGTCAACCGCTGCCCGGCAATGCGACCGGCTGTCACGTTAAGGCATCATGCAGTAGTGAAGCTTCTTAGTGAGTCCTTGCGGAGGAGGGGATGGAGGGTCTTCGTGGAGAAGACACTCGTCAGGGAGCAAGAGGAGGTGTGCAGGCCGGACATTATTATTGCCAACGAGGAAGAGCTGGTCATCTTGGATGGCACGGTCGTGACAGGGCTCATTAAGGACGAGACCTTCAGTCAGCTGAAAGTGGAGAAGTATGGCAAGGAGTGGGTGCTGAGCGCTGCGGCGGCCGCCACAGGCAGTCTGGCGAGGAGGCGTAGGGTCATTCCGGTCACTGCTACATATAAAGGAATTTGGGCCAAGTGGACTGCGAAGGAGCTTAGGAGTATTGGCGTGGGAGGCCGAGTCCTGCACTGGATGACCCTGCGGATTCTTCGGGGTGGTAATATGAATTTTGGAACTTTTAAGAAAATGGCCACCCTAGGATGCAGTCGTCGGCGTGGAGTGCTCCCAAGGACGTAGCCCGGGGTAAAACTGGACCACCGCTGTGTGAGGACCTGGTTTGTTGCCTAATAAGCCGTAATAAAGTTAGGGTTTTTATTTTGACATTAGGTTTGTGTTTGTTCTGTGTACGGACTGCTCTTATATTTACTTATTTTCTGTTACGGAGTTGTGTTTTATATTTGGTTATTTCTATTATTTTTTTTTCTTGGGTATTTTGAAGTAATATTATCTTCATTTTATATTTTTTTTATTATTATTATTTTTATATTTCTTGTTTAAGTCTAGGTTAGGGCCTGTCCTAGATGTGTTAGGCGATCTTAGGCGAGTCACCCTAGCAGGGGGTAGGCTCACAAATTTTGACCCATGTGGTCAATCTTAAGGGTGTAGCGAGCCCAAATGTATAGACGCTGCTTATATGTGTTATTTTGTTTATGGTTGTAATGTATTTGTTAATGGAGTATTTGATGAATTGTAATAAATTATCGCAAATAAAATATTTATATAGGATCGATGGACATTTGAAGAAATTTTTCGAAAATCGCGTCATGAGTACGACCTCAATAGCTGATTTCCCTTAAGGGAAATCTGCTAAAACAGATCATTAACTTGATGGATTGGAAATGGCATGGGATTTTATTTAAGTGGGGTAACATAAAATATTGTATTGTCCCCCGTGACTATGGAAGCCCGTGGTAGGTATCCTGATTACCAGAGACTCAAAATCGTTGGAGAGTAATTCCTCTGTAGACTGCACATAAGCTAATTAATGAAAACCATGACTTAAAGTTGACAAATATCACCTTGACAAAATGTAATGCGTCAATATAAATGAAAAATTAAATTCCGGGTCAATATTAAGGCGAATCAATGACTATCACTATTTTAGCAGATTTCTCTTAAGGGAAATCAGCTATTGAGGTTGTACTCATGACGCGATCATCGACAATTTTCTTCAAATGTCCATAGATCCTACCTAGGAGATGACGAAAATCCGTTCAAAACTGTGTATATATATATATACATATATCTATATATATATATATATATATATATATATATGTGTGTGTGTGTGTGTGTGTGTGTGTGTGTGTGTTACAGCTCTAGCGGCCACAATTATTTCGTAATTGTTATGAAACTCGATCTTTAGTCGTTTTATTTAAAAAGAAAGATCAAGTTTGTTAACGGCTGAAATCGGATTAGGGGGAGGGGGGGTTTAGCGGGGAGGATTTCGAAAATTAGACAAATCTCCGTTATTATAAGTCGGATCGAAAAATTGTACAGAATCAATCTTATAGTAAATTCAATTTAGTATAAATATTGTTATATACATTTATTCTCTATCTTGAATATTAACCGAGATATTTGCATTTTAATTAAATCTGGGCGGCTAACGGACGAGAGTGACTTTCCCGCCAAAAGCTAGTTCGGCCGTTTCCTTAACTGCTTGGATCTCGTGAAATTTCTCTATTGTAAAATTTCACGTGGGAAATCTGCTTAGTATACGCAGCCCCTGCGTGACGGACTTTTTATAATAGATACTCCAGGGTTGAAAAATCCGCTACGCAGGGGCTGGGATAATCTCCGTTATCATGAGTCGGGTACTAAAATATCCCTACCATTCTTGTCAAAAGTATTGATACACTTCCATTGTATTTCTATGAAATTCTTCGTAACTCAAATATTAATCGAGTAATTCCTACTTACTGTTTTACAGCCCGATATGTGCTGACATGAGATATCTAATGAGACATACGAGGAAACGATGTGATAATTTGTGATGTGACGTCACTAATATTACTGTATATCTCTTTGTTGAGCTGGTAAGACATTCTATACCTCTAAGGGGTGAATCCTGGATTGCTGACATTTCTTACTACAGCTGTAATAGTTGAAATATGCCTTCACTTTCCCTCTGGGCTGTGTTACCTCTCTCTCTCAGGCGCAATACCTCATTATGACACACTTAAACTACGGTTCAATGACTTCCTATATACCTCTCCTATCGATAAGCTTTAATCTCGATGCACAAAGAAGTCGACTCAAGAACATACAGGAAATAATTTTACATAGAGATTCCAGTAGCTTTCTTATCCAAATGTTTGTTCAAGTCTTCCGTGAATAAAGTCCGTCACGCAGGGGCTGCGTAAACTAAGCAGATTTTCCACGTGAAGTTTTACAGTAGAGAAATCTGCCCAATAACAGCAGTAGTAGTAAGAATCTCTAAACTTATTCACGAGGGACGAACAGTTACAGAAACGGCCGCCAGAGCTCTCGGAGGAGGCAAGGCATTAACGAACTTGATCTGTCTTTTTACATAAAACGGTTAAATATCGAGTTTCGTTACGATCAAACAAACATTGCGACCGCTAGAGCGTTAACAGACATATATATATATAGATATATATATATATATATATATATATATATATATATGTATATATATATATATATATATATACTAGCTCAGATACCCGGCTTCGCCCGGGAATTCATTTGAGGCTGAATGGTGATGATATTTTTTAGCAGGCTTTACATTGCACAATATTTTGACAATTACCCGTCCCAGTGTTTAGGGTTAATACCCGTCGTTGCTGTGGATTTGCTAATAATAGAATTATTTGTTGGATAAGGCTTCACAGACTTTGATATTTTTATATTTCCCGTCTCTTATTCATGTAAATATGGTGCATTTTTATTTCCTTTTAACCCCCCTCCCGTTCGAACCTAAAAATTTTAATATAACTTATAATCATGGAAGAATTAATGGTAATTGACCTACCGAGTTTTGTTAAGTTCGGTTCAGCCGTTAGTGCCCGCTAAAGTTTTAACGTATAACTCATTTATACTTAGGTATACGACAAAAGTGTATATAACAAAGGTTACTCCAAATAAC
The DNA here is from genome assembly GCA_019009955.1 of Riptortus pedestris. Taxonomy (NCBI): domain Eukaryota; kingdom Metazoa; phylum Arthropoda; class Insecta; order Hemiptera; family Alydidae; genus Riptortus; species Riptortus pedestris. The sequence goes on from CM032228.1 coordinate 243,870,950, forward strand.
AAAATAAACAACTTTTGATATATTTATATTTGCGGAAAAACCAATAGGAAACGAAATATCGCTATTTTTAATTTCAGGCTTCCCTTATAACCCCCACTCCTGCCCGTCCATAGAAATGTTGGTATGGCTTATTATAATGAAGGCCTCACTGCTAATACACATACCGAGTTTTATTTAGTTCAGTTGAGTCATTTTTGGCAAATAATATTGTTGACTCCCGCTATAATTTTTAGCGTATAACGCATTTAAACTTCGGTATACGACAAAAGTGTGTATAACAAAAGTTACTCTAAATAACAAAATAAACAACTTTTGTTATGTGCATATTTACCGAAAAACCAATAGAAAACGAAATATTGCTATTTTTAATTTCAGGCTTCCCTTATAACCCCCACTCCTGTTCTTCTCAGAGAAAATTAATATAGCCTAAAGTTGGGTTAGTAGTAATATACATACCAAGTTTCATAAAATTCGGTTCAGCCGTTTATGCGTGAAAAGGTAACAAACAAACAAACAAACATACACGAAAAAAACAAAATGCAGATATGGTGTCTATGACATGTGAAACGAAATGTTATCATGAAATTTCGCGAAAAAAATCAATGTACAGACAGAGGTTACACTTTTATATATATATATATATATATATATATATATATATAGATATAATTTTGAACTAACCTCATTTTCGTCATCTCCTGGGTAGGATCGATGGACATTTGAAGAAATTTTTCGAAACTCGCGTCATGAGTACGACCTCAATAGCTGATTTCCCTTAAGGGAAATCTGCTAAAAGTCCGTCAGGCAGGGGGCTGCGTAAACTAAACAGATTTCCCCATTTCCGTATATAACACACTTGTGATCTCATCTCTCCACATATTATATATATATATATATATATATATATATATATATATATATATATATATATATATTTATGTACCGATGGGGAGGGGGGGGGGGGATGAGTACTGAATACTGCAAACAAGAAAGCACGAATAACACAGGAGTTAGTAAAAATACATAGAGTGACAATTGTAGAACATCAATAATTTAACAGTTCGGTTCTATAACATTTTACGATCCGACTCATTAAAACGGAGATATTTTAAATTTTCGAATCCTCTCCCCCTCCGACTCGCCCCCCCCCTTTATCTTAGAATATATTATAATTAGAAAGATATTATCATAAGTGATGATTGAAACGGTTAATATGCCCCCCCCCCCCGCCACCACAGTCTGTTAACGCTCTAGCGGTCGCAATTTTTGTTTGATCGTTACCAAACTCGGAATTTATTTGTTTTATGAAAAAAGGAAGATCAAGTTTGATTTTTGAAAATTCAAAATATCTCCGTTATTATGCGTCAGATCGAAAAATCGTATAGAATAAATCTTTTTGCAAATTAAATTTACTATAAATATTGTTCTATACATTTTTTTCTGTATCTTGAATATTAACCGATATATTTGCATTTGTATTCTGCGTGTGGTCGCCAGTAGGGTATGTTCGGACTTTCCGCCGAGAGCTCTGGCGGCCGTTTCCATAACTATTCGTCCCTCGTGAATAGGTTTAAAGGTTAGGTTAACTGTTTTTTGGGGCTAGAAACTACTGGGTTATTACGCCCAAAATAATGTTTTAGGTTTAGAGGTTTCTTACTACTACAGTTGTTGTTAGGCAGATTTCTCTATTGTAAAACTTCACGTGGGGAATCTGCTCAGTTTACGCAGCCCCTGCGTGACGGACTTTTTAGTTCCACACGAAACGCTTGCATATCGAGTTCGTTAACGATACGCCAAAAATTACTACCACTAGAGCGGAAGCAGATAAGTAACTATATATATATATATAAATATATATATATATATATATACTCCCTCCTTGGTTAATGTGACTTTATCACATCGCATTGATCTCTCACTACGTTAGAAGACGGTAAAAGTCCGTCAAGCAGGGGCTGCGTAAAATAAGCAGATTTCCCACACGCTGAACAGCAATAGCTTAATAAGGTTGGTTCTATAACATTTTGCCACACGACTCATAATAACGGAGATAAATTGAATTTTTAAAATTCCCCTGATCTAAACCAACCCCCCCCCCCTTCCACCCCCGATTTCATCCATTAACGATTCTGAACATTAGAATTGAATTCTACCCCCATTTTCATTGAACCGTTAAATATTGAGTATGACATAGAAGAAATAAATATTTTCCATTCACAACCGCAAAATGCTAATTGATTACATCACACAAAGAATTTGCATGTATCTTACTGAGTAAATGTTCCATGTAAACAATATTTTGTATTTAACCTATGAATGAAAAGGTTCATGTTATAATAGCTTATTGTTATTATGACGTGAGTGGAAGAGGGAGGTTTCTGAAATCCGAAAACTATAAAATCCAAAAATCTTGTTTAATATTCATGATACAGGAAATATGTGTAGAATAACATTTATAGATAATTCAATTTGCAATAACATTTTATACACTTTTAGCAGATTCCCCTTAAGGGAAATCAGCTATTGAGGTCGTACTCATGACGCGAGTTTCGAAAATTTTCTTCAAATGTCCATCGATCCTACCCAGGAGATGACGAAAATGAGGTCCGTTCAAAATTATATATATATATATATATATATATATATATATATATATATATATATATATATATATATATATTTGTCTGTTAACGCTCTAGCGGTCGCAATTTTTGTTTGATCGTTACCAAACTCGATATTTAGTCATTTTATGTAAAAAGAAAGATCAAGTTCGTTAACGGCTGAAATCGGACCAGTGGGAGGGGGGAGGTTTAGAGGGGGGATTTTCGAAAATTCGACATATCTCCGTTACTATACGTCGGACCGAAAAATTGTACAGATTCAATCTTATTGCAAATTAAATTGACTATAAATATTGTTATATACATTTTTTCTCTTTCTTGAATATTAACCGAGATATTTGCATTTGTATTCTGCGTGTGGTCACCAGTAGGCTATGTTCGGACTTTCCGCTGAGAGCTCTGGTGGCCGTTTCCATAACTATTCGTCCCTCTTGAATAGGTTTAGAGGTTAGGTAAACTGTTTTTTGGGGCTAGAAACTACTGGGTTATTACGCCCTAAATAATGTTTTAGGTTTAGAGGTTTCTTACTACTACAGTTGTTATTATGCAGATTTCTCTATTGTAAAACTTCACGTGGGAAATCTGCTTAGTTGCGTGACGGACTTTTATTTCTATTCGACGTATAATAACGGAGGTATTTCGAATTTTCGAAATGACCCCCTCTCTCTTGATATTACTTAAATATATGTATAACTTTGAACGGGCCTAATTTTTATCACCTCCAAGGTTCACATTCGACAATAAAGTTAGTCACGCAGGGACGGCGTAAACTAAGCAGATTTCCCGCGCAAAGGTTTACAATATATAAATAAATATACACTACCGTGAATGTTAAGTGAATAAATACAAACGGTAATGAGAAATCTTACAGTCAATTTACAATAAAAATCAATAATCTCTACTACGGAAAGCGGCTTAATTGTAAACAAACAGGCCAGCCAACCTCGTAGCGCTGAATAGATAGATAGTCCGGAAAGAGAAACAATTAACGAAATTTACCTGATTACAACATATTAATTATATTGAAAACAATTTACTAAAGCTAGTGCTGTAATTTGTAATGAATCAGTTTTATCCCAATCATAATATTTATCATATACTCATATTTTAATAACCCAAAAACAAAAAAAGGTTCAAGAACATATTTGCATATGTCACACAAAATAAAAGTTCAATGAAAACAATATTTGGTATTTGACTTTTTAATGAAGTGGTTCATGATATACCAGCTTCTTATTAATATAACACTAGTAGGAGAGGGGGTTTACTGTAAGTGTAAAACTAAAAGATCCAAATATATCGGTTGATATTCATTATGCGGAAAATAAATATATAGTGCAATATTTATAGTAAGTTTAATTTACATTAAGATTGGTTCTATACAATATCTCGATCCGACTTATAGTAACAGAGATATATCGAAACCCCCTCCTTGTCCGATATCAGCCGTTAACGAACTTGATCTTTCTTTTTATATAAAAGGACTAAATGTCGAGTTTGGTAACGATTAAACAATAAATGCGGTCGCTAGAGCGATAACAGACCTTTTGAACGGACTTTTTTAGTTTTGAACGACCCTTATTTTCGTCATTTTCTGGGTATTATCGAGATAAATTTTGAAAATCGCGTCATTAGTGCGACCTCAGTAGCTGAATTCCCTTAAGGGAAATCTGCTAAAATGTTTCACAAATCGCGTCACGAGTACAACCTCAATAGCCGATTTTCCTTCAGAGAAATCCGTTAACGCGGATATACCGAAATCTAATGGAGACAGTTTGAAATTTCACTGACGTCGGCCTAGTAGTTTCGAATGTGTGGAATAAATTACCAACAATCGCAAACACACACACATATACACACGTACTTGATTCATGAATTTAAATCGTAAGCACGTAGCATTAGCCTATTCGTGCTAACTGTTGTTACGCCTCCTTTGTAGAATTCAGTTACGGTTAAATATATATTTATTTCTTCGGCCTTGGCTTGTTTCAAGGTCCTAATAATTTATTTGTTTGTTAGTATTATTTATTCCACAATAATGCTCAATTCAATAAATAATTGTGACTTAAGTGTGACATAAAAATAACAGTTACGTGCCGTGACATTGATATAACGAATATGTAAACAGTCACTAATAGCAGGCCAAGGACTATTATCAAAACAAGCAGGAAATGGAAAAGTTTTATGGAGGCAAACAATTGTCATCAGGTCGAACAAATAAGTTGGTTAGGTTCAGCCCAAATTTGTAAATAATTGTTTTTTGCTCTTGCTTACCCTGTGCAATCAAGATTTGAGTGAAATATATACTCATGAACCTGCTGACTTCTGAAAATCACGGAACTGACGTCATATGAAACCGTACCTTAACTACATACAGGGAACGATACAAACCATTTTATCAGGTGTACCGATACTTTTAGTTCTTATAAAGCATTTATGTTCGAAAAAAACGTGTATTTTGTATATTTTATTGTATCTAGAATAAAAATCGAAATATATCGGATAATATTCAATATATAAAAAAACAATTATATAACAACATTAATAGAATATTACATTTGCAACAGGATTGATTCTGTATAATGTTTCGATCCTGGGAATAATAAAGGAGATTTCTTTTTACATAAAACGATTAAATATCAAGTTTGGAAACGATCAAACAAAAATTAGACCGCTAGAGCTTTCAAAGACAAATATATTTATATATACACTGCTCAAAATTGAATAGGGATATTGGTAGGTTGGTAGGTTTTGTGGTGTTTAAGGGGCCTAGCATTTTTTTTTTTAATTATAAATATCATTAATATTTAATATAAATTATTGTCTTTTCCCCCATAAAAAAGTTATTTAATTAAGGTCCATTTAATTAAAATTAATAGGATAAGAAAAAAATAACCAATATCCCTATTCATTTTTGAGCAGTATATATAATAGAAAATTCAAAATAACTCATTAACTGGGAGTCGGATCTAAAACTTTTATTTAACCAATCTTGTTGATTGGTAATTTTCTTTAAATATTATTCTTTACATTTTTTTTCCTTTATACTTGTGCCGAGATTTTTGCACTTTGTAGTTTCCGGCACTCAGTAAACGCCCACTATTAGTTATCGCAATTTACCAATATGGGAATATATGATGAAACGTTCCGTTCAAAGCTTAAGCCAAATGTTGTTTTCAACGGACCTCTGCTAATTGAGTTTCATGCACATACATTGTGTGATGACGTCCTACACCCAAGATTTTATTTCTTGGCTCGAAAAGGTTTATTTGATCTATATCACTCTCAATATTTAACCGTTCCATTCAACACTAAAGTTCTTAATGACTGAAATCTGGCCAGGAATAAACCTTTCAAAAATTCGAAATATCTCAGATCGAAAAATCTTTCGAGACCGATATTGACAAGCTATTGATGTTCTACAATTGTTATTTATATTTTTTTGTAGCTCAAATATTAATGGAGTTATTCCTACTCTTTTGACTCAAGCATTGAGTAAACCCCCACTTCCACTCATCAGGTTTTCATTTTGAAACAGAAAATACATGGTGAGTTGAGATCAATAGTGTATCATAAGAGCACGTGGGGAATTTTAGCAGATTTCCCTTAAGGAAATCAGCTATTGAGGTTGTACTCATGACGCGACATTCGAAAAATGTCTTCAAATGTCGATCGATCTTAACTATTCTTGACGAAAATGAGATCCGCTCAAATTTATATGCACATATATATAATTGTCTGTTGCCGCTCTAGCGGTCGCAATTTTGTTTTAATCGTTACCAAACTCGATATTTAATTGTTTTTTGTAAAAAGAAAGATCAAGTTCGTTAATGGCTGAAATCCAACCAGTAGAGGAGGAGGTTTAGAGGGGAGTAATTTCATAAATTCTTAATATCTACGTTATTATGCGTCAGATCGAACAAGTCTATACAACCAACCTTATTGAAAATATAATGTTCTATAAATATTGTTATGTACGTATTTTCACTATTTTCATTATAAGCTGAGACATTTTATAATTTTCGGCCTTCAGCACCCCCCCCCTCCTACTAAAGTCACATTAACAATAAGCTGTTATAATATGAAGCACATTATTTGAAGCATAAATACCAAATACTGTTCACATTGGACTTTTACTTTTTTATATAAATGCAAATACGTAGCACTCGTGGGAAATCTGTTTTGTTATCTCTTAACCCATTCGCGACGGATTTTTATTAGTTTACGTAGCTCCTTGGACTTATCAATTGTGGTTATGAGCCTGGCTGAATACGCATTCGGACCCACAAACCAGCTGGATATAATCTGTATAAGTTATTTGCTACTGATATTTGCGAGGCTGTGGGAGCTTTCACCCACCTGTTACTGTGTACTCCATTCTGGGTTCCTGTGGTACGTCACTGGACAGAATTCCGCACTGTCTATAACACATCTGAGAACTCATTAGTTCTCCTCCAATTCCAGTTAGGCTTCCTACGGAACGACATTTTAGCAGATTTCCCTTAAGGGAAATCAGCTATTGAGGACGTACTCATGACGCGAGTTTTGAAAAATTTCCTCAAATGTCCATCGATCCTACCCAGGAGATGACGAAAATGAGGTCCGTTCAAAATTATATATATATATATATATATATATATATATATATATATATATATATATATATATATTTGTTTGTTAACGCTCTAGTGGTCGCAATTTTTGTTTGATCGTTACCAAACTTCATATTTAAGCGTTTTACGTAAAAAGAATGATCAAGTTCGTTAATGGCTGAAATCGGACCAGTGGGAGGGGGGGGTTAGAGGGGGGATTTTTGAAAATTCAAAATATCTCCGTTATTATGCGTCGGATCGAAAAATTGTATAGAATCAATCTTATTGTAAATTAAATTTACTATAAATATTGTTCTATACATTTATTCTGTATCTTGAATATTAACCGAGATATTTGCATTTGTATTGTGTGTGTGGTCGCCGGAACCCCGCCATTTTCCGGACTCTCCGCTGAGAGCTCTGGTGGCCGTTTCCAGAACTATTCGTCCCTCGTGAATAGGTTTAGAGATCCCTTCCTACTACAGCTGTTATTAGGCGGATTTCTCTATTGTAAAGCTTCACGTGGGAAATCTGCTTAGTATACGCAGCCCCTGCGTGACGGACTTTTTCAAACCCAGGCAGTGGACTATGCCTTGATGAGATTTCCAGGGGGATGTAACGTACCTTGAGTTATTCAAGTTGTAGTTATGGCGCCAAAATGTTCCAATAAAAGTGTTCCTCGTCACGCAGGAGCTGAATAGATAGATAGATATCAAATAATGAAATATATCTGAATATAAAATATTAATTTTATTGAAAACAATTTACTAAAGCTAGTGGTGTAATTTGTAATGAATCAGAAGCAGTTTTATCTCAATCACTCAAATTTCAGTAATGAAAAAAATAAAAGAAGGAGGGCGGGTCAACAGAACGTATTTGCATATATCTCACAAAGTAAAAGTTCAATGAGAAGAACATTTGGTATTTAACCTTTTAATGAAGTGGTTTATGATATATCAGTTTATTTGTGAGGTTCTAAGAAATGCAGTTAATGTTCTATTGAAGAGTAAATTCTTGGAAGGCTTGAAAAATAATTTATCGTTCTACCAGAAAAAATATTCTTTTCCTTCCATTGAAATTGCACATTTTCAATATATCAGCTGATTTCAACGTCCAAAAAAACATTTATTATCCATTTCAACTTCTTTAGTAAATTTTAAATTGCATTTTTGGTTAAAAATATTAAATAAACGATATTGCCATTTTGAATGCATATTAATAAACCGTTCACGTATTTTTAAATAAATTGAATTTGGGTGTCAATTTATGCATAATTTCCCGCAGAACATGATTAATTATGTTCATTGAATATGGGGCATTATTACCCGTTTGAATTCTGTAAAGCTGTCTAAATATTTTCTGTAAAAAAGGTTTATAAAAATATCATTAACATTTTTTTTGGTGTGGCTTGATATATTTTCACAGTTTGTATTGATTATTTCAGTATATTGGGAAACATGTTTTCAACATAAAAAAGGACTAGTTTATATCCAGGAGATATAGTAATATTTTCTAATGTTTGTTTGAGCGTAGACTAGTTAAGAAAATAAAATAAGCAGCCCCTTCTTTTCCACTTTTCTAATATTTAGTTAAATTCGTGGTAGCATGATATTTAGCAAAGTCGATGGACAAGTTATCTTCACTGTATTAGCAGATTTCTCTTAGGGGAAATCAGCTACTGAGGTTGTACTCATGACGCAATTTTTGAAAAATTTTCTCAAATGTGTATCGATCCTACTTAGTAGATGACGAAAATGAGGTCCGTTCTAAATTTTTTTATATACATATATATATAGTAAAACAAAATTTTTGTTTTATATATATATATAAAACAAAAATTTTGAACCCCACCCCCTCCTTTTCTGCTCATCTGTTTTTAACATAGGGAATATGCTATAAATACAAATACGTTAATAATAAATAATTATAATTCAAATCTACACACACACATAGACTGAATAAAAGCCTATTCAGGAAATATTGAAAACGAACAAGCTGAGACGTTAGCAAAAGAAGCAGCTCAAGATACAAAAATAATCCCAGAATTCCCACTCCTACCACTCTCATACATTAAAAAAGATTTACGTACCGACACAATACATAAGTGAAACAGAGAATGGACGGTATGTAACAAATCTTACAGCTCACGTCAATAAATACCAAATATACGTAACTCACAACAACTACTACACAATTAAGAGTCACCATTACAAATGCACGAAATTTCTAGCGGAACATGGACAGACAAGACATTATTTAACAGGGTCAAAAATTTAAGACAATGACAAATGTACAAACGTTTTACATATACTCTATGACTGTTCAACATTTAATCAAAATTGATCAAATTTAATAATGAACCTAATTTTAAAAGGAGGTAATTCGCCAGAACCACGTCATATATTATTTAATAAATATAATAAAGAACTTATAAAGTTTATCAAAAGTATAGATATGGATTTAGCAAAAATACATTAGAATAAACAGTTAATTGTGAGGAAAGAGCATCACAATTCAATATGTATGTCTTACATAGACTCGCAAATTAAACATCGGTTGAGTTTAACTTTAGTTAATTTGTTTTTTGTTATATTTTACTTTATCTTTTTACTATTTCATTCTACTTTTATTTCATTTTATTTTGATTATTATTAATATTATTATTTTTATTATATTTGATTATATGGTTGACTAACGTGTATATATTGTAAAATAAAAATCATTTAAACATAATCATACATGTAATATGCCATGTGACAATGGAACATGTATTCAAATAAATTACCACTCTCATAGGGTTAAGATGCGAAAATGCAAATACGTGGCGAACCACGGAAGTCTGCTTAGTTTACGCAGACCCTGCGTGACGTGCTTTTCTCCATGTTCGAACTGGACTAAATAAAACTTGGAGGCCGAACAACTTCCTTCATTGAATTACGATAGTGGAGATCGAACACACTGCCCTCTCCACCCCTCCCCTTCAGATCCTGATGAAATTTTCCAGGAAGGGACTTTTCGCGTTGATTAGGTTTTATATATTGGCTTTTCCAAACCAGTGTTTCTAGTTCGCCGAGAAAAGTGTGAGAAAAATATTCCCACTCTCCACACGATAGGCGACGTACGCGAATACAGCGTTGCATAGTGACGCGTGGCGCTTATAAAGTCTGTCACGTAGGGGCTGCGAAAACCAAGCAGTTATCCCAAATGCTGGCATGACTCATTTCTCTTATCATATTGCCATATATTCTCTATTTCCTGAATAAAATCCGGTGAGCTGCAGTGGTCGTTGAATAAAATCTTTATTGGTACTTGCATATATATCATCTAGATAAGATCTGATTGTAAGCAATATTGGGTATTAAAGCTTGGAATGAGACATTTAATGTTATATTTGCTTATTGCTAAAGTGCGATGAATAGAAGTGGGGTTTTACTAAAGGCTAAAAAAATAAAACAATCAAAAATTTCTGTTAATATTCAAGACAAAGAAGAAAGGTATTGAACAACATTAATAGAAAATTTCATTAACAACAGCATTGGACGTTATGATTTTTCGATCCGACTCATAGCAAGGGAAATATTTTTAAGTTTAAATCTTATCGTGTGATGTCAACTGTTTCACGTTAATAGCACAGATACATAAGGACATTTATACATGTTACACATACTCGAGGACTCCACAAAAATAGAGAGAGAGAGAGAGAGAAAGAGAGAGAGAGAGAGAGAGAGAGAGAGAGAGAGAGAGAGAGAGAGAGAGTACAGGTATATAAAAAAGTCCGACATGCAGGGGCTGCGTAAACTAAGCAGATTTCCCTCTTGATGTTTAACAATAGATAAATCTCCATACTGGTAACATAACTCCACCGTGAATGAATAAATACAAACGATAATAAGAAACCTCCTCACACACAGACGGGAAGCACCTGGAACGTAAACAAACATGTGTGCCATCTTCCCACAGGAATTAAAAACAATTACTGAAATATATCAGAATATAAAATAATAATTTTATTGAAAACTATTTACTATATCTAGTACTGTAATTTGTAATGGATCAGAATAATTTTTATCTCAATCAATCAAATTGTAGTAGGCCAAGAACTTAAGAAGGGGGGGGGGGTCACCATAACATATTTGCATTTATCTCGTATAATAAAGGTGTTTTGTACACAGCTGATGGTATTTAAGCTTCGAATAATGTAGTTTATTACATAACCGAGTAATGTGTATGGAACATGAGGAGAAGTGGGGGTGTGCTGAAGACTGAAAAATGAAAATGCAAATATCTCGGTTAATATTCAAGAGAGAGAATAAAGGTATATAACAATATTTATAGTACATTTAATTTCCAATAGGATTGTTTTTATACAATTTTTTGATCCGACGTATAGTGCGACCACTAGAGCGGTAGCATACAAATATATATATATATATATATATATATATATATATATATATATATATATATGTATATATATATTTTTTAATTTTGAACGGACCTCATTTTCGTCATCTTCTAGGTAGGATCGATGGGCATTTGAAGAAATTTATCGAAAATCGCGTGATGAGTAACTTAAGTGAAATCTGCTAACATTATATTTGTTTTTTTTTTCAACACACTTCGGCTACGATGAATAGTTCAAACTATTTTTCTAATATTTTGTAATGTGAGCAATCTCAATATGCGCAAAAACGGTAAAAAAAAAACAAAAAAAAAACTAGTATCTCATTCTCGATTTGCCGTGCGAAAAACATGAATAGAAACGTTTTTTAGTAGATTAATGTTTGCTACGAGCTTCTTTTTTTTCGACGTTTTTCGATTCGACCCATAACATTTTAAATATGTAGTCTTGTTTGATTATCTCGAAATTTGCTACCGCTAGGGAGTTAACATACAAACAATAATGAAATCCAAACTGATTTTGGGTTTGGGAATCATTTTCTACTACTCGAGAAGTTTTGAAGGATGTTTTGTGAAATTATTTCAAGGGAAGAAGCTCAAAAGCCCTTTTTGTTTATAGAACAAGAAAACCATCATAAAATGTTCCCAGCATAAGAATATTGAGCTTCATGTGTGTAAGAATGTAAAGTATAAGCGCTATTATTGTAATTACTGAATATTTCAGGAACATACTATAAATTTATTTATTATTAGTTATGGCAAGAGAATAAAGTTACAGGCAATATTAAGTTATAAAAAATTCGGCTAAAATTATTACAATGCATTTTCTAATAAAAGAAGTAGAAGTATTATTTGTATTAGAATTAATATCAGCAAATTTTATGTGGCCGTATTGAGTGGATAGAATATTACTATTTTTTTCCTTTGAACTTCATTTGTACTTAAATGTCATTTTGGTTTTTTAAATTATAATATATTAAAAAGAACATAAATATTTTATTTGAGCTAGGCTTTTGAATTATAATGTTAATGTCTGCAGATATAATGTGTCCTATTGATATTATGACTTCTTGCTAACTAGGTTTTTAATATTTTGAGATTTTGTTGAGGAAACTTGAGTAACAAAAATATTAGTGGGGAAAAGGTATTTAAATATTAATTTAAAATTATCATGGTCTAAGTATTTTGTTAACAGTGCTAATATGTTCAATTTAAAAGTATCACTATGTTTGTAAAACAGTGAAAATGACCAGATGCCTAAATACGGGTACAACAAGAAGAACCGAATAAAAATGGGATCTATGAGATATGAATACCTTTCATATTTATTAATTTTCAAATTTTTTGGTCTTTACAAACTGTTTAATGTCCACATTAGCCTCAGACAACGATATTATTTTCTAAGGGGTATTAAAGTGTTTTAGCAGAGTTCCCTTAGGGGAAATCACCTATGGACGTTGTACTCATGATGGGATTTTCAAAAAAAATTCTTCAAATCTCCATCGATCTTACCCAGGAGATAACGAAAAAATGAGACCCATTCAAAATTGTATATTCATATGTATATGTATATATATATATATATATATATATATATATATATATATATATATATATATATATATATTAGTTAGATGTATCTCTTCGGAATTAGAAAATATCTGTTAATATGAGCTGGGTCATAAAATGTTAAAGAACCAATCTTGGTAAACTTTTACAACATAATTGTTCCTCTATACACTTTTAGCAGATTTCCCTTAAGGGAAATCAGCTATTGAGGTTGTACTCATGACGGAATTTTCGAAATTTTTCTTCAAATGTCCATCGATCCTACCTAGTTGATGACGAAAATGAGGTCCGTTCAAAACTGTATATATATATATATATATATATATATATATATATATATATATATATATTTGTCTGTTACCGCTCTAGCGGTCGCAATTTTTGTTTAATCGTTACCAAACTCGATATTTAGTCGTTTTATGTAAAAAGAGAGATCAAGTTCGTTAACGGCTGAAATCGGACCAGTGGGAGGGGAGGTTTGAGGGGAGGATTTTCGGAAATTCGAAATATCTCCGTTACTATACGTCGGATCGAAAAATTGTACAGAATCAATCTTATTGCAAATTACATTTACTATAAATATTGTTATATACATTTATTCTCTATCTTGAATATTAACTGAGATATTTGCATTTTTATTAAATCGACGGCTAACGGACGAGAGTGACTTTCCCGCCAAAAGCTCGTTCGGCCGTTTCCTTGATTGCTCGCCTTTTGTGAAATTTCTCTACTGTAAAACTTCACGTGGGAAATCTGCTTAGTTTACGCAGCCCCTGCGTGACGGTCTTTTTATTATTGATAAATATATGAAACATTCTGAATTCATTTTTTTTTCTCGGCTGAGAGCCGAACGGTTACGGAAACGGCCGTACTAGCTTTTGACTGAAACTCACGACTAGGCCCGATTTAGCCGATCTCACCTTGACTGTTTGAGACTTCTAAATATATATATATATATATATATATATACAGTGCTGTGAAAAAGTCTTTGAACAAAACTGTTCTTGTGAGAATAATTTAAATAATTTCATTTTAGCACTTAATTTTTTACTTATTATTTTGCTAAGAGTCCTAAATGTATTGTGCATTTAAGTTTCTAATGTAAAAATGTGTACAGTGGTGGATAAAAGGATTTATATCTGTTTGCCAATATTGTCACTATTAGGTTCTAAATTCTTTTTATAATCCTTTCTATTGACATCATCTTAATGTTTACATTATTATCATCTCTTTCTCTTGAAATCAGTATAAACGTTCAGTTGGAAGGTACAACATATTTGTGAAAACAGAAAAAAAACGTGTTTATTCATAGAATACTGCGTTTTTTCAAACAGTAAGTAATATTTATAGTGTAAAATAATTTTCCTTAATAAACTTATTTTTTTCTGTACTTTAAACTAACAGATTTTCAGGAAATGGTGAAAATTAATCTTCTTGATAGACAGAAAGTGATTATTTTGTATCAGCAGGGCCTTACTATTCGTGAAATTCAAAGGCAAGTGAAAGGTTCTATTTCAGGAATACATTATATTATTAAAAAAATTAGAAATAGCAAATGTATTGTGGACTTAAAACGTTCTGGTAGGCCCCGAAAGTTAAACCGTGCTGCAGAAAAACATTTGAAGTTGTTATCTTTGCGCAACCGCAAAAAGAATAGCACACAACTTGCTCAAGAAATAGCTGAAGCCACAGGTACACAAGTATCTTCTTCTTTGGTTAGAAGGAAACTTATAAGTTTTGGACTTAGGGGATGTGTGGCTAAGAAAAAACCATTTTTCCGTCGTGGAAATAAAGGAAAGCGTTTGAAATTTGTGAAAGAACATGAAAATTGGACCGAAGAGGACTGGAAAAAAGTTTTATGGACCGACGAATCAAAATTCGAAATGTTTGGCTCTAGGAGTCGAAAGTATGTGAGGCGGCGGCCAGGAGAGGAGTATTTGGAAGAATGCTTAAATCCAACTATGAAGCATGGAGGAGGTTCTATAATGGTTTGGGGTTGCTTCTCCGGCTATGGAGTAGGAGATCTTGTGAGAATAGAAGGGAAAATGGATGCTAAAAAATATCACAGTATTCTTACATCTAACGCAATACCATCTGGGTTGAGGCTTATAGGGCCGGGATTTGTTTTGCAGCATGACAATGATCCAAAGCATACAGCCAGAACTATCAAAGATTATTTGGCAAGAAAAGAAGAACAGGGACAGTTAAAATGTATGGAACGGCCTCCTCAGAGTCCTGATTTTAATCTTATAGAGTATTTGTGAGAATTACTTGATAGAAAAAGAATTGAAAGGCAATCAAATTCTTTAGAAGAGCTGTGGAGAATCCTAAAAGAAGAATGGGAAAAAATTTCCCCTGATTACATAGCCTCTTTAATTTCTAGTGTTAAAGATAAATTGCTGAGCGCCAAAAGAAATAAAGGAGGACATACTAGATACTAATGTTTTGTTTGTGCTATATGGTTATTAAATATTTTTTCGCTGCAATATTATATGGGTGGTATTTTTAATTAAATAAAATATTTGTTTCACAATAATTTTGTTTTTTTCCTTTTCTTCCAACTTAGATTATTTAAAAAATTACTTTGTTCAAAGACTTTTTCACAGCACTGTATATATATATATATATATATATATATATATATATATATATATATATATATACACAGTTTTGAACGGACCTCATTTTCGTCATCTCCTAGGTAGGATCGATGGATATTTGAAGATAAATTTCGAAAATCGCGTCATAAGTACGACATCTATAGCTGATTTCCCTTAAGGGAAATCTGCTAAAATACTAAATCGAAATAAACGCAATAAATGAAAAATATTATTTATTTGTTATACTGCCTCAAAAGTAAAAGTTGATGGTTTTTAAGGATGTAAAAATCCATTTACTAAGGTCTTCATCGTACTTTGGATCCTCCGAAATATGGCGAGAAATTTACGAGGTTCTTCTTCTTTATATTTTGGAGTTGATTATCATACGTTCTACCTTAATTTTCAAGTGAGGTCGTAGAGATTACGGGGTTAAGAATTAAGAATGGGTAATCATTGTGTGACCCAGTCCTAATCTTGCCAGAACAACCTCCTTCTTTGACGAGAACTGGTCTCATGTTCTCCAGAACACTCGTTTGAACTCTTGACAAATAGGATATATATAGTTCATTGTAGCCGTTACATTATCTGTTTTTTTGTTATTTTGTCATATAGTTTAAGAACAATATTATTATTATAACAAGCAAACTGTCAGGGACCAAAATTGAAGCACTTAATGAATTAACCTGCTATTACCATTCCCTTATATACTAACAATATAAAGCTTAGATAACTATTCAAAATCGTCAGAAATTTAATAAAAAATCGAAATATTATTATAAAATATTTATGAATATAGATAAAAGAGTATATTATTAATGATAAATTAATGTTAATACATGGTCTTTAAAAATAATGAACCGACTCCATTAAGCTATATGTCTGTATTAACAGACAGTAATACAACATTGCAATAAAGACACATGTATTTAACCGGTGTTGAAGTTTTATGGTGTCATCGTCACCACATCATCATATTCCATTTCCAGCATCGCTTCACAACGTGTTCTTCTGCGATCCTGGTGTAAAGCACCATAAAGCTTTGAAATCTGTTCATTCATTTTGAATGACCTTGGATTTTAAAATAATATTTAATAACATCAAATTTTGTATGACGGGTTATAGTTAGTTGAAAATTTTAATTTCTTGGATCTTAAATTTAATTAGGTAAAACAATTTTTTTTTATTAATTCAAAATGTTGCTTGGAAAAGCTTTTTTATTTAGGTTTACAAAAACTTCATTTCATTAGACAAAGGACATATTTTCTTAAACTAATGAAAGTATAGCACTTATATGCCTTTAAAACATTTCTTTTTTATGAATTTATGGGTATTAAAATATGTCAAAAATCAGAAATAGTTATATTATATATTGAAATCAGGCACTTATTTATTTTAGAATGAAATGTGTCAATACGTTAATTTCATAATGTAATTTATTCCGTAAAGAAAATAATTGAAAGACTAAATATTTTATCGAGAATTAAATGAATAATTCTAAGTACAGTTATTCACGTCTTCACCAGTTATTATCATTTCCGCATTAAATAGGATAAAAGTATTAAATGTTATTTTAACATAGAATGCAAGAATTGAAATAAAAAAGATTCATCTGACCTGCAAGAATTGAAGACAGGTTGGAATATCTGCCTGCAGGAGATGTCGTATCGGGTTGATAAGACGCAGAGAGCGCGGATGGTGAAGGATTTAGATGGTGCTTTGGAGAGAGCGGCGAGGAAACTGGTGTAGCGGGCTGAGGAAGGATGGAGCTGCTCCCCTCCACTTGACGGATAGGGGTGTCTGGGGAAAGGAGGGTGCACTGCCTATTGGGGGTTTCGGAGGATGCACCGCCTATTGGGAATGTAGGAGGATGCACCACCTGTTGGGAGTTTAGGAGGGTGCACTGCCTGTTAGGAGTTTAGGAGGGTGCACTGCCTGTTGGGAGTTTAGGAGGGTGCACTGCCTGTTAGGAGTTTAGGAGGGTGCACTGCCTGTTGGGAGTTTAGGAGGGTGCACTGCCTGTTAGGAGTTTAGGAGGATGCACTGTCTGTTGGGAGTTTAGGAGGGTGCACTGCCTGTCGGGAGTTTCGGAGGATGCACCGCCTATTGGGAATGTAGGAGGATGCACTGCCTGTTGGGAGTTTAGGAGGGTGCACTGCCTCTTGGGTGTTTAGGAGGCTGCACCGCCTTTTGGGATTTTAGGAGGTTGCACTGCCTGTTGGGAGTTTAGGAGGGTGCACTGCCTGTTAGGAGTTTAGGAGGGTGCACTGCCTGTTGGGAGTTTAGGAGGGTGCACTGCCTGTTGGGAGTTTAGGAGGGTGCACTGCCTGTTGGGAGTTTAGGAGGGTGCACTGCCTGTTCGGAGTTTAGGAGGGTGCACTGCCTGTTGGGAGTTTAGGAGGGTGCACTGCCTGTTAGGAGTTTAGGAGGGTGCACTGCCTGTTAGGAGTTTAGGAGGGTGCACTGCCTGTTCTGAGTTAATGAGGGTGCACGGCCTGGTTGGAGGTTGGGAGGGTGCACTGCCTGTTGGGAGTTTAGGAGGGTGCACTGCCTGTTGGGAGTTTAGGAGGGTGCACTGCCTGTTGGGAGTTTAGGAGGGTGCACTGCCTGTTGGGTGTTTAGGAGGGTGCACTGCCTGTTAGGAGTTTAGGAGGGTGCACTGCCTGTTGGGTGTTTAGGAGGGTGCACTGCCTGTTAGGAGTTTAGGAGGGTGCACTGCCTGTTGGGTGTTTAGGAGGGTGCACTGCCTGTTAGGAGTTTAGGAGGGTGCACTGCCTGTTGGGAGTTTAGGAGGGTGCACTGCCTGTTGGGAGTTTAGGAGGGTGCACTGCCTGTTGGGAGTTTAGGAGGGTGCACTGCCTGTTGGGAGTTTAGGAGGGTGCACTGCCTGTTGGGAGTTTAGGAGGGTGCACTGCCTGTTGGGAGTTTAGGAGGGTGCACTGCCTGTTAGGAGTTTAGGAGGGTGCACTGCCTGTTGGGAGTTTAGGAGGGTGCACTGCCTGTTGGGAGTTTAGGAGGGTACACTGCCTGTTGGGTGTTTAGGAGGATGCACTGTCTGTTGGGTGTTTAGGAGGGTGCACTGCCTGTTGGGAGTTTAGGAGGGTGCACTGCCTGTTGGGAGTTTAGGAGGGTGCACTGCCTGTTAGGAGTTTAGGAGGGTGCACTGCCTGTTGGGAGTTTAGGAGGGTGCACTGCCTGTTAGGAGTTTAGGAGGGTACACTGCCTGTTAGGAGTTTAGGAGGGTACACTGCCTGTTGGGAGTTTAGGAGGATGCACTGTCTGTTGGGTGTTTAGGAGGGTACACTGCCTGTCGGGAGTTTAGGAGGGTGCACTGCCTGTTAGGAGTTTAGGAGGGTACACTGCCTGTGTGGAGTTTAGGAGGGTACACTGCCTGTTGGAAGTTAGGAGGGTGCACTGCCTGTCGGGAGTTTAGGAGGGTGCACTGCCTGTTGGGAGTTTAGGAGGGTGCACTGCCTGTTGGGAGTTTAGGAGGGTACACTGCCTGTTGGGAGTTTAGGAGGGTGCACTGCCTGTTGGGAGTTTAGGAGGGTGCACTGCCTGTTGGGAGTTTAGGAGGGTGCACTGCCTGTTGGGAGTTTAGGAGGGTACACTGCCTGTTGGGAGTTTAGGAGGGTGCACTGCCTGTTGGGAGTTTAGGAGGGTGCACTGCCTGTTGGGAGTTTAGGAGGGTGCACTGCCTGTTGGGAGTTTAGGAGGGTGCACTGCCTGTTGGGAGTTTAGGAGGATGCACTGCCTGTTGGGAGTTTAGGAGGGTGCACTGCCTGTTGGAAGTTTAGTGATAGAACAGCTGTAGACAGTCCGTAATATTACATCCCCAAAGCCTTTCAGAATTACCAAGGAAACAATTTACCACCTTTTCCAAGTCATGCTCACATTCAAAATTGAATGTTATTATTGGCTATGAAAAAACTTTAACAATAATGACAATGATTCATCTACCGGTAACAGCTATCACACAGAAATGTTCAAATAATTCTTTTACTGCAACAATATTAGGCTAACGAATAATAATAAGTTCGGAATTTAAGGAAATACAAGATATTATGGTAAATTAAAAAATGAAATATCTATAATTTCTTCAGGGACTGATTGACGAAAGGGAAATATTATTTGAGGAAAATAAAATGGTATTTTTTTTTCTGTTTGAATTTCTTCATTCGCTAGAACATGAAAGTAAAAATAAACCGTAAATAAAAAAAAAAAAAAAAAGATTTAAGAGTAACTGTTATAATGGTTACGAATTTTCCTTCCGCAATGCTTTTATCTTTGCTATACAAAATGAGAATCAATTGAAAAAACCTTAACAAAAATATCTAGCTAAATAAACTTTGACCTTCGATTTTCTTTAATCATTATAATATTTTCCTAGTCTATTCTAGATGTTGAGGAAAATAAAAACGGAATTGTGACCTAATAGCAATATTTTATCTTTTAAAACATGGGTTTTCATTCATTCTGCGTGCACAAAAATAATGAATTATTATTAGAATAAAAACAAACAAGCTGTCTGGATAAGTGGATTAAAAACAAAAACAAAATCGGGCACGCTTCGTTTATTAAGCAGATTTCCCATGTGCATCACGTATTTGCATTTATCTCAAAACGTAAAAGTTCAATGAGAGTACTATTTGGTTGTTAAGGCTTCAAATAAAGTGCTTCATAATATAACAGATTTTTATTAATATGGCATGAGCAAGAGTGGGGATTTACTAATGGCCGAAGAGTAAAATATGGAAATATCTTGATTAATATTCAATTTAGAGAATCCTGTAAGTAGCAACATTTATAGAACATCACACTTCCAATAAGATTGATGCTAAACAATTTTTCAATCAGACGCATATGAATGAAGTCATTTTTAGTTTTCCCCATATAACCCCAGCCCTCCCTCTGCCCCGATTAAGGCCCTTAACGAGCTTGATCTTCATTTTTACATTAGACGTTTAAATGTCGAGTTTGGTAACGAACAGACAAAAATTGAGACCGCTAGATAATTAACAGACAAATACACAAACACACGTTTTGACCGGGGCTCATTTTCGTCATCTCCTGGGTAGGATCGTTGGAAATTTGAGGACATTTTTCTTTTGAGCACACAATTCTAGTACACTTTATGGTCGACAACGGACGACATTAGTAAAAACCTGACATGACTTCCTTGTATTCCTATTAAATAAAATAAAAAAATGATTTGTTATAGTTAATTAATAGAGATTCCATTACAAATTATCTAACGTAGTATAAAGATCTTTTCATGATTAAAAAAAAAATTGTCGAAAACAAAGTTTTTGAATCTAACATGTGAGAAGAAATTTGCAATTATGATGTGCACCAGTAGTCGTTAGAACAGTTCTAACTATGAAATGTTAGCATTTTAAGTCTAATCGTTTTTGAGTTGTGTGATATACGTAGAAAGTAGTCGAAATGGGTTGAGAGAACCCACCCCATTCCGTTGAAATATAACAACAAATGTTCCACCTTCAATGAAACAGACGAAAGAAGCCATACGTTCTCTACCTTTCAAGAGGCCCCCGTATGGTGCTGCCATCTATGTGTCAGTCCTGGGAACTACCAAGCTCCAGCTGTTAGCAGAGAACAAAAGGCAGTAGAAGAAAAAACTGAGAAAGCAGTCAGTCTACTTCTTCTTGGTAGAGCACACGTTAATAAAAGAAGTATTTTTTTTTTTGTTAATATGCCTCAAAACCATGGCTAATTAACTAGCATTCAGGCCAAGGCGAATGGCAGGAGAGAAGAGATGGATGGAGAGAGAAATGGAAGAAGTATGGAGAAAAAGGGGAATGAATAACCATCAGAAGGAAAACCACACACAAGGAAGCCAGGCACAATAAGTCAACAGATCATCAGCATTCAATATTGTAATTCTTAATCAATATTTTTCATTGTATATTATAGTGTTGCGAAAATTAAATACATGAATAATCCTTCAGAGAGAGAGTCGCGTATTTGGGAAGTGCGAGGTAAATCAAAGAAGCCGACAGAGTGTCGAGCGCCCCTCCAGCTAGACCCATCCAGTCCAGACGTCGAAGGGCCCAGCCAATTCCCCTTTGATGCATGCCGATGACCTATATAAAGAACCGGCCAGCCGCGAACGAGTATTTTTCTTCTCAAGTGCTCATATGTACGTTTGGTGCTACAGTGCGACTTAGTGCAGTACGGTAAAGTGTTTTTGTAAGAAGAACAGTGTTGTGCCGTGACTGTAAGTAACAGTTTAGTGCCGTGTTTAAGACAGTGCATTGCCGCGAAGTAAAGGACAGTGCAGTGCCGTCTTTTGGTGTACTTCAGTGACCGTGAGTGAATTATTGGACTGTGTAATCTGAAGAACAGTGACGCTATCAGTGTATACTGTGAGTAGTAATTAAGAATAATTACCAAGTGTATTGTGCATTGTGAAATAAATTGTGCAGTGATAAAAACTGTGAAACTTGTGAGTATTTAATTTTGCAATCCAAAAGAACTCTTATTAACAACGTTTATTACTGGTTTTGGTAATAAAAACGTAACAATATGTATGTATTATGTAGTAACACTTTCATTAGACTTATTTGTTCTATCACATTTATACAGTTCACCCTCATTAAAACCAGCATTTTGCATAAACCCAAATAGTGAGAGGGTAATTAATATTCATTATTGGGGTGAATTACCCCATCACATTATACAACAAAACATTTTTCTGATTACAATCCACTTCATTCATAATCCATTTTACTTCTTCTTCATTTTAGCTCGTACAATGAGTTAAAAATACGCAATATATCTAAGATGGGACATGAAAAATGAATTCCTACGTTGCAGAGGTCCCTGCAATATAGAAAAAAGTCCGTCACGCAGGGGCTGCGTAAACTAAGCAGATTTCCCACGTGAAGTTTTACAATCGAGAAATCTGCCCAATAACAAGTGTAGTAAGTAGTAAGGGATCACTAAACTTATACACGAGGGACGAATAGTTATGAAAACGGCCGCCAGAGCTCTCTTCGGAAAGTACCAAACAGCTCACTTCTGCCGACCAATGCAGAATACAAATCCAAATATCTCGGTTAATATTCAAGATACAGAATAAATGTATAGAACAATATTTATAGTAAATTTAATTTGCAATAAGATTGATTCTATACTATTTTTCGATCCGGCGCATAATAACGGATATATTTCGAATTTTCCGAAAATCCCCCCTCTAACCCCCCCTCAGACTGGTCCGATTTCAGCCATTAACGAACTTGATCGTCCTTTTTACATAAAACGATTAAATTCCGAATCAAACAAAAATTGCGACCGCTCGAGCGTTAACAGACAAATATATATATATATATATATATATATATATATATATATATATATATATATATATATATTATTTTGAACGGACCTCATTTTCGTCATCTCCTGGGTAGGATCGATGGACAAGGTTCATTCATGGTGTTTGAAGAAAGTTTTCGAAAATCGCGTCATGAGTACGACCTCAATAGCTGATTTCCCTAAGGGGAAATCTGCTAAAAAATAAAAGGCTTAGTCATAAGATGGTGTTGATTTTCAGGACAAGACTGCCATTCCTTGTACTTCTTCTATCGTTTAAACAACTTCTAGTCAGCTATTAAAAGCTTCAAGTTCTAACTTTTGTTCGGGCATTAATAAAAGGTTCTTCGTTAATCTGATAACCGAATAGAAAGCATCCAGTTTGCCCCAGAAGTCCAATTCCATGTTATCCACATTTCCCTCACAGACATTGTAAACATCAGAAGCAGTCATAATTCGATCGACACCTGATCATTCCTCATAGTTCGTTTTATAGCTACACCAAGGTCATGTCTGATTGAATTTTCATGACTTGTGAAATCGTTCATTTTGAAGTCATTAAAATGTTCACAGTAGTTTTTACAATAGTTATGATCCTTATATAAAGCAGCTCAAATAACTATCAATAAAATATTGACCATTATGCTCGCCATACTTTAATGCTCTTTCCACGAAGAACAATTTACAAACTCTGTGTTACGATCGGTATCATAACACTATCATAATTTTTATAGGCAATAAATTTACCAACTGAACAAAAATTCCAGTCGCCTCTTTTCTCATGAGAATATTGGATTATGTTTTGAATTTTAATCACAAAACGTCCAGTAAAAACTGAAATATAAAACTATTATGGTTACGCCTTGAGAAGTACCGACATTTTTTTTCTTGAATTCAAGAAGAGTTCTTCAATTTTTACTTTTATTGTATCTTATAAAGGAACTATTGTAATTGCGAAAAATTCCCTTTTTCATATTTCCTTTTGACCCTTCCTGGACCATTTCGACTATGTATGCCATGCTCCGCATGTATCTATGAATCCTACATAACTCAAACATTTCTAGACTCAGAATGTTTAAATTTCATATTTGTGGTTGTTGTAACATGGAATTTTGCTCCTTCTCTTCTGATCAAAATAGACTAAGGGGGAAGGGGTTAAATAAAGACAAAAATTAAATTAAGACATTTTTTTATCAAAAAAATATTTATAAATAACTTTTTATTATATGAAATTTTTCGATCCAATGCATCCAGAACGGAGGTATCGCATATAGCTATCAAATGAAATCATTTAAAGTGAAATTCAGAAAATCACTACCTACACATAGGAAAAGTAATTGAAATAAACATTATTCTTGTTCATTATAAATTACAGCACTAGATAGTGTAAATATTTTTTCAGTAAAATTAATATATTATATTCAGATGTATTTCAGTAATCGTTTTTTTTTTCCGGTCAAGAATATTTCTACCTATCTATTTAGCTCTGAGAGGTTGTATGACCTGTACTTTTTAAAATTTTATTTTTTTAATTAATGTTCACGGTGGTGTTAGTGTTACAAGTACGTACATTTATCTATACTGCTCAAAAATGAATAAGGGTATTGGTTATTTTTTTTCTTATCCTATTAATTTTAATTAAATCGACCTTAATTAAATAACTTTTTTATGGGGGGAAAAGACAATAATTTCTATTAAATATTAATGATATTTATAATTAAAAAAGAAAAAAAAATGCTAGGCCCCATAAATACCACACAAAATACCAACCTACCAATTATCCCTATTCATTTTTGAGCAGTTTATTATAAAACATCAAGTTGGGAACTCTACTTAGCTTACGCAGCCCCCGCGTTACGGACTTTATTTTATATTTTAATGTTTTCAGCATTCATTAAAACCCCACTTTTGATAGTCCGATATAACTAAGTAACTAAGCCACTAAAAATCTCATTTCCAGGGTGCATTATAGCTTCTTTGTACACAGACAACTCACTATGAGAGAAAAAGAGTTGATAGATAGTTTATTGGCTTATATTTACAAAAACCTAGCCAAGAGCCTGGCTCAATTTCTGTTATTAAAGGATCATTCATATAACTTTAGACATTTAAAATTAGATAAGTAGAAAAAAAAATGGCAATAATATTTTCTAAAATTCAAATTAACTGCATATAACGAACTACACAGGTAATAACATAGTACAATATGAACAATATAATGTATTAATCTAAATAATTATAATACATAAATGAATCCAATAAGTTATATATAATGTAACTATAAATTAAATTAAATAGAGGGTTAGAACCGCCAGTATAAATGATACTGTTGTCATTCCTGTCGGTGAAGACAGTCGTCCCTGGCTGATGATGGAGTACAGCTGGCATTGTGCTATAGATGCAAAGGCACCATCAGTACAACTTTTTGACGGGCTTGAAGATGGTGCCATTGCGTCGAAAGCGCTTACCAACTGTACTCAATCATCAGCCAGTGACGACGGTCTCCACCGAAAGGTATGACAACAGTAAATTAAATAGCTCATGCTAGCAAGTAACTAAGTCTTTTTTTTCCTTCTGTGTAGAGAGATTTTATTTTTCAACACATCCTATTCCTATTTGTATTATATGTGTATTTTATCAAAAATTGTAACATTTTTTTATGTAATAATATATATATACACACACACACACACACACATATTAATAGTTCTGTTAGCAGTATGCAGGTTTATTATGAAACTTCACGAGGAAAATCTGCTTAATTTACGCCACACATGCGCACAGTGGGCCGGATGGCCAATCTAGGTGGAAAAAACTGCTAACTTGTTATTTTTTAATGTTTTATGGTTTTATTATTATTATACAATTATTTAGTCGTAAATAATAACCACAATATATAAAGAAAATAATAACCACAATATATAAAGAAAAATCCAAAACATAGGTAACAATTGAAATCACAAAAGTAGAACAGTTAATGGGAGATATTATCAGTTAATCATCATTATCACTATGGCTATTATCGCTTTCTGACTCTTTATTTATACGTTTTCGACTTTTCCTGGTCTCCTTCCTAAAAGAATTAATTAGAGGATCTGAAGTCTCCAACAGCCTTTGTGCTAAATCCGTAGTCAAGATGATGTAAAATCTTTTTAAAAGTTCGTCGTCTAATCTGGTTATAGTGGCACATTTTTCGTGGTTTTTGAAAAATCGTCTTGCCGTATTTCCGTCATTGCTTGTACCAAATCCGGGTTTAGGTCTATCAATTATTAATCCCATCTCATCTTTAAATTTTTTTTGAATTTCCATTTTTCGATTTTTTATTTCTTCTTTGTGTTCATTGGTTGTGATAGCCCATTTTTTTATAATAAGTCTGTAACTTATATGAATGAAGCATTCGAGTGACCTAATCCAGGCATGCAATGGGGAAATTCCAAAATCATAATTTTCTTTGATATCATGAGATACTAATGGATTAATAGCATTCATCAATTTAGGAGTTTCTCCACATATATAACATCTCTGACTTGACTTGGTCCCTGTTAGAGCATTACAAACTTTTCCGTCCACCATGGTCAGCAAAAATTTGTAATGAACATTGATATCTATATTTTCCAAAGTTACTTTAGTAGGTTGCAGCGACTCTATTTGTTGTTTAATTTTATTTGTTTCGGTGATAGTCAAATCAGTGGTTTCTTTGGAAAACATAAACTTTAGCGGCCTGCAGTTTCGTGTGGACGAAGGAAAAGGATTGCTCCAAACTAAATTTTCTACTCTACCTAATTCGTGCATTTTTACAGGAACAAATGAATAAGAAAATAAATACTCATCATCGGCATCCTGGTCTTCAAATTTCTGCTTGTACCTACTATGACCACTGCTACCATCACAACCCCATTTACATATCATAACAAATGTTGTTTGAGAGGGGAAATTTTGAAAAACTTTGCTGTGGGCAAGAACAAGTCTCATAGTTGTTAAATCCACTATGGACTGTACATTGAAAGTGACGCAATTCTCAGTAACTACCATATCTCCAGGTCCAGATGGATAACAATCGTTTTTTTTGTTTTTCCTAACTGATAATAAGATGGATATATTTTATGATTAATGTTTGTATGATTCCGAAGCAACTTATATGATTTTTTTGACAACTTACAGTCAATGAAAATAGCTAACGCTTCTTCGTTAGTAATTGGGCGGGTTTCATTAGGTTTACTGATTCGAAGTTTTTTAATTTGAGTAGCTACATCAGATGAACAAAGAGCTACTTATTTAATGGTGTTAGCTTCATCACGTTTTCCCGACTTTCTTACAGCGACTTCAGAAGCAAACACAATTCATTTAAAGGTCTTATTATAATATCTCCTATTTTTGTTTTCTTCGTTTTAGCACAGCAGTCTTCAAATGGCTTAATTGGTCGACCTCCAGAAGTAGATGGCAGAGGTTTCTCTTCATCACATATACATATAAATGTGAAAATTTTATCCAACCAAATAGTATTTTTTTTAAGAAACAAATCTTTGTATCGTCCAGCTTCTTGCCATTTAATTTTAATTTTTGACAACAAAAGGTTTAAATTACTGGTCAATTTTTTCAATGAATGTTGTTGGATATTTTTCACAGCAAATTGTGACAAAATGGTCTCAATTATTGGCTTTGTGTTTGAACAGCTTTGCCAAAGAAGAAAAACGTCCCGTCTCGTAATCGTGATTTCTTATTCTGAAAATAGCCCGTACGACAAAGTTAGCAAATATTAGCAATTCTATTTTTTATGAAATGTTAGTTTGTATTATAAACAACAACAGACATAATTATCTTAGCGGTATTATGCGGTATATTTTTTTTACGGATGTTAAAAATTTTTATTTCGTATAATTTTGAGATATTATTCTATTTTTATTATTTAGTAATGGTGTCCATCTTTTTATAACTCTTGTGATGTTTGTACGGGTGCTAATTCCAAAATACCATGCCATATTGGATTAATAGACGTTCCAGATTAAGGCAAATAACTTAATTAGATGTTTTGATTTCATGAATTATTTCCACCTAGATTTTCCATCCGGCCCACTGTACTGCGTGACGGACGTTTTTATATGCTCAATGGGATCTTTGATGGTTACTCGTGGCCGAGGGTGTATCGAGAAGGCCTCCACCAAATACAAGTAAGGATAGCGAGATACGTGTTCGCCAGCCAGTATATAGACTACTATCTATGCATCTGACCAACTCCAGAAGAAGCCTTCATCGGGGCCGTATTCAAATCGGCAGTCGCACTATTTGCACTTCCTCTCAGTGATGCTCCTGCCATTCTCAGTGATCATCACGCATCATCCTCTAGGACGAAAATACCATTAGCGCACTTGAAATATGTCCGTGAAACGTCAAAATGTATTTTCTTTACAATATATATTTTTTCAATCCCATTTTTCCTTCATCTTACATGACAATTCCACGCCCTATTAGTCATTGCCATTATTCATTTACACTGCCATGTTAATCATTACCATTAACAATTTACACATTAATCATTACTATTATCCATTTACACAGTTCTATTAGCCAATATTATTACTTATTTACACTGTTCTATTAGCCATTTGTCTATTTACACTGTTCTATTACTCATTCTCGTTATCCATTTAAACTGAGTCATTGCCATTATTCATTTAAACCGTCTTATTAGTCATTGCCATTATTCATGTTTATGTTAATCATTTCCATTGACCGTTTACACTGTCATATTAATCATTACTATTATCCATTTACACTGTTCTATTAACCATTGCACTACACCATTCACACCGTCCTATTAGTCATTTCCATTATTCATTTACGCTGTCCTATTAGTCATTGCCATTATTCATTTACACTGTCCTATTAGTCATTGCCATTATTCATTTACACCGTCCTATTAGTCATTGCCATTATTCATTTACACCGTCATATTAGTAGTTGTCGTTATCCATTTACGCTGTCCTATTAGTCCTTGCAATTAGCCATTTACGCTGTCCTATTAGTCATAAGCATTATCCATTTACACTATCCTATTAGCCATTGCCATTATCCAATTACACTATCATATTAGTCTTTGCCATTTTTCATTTACACTGTCCTATTAGTCATTCCCATTATCCACTTTCACAGTCCTATTAGTCATTGCCATTATCCATTTAAACTGTCCTATTAGTCATTCCCATTATCCATTTACACTACCCTATTAGCCATTGCCATTATCCAATTACACTATCATATTAGTCTTTGCCATTATTCATTTAAACTGTCCTATTAGTCATTGCCATTATTCATTTACGCTGTCCTATTAGCCTTTAACATTATTCATTTACACTGTCCTATTAGTCATTGCCATTATTCATTTACGCTGTCCTATTAGTCTTTAACATTATTCATTTACGCTGTCCTATTAGTCATTGCCATTATTCATTTACAACGTCCAATTAGTCATTGTCATTATTCATTTACACCGTCCTATTAGTCATTGCCATTATTCATTTACGGTGTCCTATTAGTCTTTAAAATTGTTCATTTACACTGTCCTATTAGTCATTGCCATTATTCATTTACACCGTCCTATTAGTCATTGCCATTATCCATTTACACCGTCCTATTAGTCATTGCCATTATTCATTTACACTGTCCTATTAGTCATTCCCATTATCCATTTACACTACCCTATTAGTCATTGCCATTATCCATTTAAACTGTCCTATTAGTCATTCCCATTATCCATTTACACTACCCTATTAGTCATTGCCATTATCCATTTAAACTGTCCTATTAGTCATTGCCATTATTCATTTACACTGTCCTATTAGTCATTGCCATTATCCATTTTCACTGCCCTTTTAGTCGTTGGCTTTATCCATTTACATTGCCCTATTAGTCATTGCCATTATCCATTTACACTGTCCTATTAGTCATTACCATAATCCCTTTAAACTGTCCTATTAGTCATTGTCATTATCCATTTAAACTGTCCTATTAGGCATTGTCATTTATACCATACGTGGGCGACAACAAACTAGTATATAAACGGATAGATTATCTGGTTTATAGGAAAAAAAATAGATTTGTATTTAGGTGGTCAACATTTTGGCATATATTATGTAGAACTGATGGTCATTTGAATTGATTCTCGTAAACAACGTCAGAAGCACAACCTCAATAGCAGATTTCGCAAACCTGCAAAAAAGGATGACGTGTTTACACCCGAGGAAAATCCTGGACAGTAACTACTCAGCCTGAAAGACTTCCAAGTATTGCGGGATGTATTCAAAATATATTTTTTATCATTTTTCACTGATCTTATATTTTTGCATAAAATAAATTTCGTACACGACTGTAAGGCAACTTTTTAATTATATATCCGTCACGGAGGGGCTCCGTCAACTTTCTCTAGTTCTGCTATGACAAACCACTGATCTCATTTTACCTTATATTCTCTGTTTCTAATAAGAAAAGTCCGCCACGCAGGGGCTAGATAGAAATAGATGGATAGAAATACTCTTCGACTGAAAGAAAAACAATTAGGTACTGAATTTCTGAGATGGTATTCTGGCAGGTGGAAGTAACTTCTAATGTATGCAGGATGAAAAAATTGTTGGATACGCTTCCTCTATAATAATTTATTAAAAGTCCGTCACGCCGGGGCTGCGTAAACTAAGCAGATTTCCCACGTGAAGTTTTACAATAGAGAAATCTGCCTAATAACAACTGTAGTAGTAAGAAACCTCTAAACCTAAAACATTATTTAGGGCGTAATAACCCAGTAGTTTCTAGCCCCAAAAAACAGTTAACCTAACCTCTAAACCTCTTCAAGAGGGACGAATAGTTATGGAAATGGCCGCCAGAGCTCTCGGCGGAAAGTCCGAAAATAGCCTACTGGTGACCACACGCAGAATACAAATGCAAATATCTCGGTTAATATTCAAGATAGAGAATAAATGTATATAACAATATTTATAGTAAATTTAATTTGCAATAAGATTGACTTTGTACAATTTTTCGGTCCGACGTATAGTAACGGAGATATTTCGAATTTTCAATAATCCTCCCCGCTAAACCCCCCCAGCCCCCCCCCACGCCTCCCAATTGGTCCGATTTCAGTGCCGTTAACGAACACTTTGTTCTTTCTTTTTACATAAAACGACTAAATATCGAGTTTTGGTAACGATCAAACAAAAAATTGCGAACCGCTAGAGAGTTAAAAGACAAAAATATAGATATATATACATATATACATATATATATATATATATATATATATATATATATATATATATACACACAGTTTTGAACGGACATCATTTTCGTCATCTCCTGGGTAGGATCGTTGGACATTTGAAGAAAAATTTCGAAAATTCCGTCATGAGTACAACCTCAATAGCTGATTTCCCTTAAGGGAAATCTGCTAAAACAGGAGAGCGCTTTCGATGCTGTGCATCATCGTCAGTGCCGTGTAACAGTGTGCCAATGGTTGATGCCAGGTTGAGCTTGCCGGGAATATGAAAGTTCTGAGTTGGTATTCTGGCAGGTGGAAGTGTCTTCTAATGTCAACCTCGGCAAGCTCGACCTGGCATCAACCATTGGCACACTGTTACACGCCACTGACGATGATGTACAGCATCGAAAGCGCTCTGCCGTTTTAATAAATTATTATAGTGGAAGCGTGGCCAACAATTTCTTCATCCTACATAAATTACTGAAATATATCTGAATATAACATATTAATTTCATAGAAAGCTATTTACTATATCTAGTACTGTAATTTATAATGAGTCAGAATGATTTGTATCTCAATCACTCAAATTTTAGTAGTCCAAGAACTTATGACTGGGGGGGGGGGTCAACAGAACATAATTGCATGTATCTCGTACGATAATGTTCTACTGAAGTTAATATTTGGTATTTAAGCTTCAAATGAAGTAATGTATTATGTATATAACAAAGTATTGTTTATGTGGCATGAGTAGAAGTGTGGGTTTGCTGAAGGCTGACAACTAAAAATGCAAATATCTTGGTTAGTATTCAAGATAGAGAATAAATGTATATAACATGGATGGAGATGGAATCTCTACACACCAATTTTAGCAGATTTCCCTTAAGGGACGGACCTTTTAGTTTTTGGCCTAAAGTAAACCCTTTCATAACCTAATCTCAAGGACCAAGACTGTGCTCCTTCATAGTACCGGGATACTACCGGCAATACTTGAATGTGTTTCAGACTGTTTGATTAAGAAGTGATACGGACATTGGAGGTATGGTCATACAATAATTATGTGACTTCCATGCGGTATTGACTGACTTTCCGATATTTTGGCTAGCCGATTATATGATGAAGTCACCGAAACACCTGCATAAGCATGGGATAAATGAGGTACTAGTAATGAGGTAAAAATAAATAAAAAAAATGTCCCTACCATTGTTAATAACATAAGATTAACTATGAATAGATGTAAGATTTGCAAAATGGTAAATAAATAGAAATTAATATGTAGGTGAAATTATAAATTGATATAAAGATAAAAGTGAGGATATAACTATATTTAAAACTTTCATGAACACAATTTAGTCACAGAATTCAGGCACTTATCAAAAACGAGAGTTATAGATATTACCGGGCGAAGATAACCTAGTAGTTTTTCAGGATCAATAAAAAGGCCTTGTACTCTACAAGTGTTTTTAAAATATTGTTTTTCCAAATCATCCCTGTCCATATTAAAATATAATTTTTCCAAATCACCTTATCCATATTAAAATATAGTTTTTCCAAATCATCCCTGTCCATATTAAAATATAGTTTTTCCAAATCATCCCTGTCCATATTAAAATATAGTTTTTCCAAATCATCCCTGTCCATATTAAAATATAGTTTTTCCAAATCATCCCAGTCCATATTAAAATATAGTTTTTCCAAATCATCCCTGTCCATATTAAAATATAGTTTTTCCAAATCAGCCCTGTCCATAATGAAATATAGTTTTTCCAAATCATTTATCCTGATCAATTGGTTCCTCTACCATCCAGCATTTTCGTGAGAAATCACTAGTAGTCTTACTTCCTAAAACCTTTTCAGGTACTAGTATACTGGTTGTGTCTTCTGAACGGGGTTATAACTACGAACACCTTTTAGCAGACTTCTCTGTAGGGAGTCTATTGAGGTAGCACTCATGACGCGATTTTAGAAAGTCGGGGAGAAAAATATTATTTTATTTATTTATTAACGTCCACTTTTGGCAACTAAGGCTATTTGGCAAGGTTCATCTATAGGTTACCACCCTTTTCTAGCCAGGGCGGGATTTAATGAATTCCGTCACTAAATAAATTCCTATTGCTCAGAACTGGAAATGAACTCGCCACTCTTGGTTTACCATGTGAGATAAAGGTCAATGCTTTAACTCGCATAGCTCACCTGAGCCCCAGAAAAATATAATAGACCAATTCTAATAAACTATTGATGCTCTACAATGTTATATACATTTAGAGTTGGGCGAAGGGTAAATACCCAAAAGGTAAAAACCTGGGTATTAAAAAGGTAACCCGGTATTTTTGTGGGAAAAACCCCAATTTATGGGTATTTTCGTTTTTTACAGTAAATTCCACACCTTTTATTAATTTTTACATTCTTATGAACAAATGCAATATAAACTATACCTTCATTATTTTGCGAGGTATGAATAAACTGAGGTTTGATTAAAAAATCTGTAAATAATGAGATAAAAGCGAGGAAATAAAACAAAGCCAATATTGAAACAAAAGAAATTTACATAATATAATAATAATTATTAACTATAATAATTAATAATTATTAACTATAATAATTAATAATTATGAACTATAATAATTAATAATTATTATTTATTTATTTATAATTATTCAACGAAAGAAAGGTTTGGAGGCAACTAGTCTCTATTTTAGCAGATTTCCCTTAAGTGAAATCAGCTATTGAGGTCGTACTCATGACGGAATTTTCGATATTTTTCTTCAAATGTCCATCAATACTACCTTGTAGATGACGAAAATGAGGTCCGTTCAAAACTGTAATATATATATATATATATATATATATATATATATATATATATATATAAATGTATTTATTTATTTGTCTGTTACCGCTCTAGCGGTCGCAATTTTTGTTTTATCGTTACCAAACTCGATATTTAGTCGTTTTATGTAAAAAGAAAGATCAAGTTCGTTAATGGCTGAAATCGGACCAGTGGGAGGGGGGTTTAGAGGGGAGGATTTTCTAAAATTCGAAATATTTCCGTTACTATACGTCGGATCGAAACATTGTATAGAATCAATCTTATTGCAAATTAAATTTACTATAAATATTGTTATAATTTATTCTCTATCTTGAATATTAACCGAAATATTTGCATTTTATGAGATCGGGGCGGATAACGGATGAGTGAGTTTCCCGCCAAAAGATAGGTCGGCCGTTTTGTTAACTGTTCGGCTCTCGTGAAATTTCTCTATTGTAAAATTTCACATGGGAAATCTGCTTAGTTTACGCAGCCCCTGCGTGACGGACTTATTAAAATCGTTTGTGTGCTTTGTTGTTGGCAAGGCAACGCTGGAAGCCGACAAAAGAAGTGCCGGAGCCCGCATAAGGAGCTATCGACAGCTTCAAAGACTCGGCAAGCGATGTACAGTCTCAGTACACGTTGATAAGTCAAACATTAAATCGTTTCAACACAAAAGTTTTAGAATCTATAACTACAAAAATAGTTCGGGAAGCTAATTTAAAAATACCCGAATATTTACCCAATCGGGTATTTTCCCGGGTATTTTCCCAGGTATTTACCCGAATTTGGGTACTTAAACAATGTACGGGTATAACAAGTAATGTATAATACATTACTTGTTATACCCGTACATTGTTTTGTAGCTCAAGTATTATGCAAGTTACTCGTACTTTACTGATTTCAGCTTTCAATGAAAGCCCACTTCTCATCTTATTAGCAGATTTCAGGGACATAAGCTATTGAGGTCGTACATATATTAACCTCATTTACATTGACATGGTCGTGATATTTAGTTTTTTATTTGGGTTTCGGCAAATATGAACATAACAAAAGTTGCTTATTTTGTTATTAAGAGTAATTGTCTCAACAATTCTTTTCAATATGAACTAGCAGGTACTTTACCTGGAAAAATTAATTCAAATTATAATACATTATTATAATATTTTGTCCTTAATAATTTAAATCTATGCATAATGCACAGGAAACGCGAAATATGACAATATGGAGGACAGTGAAGTCTTAAAAAATTAATTTTATTAGTAACAAATCCACAGAAACGACGGGTATTAAGCCTATATTCAGAAAGGGTAAATGTCGAGCGAATATTGTGCAAAGTACTGTACTATATATATATATATATATATATATATATATATATATATATATATATATATATATATATATATACTGCGAGTCAATGCCGCGCAAGATAGGGACCGCACGTGGAATAGCTTAAACTATCAACCTGAGGACGAAAGCATTCCGTTCGCCTATGACCATTGAATGACTGACTCATTCATAAAATGCTCTCTGAGAATAGTGAATGGAGATGGGACACACACCTTGAGGCCGGCCTCCCTCTAGGTCACGTTCCCGCCTTGAATCAGCTGATCATTCAAGGTCACTGGAATATTAATCCAGTAGTGTATAATATTAATATTTTTTTTTTATTTTTCTCCTCATTTAAATAATCCTTCAGAGAGAGAGAGAGAGTTTTTTACTACAATACTAGTACATTGTAGTATAATTAATATTATATAACGTAATAATGCAACGTAAACTAAGCAGATTTTAGCTACTGTTAAACATCCAATATGCTGCTTAAATTTGAAGCCTTGTTTACATTTGGCTCTTACTATGAGAGAGCTAGAGACTAGAATATTAGATGAAGTCATACATCCGTCTTCAGAACACGTGGTAAGTCTGCATAACTCCAACTGTAGGATGATTAAGTGGGCATAATAACGGTTAGAATGATTAAAATATGAAAATAATAAAAGACAAAAAAAGTCCATCACGCAGGGGCTGCGTGAACTAAGCAGATTTCCCATGTGAAGTTTTACAATAGAGAAATCTGCTTACTGGTAACACAATACCACCGTTATTAAATACAAACGGTAATGAGAAATCTTTCAGTTAATTAAAATAAATTCCCAACTGAAACGGCTTCTGAATTGTAAGAATAATTTATATTTTAATAATTCAAATTTTAGTAGTCCAACAACTAAAGAAGGGGGGGGGGCGGATGAACAGAATGTTAGAAGAAGCTTCCACCTGAGCCGAACAGTTTCGAAAACGGCCGACCTAATCCGAGCTATACCCGACCACATGTCTCACAGACTTCTTACAAATGCAAATATCTCGGTTAATATTCAAGATAGAGAATAAATGTATATATCAATATTTATAGAAAATTTAATTTGCAATAATATTGTTTCTATTCAATTTTTCGATCCGATGCATAATAACGGAGATATTTTGAAATTTCGAAAATCCCCTCCCTCTAATCCGATTTCAGCCATTAACGAACTTGATCTGCCTTTTTACATGAAACGGTTAAATATCGAGTTTCGTAACGATCAAATAAAAATTGCGACCGCTACAACGTTAAATGATATATATATATATATATATATATATATATATATATATATATATATTTATTTAACGTACCTCGTTTTGTCATCTCCTTGGGTAGGATCGATGGACATTAGAGTATTTTTTTTGAAAATCGCATAATGAGTACGACCTCAATAGCTTAAAGAAAATCTGCTAAAACTATGGCATTCCATTTCAAACCAATGGTCGCTGAAGAAGTACTGGAGAGGTTACGCGTTGGAATATGGTCTGAAATGATTCTTGAAAGGTCATCGCGTATTTTCAGGGGGGGGGGGTATGTCACGCGAACTTGGGATACCTTGTGTGTGTGTGTCTGTATGTGTATATATATATATATATATATATATATATATATACACACAAACATATTCGTCTGTTACCGCTCTAGCGGTCGTAATTTTTGTTAGATCACTACTAAACTCCATATATAAGCGTTTCATGTAAAACTAAAGCTCAACTTCGTTCCGGCCGAAATCGGACGAGGGGAGGGTAGGCATATAGAGGTAGAATATACCTCCGTTACTATGAGTAGTATAAAGATGTCCGTCACGCAGGGGCTGCGTTAACTAAGCAGATTTCCCGCGTGCGCCACGTATTTGCATTTATTTCAAAACTTATAAGTTTAATGAGAACAATATTTGGTATTTAAGCTTCAAATAAAGTGCTTCATAACATAATAGAACATTGTTAATACGAGATGAGTAGGAGTGGGGGTTTACTGAAGACCAAAAACTAAAAAATGCAAATATCTCAGTTAATAATCAAGATAGTGAAGAAATGTACATAACAACATTTATAGAAAGTTACATTTACAATAAGATAGGTTCTATACAATTTTTCGATCCGACGCATATTAACGGAGATATTAAGAATTTTAGAAATTCTCACCCTCTAAACCCCCCTCCCCCATGTCCGATTTCAGCCGTCTTTCTTTTTACATAAAACGATTATATCTCTAGTTTGGTGACGATAAGACAAAAATTGCGACCGCTAGAGCCGTAACAGACAAATATATAGAAAGATAGATAGATAGATAGATAGAAAGATATATAGATATTTTTATACAGTTTTGATCGGTCCTTATTTTCGTCATCTCCTGGGTAGGATTGATGGACATTTGAAGAAAAATGCAATTGCTGATTTCCCTTAAGGGAATTAATTATATATATATTTTTTTTTAAGCTTATGATTATATTATACTAGTGGACCCGACAGACGTCCTGTATGATACTTCAAGCGATTAGGATATTAAATTTAATAATATTATGTTTAAAACAAAAGCTACTTTTAATAACACAAAAAACAACTTTTGTTATGTGCACGTTTGCCTAAAAACAAATAGAAAATGAAATATCGCGATTTTTTTTATTCAGGCCTCCCTTATAACCCCCACTCCCGTTCGAACCTAAAAAATTTAATATAGCTTATAATCATGGAAGAATTAATGCCAATTTACATATAGAGTTTTGTTAAGTTCGGTTAAATCGTTAGTGCCCAATAAAATTGTTGGCTCCCCCTTTAATTTTTTAGTGTATATCTTGTTTATACTTTGTTATACGACAAAATTGAATATAATAAAAGTTACTTTAAATAAAAAAATAAACAACTTTTACCCTGTGCACATTTGCTGAAAATTAATAGGAAACGAAATATCGCTATTTTAGCAGATTTCTCTTAGGGAAAATCAGCTATTGAGGATGTCCTCATGATGGGATTTTCGAAAATTTTCTTCAACTGTCCATCGGTCCTACCCAGGAGATGACGAAAATAAGGTCCGTTCAAAACTGTATATATATATATATATATATATATATATATATATATATATATATATATATATATATATATATATATATTTGTCTGTTAACGCTCTGGAAATTTTCGCTTGATCGTAACCAAACTCGATATTTAAATGTTTTATGTAAAAATAAAGATTTAGTTCGTTAATGGCTGAAATAGGCAAGTGGGAGAGAGGAGGGGGGGGTTTAGAGGGGAAGATTATCGAAAATTTAAAATATCTCCGTTACTATACGTCGGATCGAAAACTTCTATATCACTAATGTTATTACAAATTAAATTTACTATAAATATTGTTATATACATTTATTCTCAATCTTGAATATTAATCAAGATATTTTCATTTTTATGAAATTTGGGCCG
Organism: Riptortus pedestris; assembly: GCA_019009955.1. NCBI lineage: Eukaryota > Metazoa > Arthropoda > Insecta > Hemiptera > Alydidae > Riptortus > Riptortus pedestris. Next base: position 243,909,898 of record CM032228.1, read on the forward strand.
ACAACGGATTTTTGAATTTCCCGCCAAAAGCTAGTTCGGCCTTTTGCCGTAACTGCTCTCCTATGGAGATTTCTCTATTGTATAACCACGTGGGAAATCTGCTTAGTTTACGCAGCCCCTGCGTGACAGACTTTTTAACTTTAGGCTTCCCTTGCAACCCCCACTCCTGCTCCATCTGCCGGGCTGATTTGTGAATCTAAACCATTCAGGGCGTCACCCAAAAAAAATCATTCATATCGTTCCAGCCGTTTAGGAGGAGTTCAGTGAAATACACACGTACAGTAGAATTGTATATGTATGTATATATATATATATATATATATATATATATATATATATATATATATATTATTATTATATAAAGATGTGTGATCGAAAAGATAGAAGCTATGTTATTCTAAATAGAACCGAAAAGTTATCTGGAACCAATCTTAATTGAGATATTTTGATTGTTTAGTTTTCAGCCTTCAGTACCCCCCACCCAATCCTACTCATGTGCCATTAACAATAAGCTCTTAAAAAATGAACCACTTTCAGCAGATTTCCCTTAAGTGAAATCTGCTATTGAGGTTGTACTCATGAAGCGATTTTCGAAATTTTTCTTCAAATGTCCATCGATCTAAACCCAGGAGATGACGAAAATGAGGTCCGTTCAAAACTGTATATATATATATATGTGTGTGTGTGTGTGTGTGTGTGTGTGTTTCCGCTCTAGCGGTCGCAATTTTTGTTTTATCGCACCAAACTTGATATATTTGTTTTATACAAAAAGAAAGATCAAGTTCGTTAATGGCTGAAATCGGACTAGGGGGAGGGAGGTTTAGAGAGGGAGAATTTCGGAAATTCTTATTATCTCCGTTATTATGCGTCGGAACGAAAAATTGTATAGAACCAATCTAAATGTTCTATAAATGTTGTTATGTACATTTTCACTATCTTGATTATTTACTGAGATATTTGGATTTTTTGTTTTCGGTCTTCAGTAAAGCCCCACTCCTACTCATCTCGTATTTTCAATATTCTATTATGTTATAAAGCGCTTTAATTGAAACTTAAATACCAAATATTGTTCTCATTGAACTTTAATTTTGAGATAAATGCAAACGTGGGAAATCTGCTTAGTTGACGGAGCCCCTGCGTGACGGACTTTTTTGGAAGCTTAAATACCAAATATTGGTTTCAAGCGGTTCCTTTAGTATGTGAGGTACATTCAAATTCGTTGTGCGGTGATGTCTTAAATTATGGTTTTAGCTTCTTGATTCGAAAATGTCCATTTGATCTATTCCATAATGGATATTAAACCGTTTTAGGGGGGTTTAAAAAGGGGGAATTCGAAAATACAAAATATTTGGGGTATCATGGGTTCGAAAAATGTTATAGAATCAATCTTGTTAAAATGTTGTTGCTCTATGCATTTATTCTTAACTCAAATATTAAGCGAGTAATTCTCACCTCCTGGTTTTCAGTTCAAATATGTGATGAGATCACGAGTGTGTGTACCGGCATGTGGGAAATCTGCTTAGTTTACGCAGCCCCTGCGTGACGGACTTTATCGTTATCTCCTAGGATGGGTCGTTGGACCTCAACAGCTGATTCCCTTAAGGGAAATCTGCTAAAATTAAGCCCAGCCGAAATATTCTGTCAGGGTTTGTTTCTAAAACCGCTCAAATGACGAGGATACAGCAGCCCTGGGATATTAATTCGCTAGCAGAGGAGCGACAGGCTCCGACATTTACATAGAAATTGGGTAGAAGAGATTCATTAATATTTACGGCCGCTTTAACTCTTTCTTTATTTAGAACCTTCGACAGTATTTGCTTCAGATTTGAAGTGGCCGACGGTTCAGCCCTGACACAATGTCGTCCCACGCTCAGCCAAACAATATATTGTCATATTGTGCATTAAACTCAACTCTGTGTCACAACATAAAAGTCCGTCACGCAAGGGCTGCCTAAACTAAACATATTTCCCACGTGAAGTTCTACATTAGAGAAATCTGCAAACTAGTAACACAAGTAGTAACAAGACTCTAAACAAATTTCAAGAGAGCTCAATACTTCCGGAAACGGCCGAACTAGATCTCGGCTGAAAGTCACGAATAGAACCGATATCAGCCGATCTCGTCTCGTCCTTTATCCGAACACACTTAATAAAAATGCAAATATTTCGGTTAATATTCAAGATAGAGAATAAATGTACATGACAATATTTATACTAAATTTCATTTCCAATAAGATTGGTTCTATACAAGTTTTAGCAGATTTCCCTTAAGAGAAATCAGCTATTGAGGTCGTACTCATGACGCGATTTTTGAAACCTTTCTTCAAATGTCCATCGATCCTACCCAGGAGATGACGAAAAAGAGGTCCGTTCAAAATAATTTATGTATATATATATATGTTTATCCCAATATATATATATGATAAATATATATATGTATATATATATATATATATAATATACTAGCTCAGATACCCGGCTTCGCTCGGGAATTCATTTGAAGGTCTGAATGTTGATGGTATTTTTTTGGCAAGGTTTTACTTGGCAACAATATTTTGACATTTACCCGACCCAGTGTTTTGGGTTAATACCCGTCCGTTTCTGAGATTTGTTAATAATAAAATTAATTTTTTATGTAAGGACTTCAAACTGTCCCCTCCATATTGTCATATTTCCACGCTTCCTGTGCCATTAACATAGATTTGAATTATTAAGGACTAAATATTAACATACATATTGACATTAATTTTTCCAGGTGAGGTACCTGGTAGTTCATATTGAAAAGAATTTCTTGAGACAAATTTCTCTAAATAACAAAATAAACAACTTTTGTTAATTGCATATTTGCCCGAATACCAATAGGAAACGTACAAATATCACTATTTATTAATTTCAAGGCCTAACACACAAAAACACACACAACACACACACTCCATTGCCTGTCCCTAGAAATAGTAGAATGTCTTTTTATATAAGGCAGGCGATAGTGCTTAATACCCATACTGAGTGTTATTATTTAGCGTTCGGTTGACGTCTTTTTGTTGCCAAATAAAAGTTGGTTGTCTTCTCGCTTATTATTTTTAGCGTATAACTGTCTTAATATTTCGGTATACCGATGATAGTGTATATAAAAAAAAAAGTTTCTACTAAATAACAAGAATAAACAACTTTTGTTATGTGCATATTTGCCCGAAAATGCAAATTGCGAAACGAAATATCCATTCGCGACTTCACTTAGTAAATTTATCTCCAGCAGCACCAACCCACCTTATTCTCACCTTAATAACCTCCCAACTCATCTTCTCTGCAAACTCTCACTAGTTTCGTACCTTAGAGAATGTTAGTATAGCCTATCTATCAATGAATGCGTTAGTACTAATTCACACAACCTGTTTGGTTTCAATTCGTTAAATAGTTTGAGGTCTTTTAGTGCCAAATAAAATTGTGGGACTCCCACTTTGACAGGAGATTTATAGCGTATAACTAATTTATGCTTCCGTATACGGCAAAAGTGCATTTTACAACAGTTACTCTCGGGTAATAACCAAAATATTTTGAACAAATTTTGTTCGTGCATATTTGCTGAAAAAGCAATGAGGACAACCGAAATATCGCTGATTTTTAATGGGGGGGGGGGGGGGGGGGGGGGGGGGGAACATCTGGAGTAAAATCGAGACCGGCTACAGCGATAACAGGGGGGAGCCTCCGTGGGGGGGTATAAAAACCCCCACTCCTCTCCCTCCCGTCCCATAGAAATGTTAGTTATGGCTCTATTATACGTAAATCGTTAGTAACTTAATTCACATAGCGAGTTTGTTTTAGTTCGGTTTGAGTCTTTTATGCGCAAATATAATTGTTGGACATCGTCCCGCTATAGTGTTTTTAGCGTATAACTCATTTTATTACATCCGTAAGATACTGGCAAAAGTGCATATAACAACAGTTACTCTAAAATACAAAATAAACAACTTTTGTTATGGGCATATTTGCTGAAAAAGCACTAGGAAACGAAATAATATCGCTATTTTGTATAATTTCAGGCGCTTCCTTAATAACCCCCACTCCTGTTTGTCCTTAGAGAATAATTAATAATAGCCTAAATCCTAAGTTGGGCTAGTAGTAATATACCTACCAAGTTTCATAAAATTCGGTTCAAGCCGTTTATGCGTGAAAAGGTAACAAACAAACAAATCAAATACACAAACAAACAAACAAAACAAACCAAACAAAAACAGACACCACAGAAACAAAATGCAGTTATGGTGTCTATGACATGTGAAACGAAAAGTTATCGTGAAATTTCGCGAAAAAAAATCAATGTACAGACAGAGGTTACAATTTTATATATATATATATAGATATATATATATATAATATATATTTGTCCTGTTTATATATACCTATGTCTGTTAACGCTCTAGCGGGTCGCAAATTTTTTGTTTGTATCGTTACCAAAACTCGATATTTAATAATCGTGTTATTTATAATGGTAAAAAGAAAGATCACAAGTTTGGGGCGTTAATGGCTGAAATCGGCCCCACGGTGGGGAGGGGTTTTTAGAGGGGGATTTTTTAAAATTTGAAATGCCTCCAGAATAAATCTGTATCTTGAATATTAACTGAGATATTTGCATTTGTATTGTGTGTATGGAAGGCAGGAGTCGGCTATGTTCGGGACTTTCCGCAGAGAGCTATCGCGGCTATTTCCGTAACTGTTCATTCCTCGTGAACAGGTTTAGAGATCCCTTACTACTACTATTGTTATTAGGCAGATTTCTCTATTGTAAAACTTCACGTGGGAAATCTGCTTAGTTGACGCAGCCCCTGCGTTACGGACATTTTAATCCGACATAGTAACGGAGATATTTGGAATTTAAGAAATTCCCCCTCTAAACACCCTCCCAACCTTCCACGGGTCCGATTTTCAGAGCCATTTAACTTACTTGATAATTTCTTTTTACATAAAACGATTAAATACCGATTTTTGTTAACGATTAAACAAAAATTGCACAACCCGCTAAGAAGTGTTAACAGACATAATACATACATATAATATATATATATAATATATATAAATAAAGTAAATATATATATAATATATATAAAATATATAATCTTGTAACCTCTTTCCGTACATTGATTTTTTTTTCGCGAGAAATTTCACTGATAACTTTTTCAGATTTCTCAATCATAGACCCCATAACTGCATTTTGTTTTACTTTCGTGTCCAGGTATTGTTTGTTTGTTAACCTTTCACGCCATAAACGGCTGAACCGAATTTTATGAAACTTGGTATGTATATTACTACAGAGCACCAACTTAGACTATAGGCCTATACTAATATACTCTGAAAGACGAACAGGAGTGGGGGTTATAAGGGAGGCTTCGAAATTAAAAATAGCGATATTTCGTTTTCCCTATTGGTTTTTTCGGCAAATAATGTCAACATAACCACAGTTATTTATTTTATTATTTTATATTAACTTTTGTTATATATAACATTCGTCGTACCTCCCTCCGAAGTAACAAATGCGTTATTCGCAATACGCCAAATATTAAGCGCTAGTCAACAATTTTTATTTGGCGACTAAAGAGCACAATGAACTAAATAAAACTCGGTATGTGTATTAGCACTAACACCTTCATATTATAATAAGCCATACCAACATTAATACTAGGGACGGGCAGGAGTGGGGGTTGTAAGGGAGTCCTGAACTTAAAAATAGTTTAATTTTGTTTTCAATTGTGTTTTCTTCGCAAATATGCACATGACAAAAGTTATTTATTTTTCTATTTAAAGTAACTTTTGGTTATATTCACTTTTGTCGTATAGAAAAGTATAAATGAGTTATACGTTAAAACTTTAGCGGGCACTAACGGCTGAACCGATCTTCGAACGGGAGGGGGGGTTATAAGGGAGGCCTGAAATAAAAATTCACCATATTTACATGTATAAGAGACGGGGAAATATAAAAAATATCGGAAGACTGTGTAGAATTATCGAACAAATAATACTATTATTAGCAAATCCACCGCAACGACGGGTATCAATCCTAAACTATGGGACGGGTAAATTGTTAAAATTTTGTGCAATTGTTAAAGCCTGCTAAAAAATACCACACCATTCAGCCTCAAATGGAATTCCCGGGCGAAGCCGGGTATCTGAGCTAGTATATATATATATATGTATATATATATATATTATATTATATATATAGAATTTGTAACCTCTGTCCTGTACATTGATTTTTTTCGCCGAAAATTTCACGATAACTTTTACGTTTCACATGTAATATGACACCATATCTGCATTTTGTTTCTTTAGTGTCTGTATGTTTTTTTGTTTGTTTGTTTGTTTGTTACCTATTCACGCAATAACGGCTGAAACGAATTTTAATGAATACTTGGTTTGTATATTACTTACTAAACCCACTTAGAATTTACGACTAATATTAAAATTCTCTGAGACGTACAGAATGTGGGGGTTATATAGGGAGAAGGAGATAACTGAAATTTAAAAATAAGCGATATTTCGTTTTTCTATTCGATTTTTCGGGCAAATATGCACATATAAATAGTTGTTTATTTTGTTATTTAGAGTAACTTTTGTCATATTCATTTTTGTCTTTTAACAAAGTATAAACGAGATATACACTATAAACTATGTGTGGAGCAAGTAATTTGTGTAGAAATATTGATATGCTCAACAATCCATTCCAATTTGAACTATGAGGTAACTCATCTGGAAATGAATTCAAATATATGTTAATATTTTGTCATTAATAAGTGAAATCTATGAATAATGAACAGGAGACGGGAAATACGAGTATTACAATATTGAGGACAGTGAATACTTACATAAAAAATATTTTCTTATTAACAAATGCCAACAACGGGTATTAACCCTAAACACTGGACGGGTAAAGGTCAAAATATTGTGCAAAGTTAAGCCTTGCCAAAAAAAATAACACCACCATTCAGACTCAAATCAAATCCCGGGCGAAGCCGGGCATCTGAGCTGGTATATATATATATATATATATATATATATATATATATATATTATAATATATATATATAAAATTGTAACCTCTGTCTGTACATTGATTTTTTTTCGGCGAAATTTCACGATAACTTTTCGATTCACATGCTTCCTAGACACCATAACTGCATCATATCATTTTGTATTCTTTCGTGTCTGTCTGTTTGTTGTTTTCGTGTCTATTTTTTTGTTTGTTACCCTTTTCACGCATAAACGTCTGAAAACCGAATTTTTATGAAACTTGGTATGAATATATACAAATGAGCCCAACTTTAGACTTTAGGCTATAATAATATTCTCTAAGACTAATAGGATTGGGGGTTATAAGGAAAGTGCCTGAAATTAAAAATAGAGATTATTTCGTTTCCTATTGGTTTTTTTGGCAAATATGCACATAACAAAAGTTATTTATTTATTTATTTTAGAGGTCAACTTTTTTGTCATATATACATTCGTCGTACTCCCGAAGTACAAATGCCTTATTAACGCCAAACATATAGAGCAGTGAGTCATCAATTTTATTTGGCACGAAAGACTCAATTGAACGAAATAAAACTCGGTATGTGTATTAAACAAACACCTTCATTAATAATAAGCCATACCAACATTTCTAGGGACGGGCAGGCATTGGGGTTTATAAGGAGAAAGCCCGAAATTAAAAATAGCTGTAATTTTCGTTTTCAATTGGGGTTTTCTTTTATAGCACTTTACAAAAGTAGTTTATTATTCTATTTAAAGTAACTTTTTGTTATATTCACTTTTGTCGTATAGAAAAGTATAAACGAAATATACACTAAAAATCTAAAGCGATAGCCAACAATTTTGTTGACACTAAAGATTGAACCGAACTAAGCAAAACTCCGGTGTGTGAAATAGCCATTAATTCTCCCATGATTATAAGCAATACAGACAAATTTTTGGTTCGTCAAGAGGGGATGGGATTATAATGTGGCTGAAATAAAAAAACTCGCTTTTTTTTTAATTTTCTATTTGTTTTTTCTCGCAAACAGGTGCACTTAACAAAAGTTGTTTTACTTTGTGTATTTAGAGTAACATTTTGTGTGCATTCACTTTTGTCCTTAAAATTAATTTGTAAACACTGAATACACTCTAAAAAACGTGAGTCCAATAATTATATTAGTACTTATTTAATGGTTTTTAATAAATGAATATTATGACAAATGATGTTATGTTTTTTCATCTTATAATGATAGTGTTTCAAAGTATGATTACGGATTAGTGAGGTTATAAATTTTCGTCGCCCCCTCCTCATTTATTATATTTTACCTAGAAAAATAACTTTGTAATTTATTTCCAATAGAAAATATAAACTATAAGAGCATTTCCATATTTTTAATTAGTATAATGTTAACTTGAATGTTATTGAAACAAATATGTGCTAACCACATAATAATTAAACGTTTATGGTAATGACATTATTACAAAAAACAATATTATGTTCAAACTCGATATGAATATGATATTTTCAGGGTACCCCTATTATTTAATTCCATCCGGTAGATAAATATTGAAATATATGTTTTTTGAATCAATAATTTAAGTAGAAGAATGTTGAGAGAAGTGCTCATGCGGGATCGGAAGATGAATTGGAGCCTTACCAGTTAATTGAGTTTACCTAATTTCCCGTCTGGCATTACAGGAAGTAGTTTCCAGTGAGTAATTCACTATTACAAATATAATCTTACGAGCAAAAACATTGCCTAATAATATATGAGCTCGGATTGGTTTTTTTGGCAGGAAATATGTCCCATTATAGAAGATAATTAATTGTAATAAATGTTACCCATGATTAAGATTTGAATTATTGAAAAAAGGTGAGTCAAAACGTGTAGTGGGATAGATTAGGAACACATTTTCATTTATTCTTCAAAACTAAAATTTCTATTATATCTATCTCCTGAAGTTACCCTTCAGGGTTGGCTATTTCGGAAAACCATTACGTCTTGGATGGAAGTGTAATTGTACACATTGAAGTCTTGCTATAAAAATACCATCATTAGTAAGTCAACAATGATATACCGGGCATCGCCGGGAACCTTAGCTAGTATATGTGTATATATTATATATATATATATATATATATATATATATATATATATTGTTTAGAACGGGCCACGTTTTCGTCATCTCCTGGGTAGGATCGATGGACATTTGAAGAAATGTTTCAAAAATCGCGTCATGGTAAGATCTATTGAGCTGATTTCCCTCAAGGAAAATCTGCTATAAGGCGAAAAGCTATCGAAATAGTGGTAAGGTTCCTCCCCGTTTTGATACCGCTATTGTCAAATCAGTAGTTAGTTATAACGTCGCAGTGGAAGGGCAGAGGTCGAAAACCCGTTAAAAATAAAACCCAAATGACACTACCTGTTTTAGTCAGATATTGAGGTAGTACTCACGACGCGGTTTTCGAAAACTTTCTTCAAATGTCCATCTACCCTACCTATTACATGATAAATAAGTCCGACACGCAGGGGCTGCGTAAACTAAGCAGATTTCCCTCGTGAAGCTTTACAATAGAGAAATCTTCCCAATAACATCTGTAGTAGTAAGCGATCTCTAAACCTATTCACGAGGGACAAACAGTTTACGGAAACGGCCGCCAGAGCTCTCGGCGGATAGTCCCGAACATAGCCGACCCCTGCCGACCACGTACAGAATACAAATGCAAATATCTCGGTTAATATTCAAGATACAGAATAAATGCATAGAACAATATTTATAGTAAATTTAATTTTCAATAAGATTGATTTAATACAATGTTTCGATTCGATGCATAATAACGGAGATATTGTGAATTTTCGAAAATCCTCCCCTCTAAACCCCCCTCCAACTGGTCCGATTTCAGCCATTAACGAACTTATAGTAAATTTAATTTTCCATCGACAATTGACGGGCAGTGATGAGAATTTCGTGGCTAGCAAAGGGTGGTTGGACAGATTTAAGCATAGTCAGGGAATCAGACGTCTCAAACTGACAGGGGAAAAACTCTCATGGGACGAAGGTGCAATTGAGCCTTTCAAAGAGGAGTTAATGCGGGTAATCGAGGAGCAGAACCTGAGTCCGCATCAAATCTACAATGCTGATGAATCGGGATTGTTTTGGCGTTTACTGCCCGAATCCACTCTGGCTGCTAATCCTGAAAAAGCAGCCCCCGGAAGAAAAATAACTAAGTCCAGGATTACCTTAACATGAGGGGGAAGCACAAGATCCGCTTGTTTGTTGTCGGCACCGCCCAGAAACCCCGAGTCTTTAAGTCAGTGACGTTGCCTATTAACTATAGGGGACAGAAAAGCGCATGGGTAACGCGAGAAATATTCCTTGATTGATTTCAAACTGAATTCGTCCCCGAATACCGTTAGACATTATATGAAAGCCATAAATTTGCCGCAACGGGCATTATTGCTATTAGACAATTGCCCAGACCATCCTTCTGCTGAAGAGCTTAAGAGTGAAGATGGTGAGATCTCTGCCATATTTCTTCCACCCAACACAACAGCGCTTATCCAGCCGATGGATCAAAATGATATCCAAAATATTAAAATAAAGTATAGAAAATCTTTACTTTCGAACATTCTTGCCAACCCAGACTTCAATGACAACCTCATTGGTGCATTAAAAAAAATTAATTTGAAGGATGTTGTTTTCAGTTTAGCCAACTGCTGGGAATCGGTAACGCCACTGTTAATCAACAAATCGTGGACAAATTTGCTTCCCCAATTTGTTGAAAACCAACCAGAGCAAAATGTGCAGGTGCCACAAGAAATCCAACTTGCCTCATTGATCAACCAGTTAGATGAAGACCATCCAATGACTGATGCTGAAGCGAGTGGGCCGCGGTAGCCGATGAAAATTTGGCTCATCACGAAATTTTGACAGACGACGATATCATAAACACCGTGACAGCTGAGGAAGAAGATGACGACATGGCCCCTATAAACACTAGCAAAATTTCTCATTCTGAAGCAGTATTGGCCCTCAACACATCGTTGCAGTGGGCCGAAGAACAAGATTTTGACGCGCATGAAATAATGCTGTTGAGGAGAATGAGAGATCGCGCATTCGAAATGAAAGCAGCTACGTGTTCTCAATAACTGACTTCTTTGCTAAGTGAAATGTATTTTATTTTTCTTTTGTTGTATGTATACACGTAATAATAAATATATTTTATGATTTTTAAAAAGTTCATTTTTTCAGTCCCCCACTAATCCGGATTTCCCGCTAATCCGGACGACCATGTGCACTAATTTGTCCGGATTAGCGGGGTCCTACTGTATATATAATTTTGAACGGACCTCATTTTCGTCATCTACTAGGTAGGATCGATGGACATTTGTAGAAAATTTTCGAAAATCGCGTCATGAGTACGACCTCAATAACTGAGTTCCCGTAAGGGAAATCTGCTAAAAGGTCCGTCACGCAGAGCGCTAACTACACAGATTTCCCAAGCCCGTCTCGTATTTGCATTTACCACAAAATGTAAAAGTTCAATGAGAACAATACTTGGTATTTAGGATTCGAACAATTTGCTTAGTAATATACCAGCTTGTTGTTAATATGGCATGAGCAGAAGTGGGGGTTTATTAAAGGCCGAAAACTAAAAAATGCAAATATCTGCGTTAATAAGTAATATAGTGAAAAAAAACGTGCATAACATCATTCACAGGACATTACATTTGCAATAAGAAAGGTATCATTTTTCGATCCAATGCAAAATAACGGAGATATTAAGAATATTCGAAATCCCCCCCCCCTCCAACTAGTCGGATTTCAGACATTTACGAAATCCATAATCTTTAGTTTTACACAACACGTTTAAATATCTAATTTGGTAACTATCAAACAAAAATTACGTCCTAACAGGCATATATATATATATATATATATATATATATATATATATATATATATATATTAATGTTTGGCTTTTTGTAATTGTAAAGATAGAGTTCATAAAAGGCTGAAATCGGACAGGGAGATGGATGGTTTAGGGGGAGAAATTTCGAAATATCTCTATTATTATACATCGGATTGATAAATCTTATAGAACTAATCTTATTGCACATTTAATTGCCTGTCAATATTGTCATTCGTATTTTCTCTATCATGAATATTATCAGAGATATTTACACAATTTAGTTTTCAGCATTCAGTAAACCCCCACTCCTACTCATGTCATAACAACAAGCTGTACATATATAAAACATGTATAACATGAACGACTTTTTCGGAAGCTTAAATGTCAAATATTTAAATGTAGAAACAAAAATTAGAAATATCTCTGTTACTATTCGTCGGATCAAAAAATTGTATAGAACCAATCTTATTGCAAATTAAATTTACTATAAATATTTTTATATACATTTATTCTCTATCCTGAAAGATCAAGTTCGTTAACGGCTGAAATAGGACCCAGTGGGAGGGGGTGGTTTAGAGGGGGATTTTCTGAAAGTTGAAATATCTCAATTATTATACGCCAAATGGAAAAAGTTTATAGAGCAAATCTTATCGAAAATGTTAAATTTTTTCACCATCTTGATTATAACCGAGATATTTGCATTTTTCAGTTTTGAGCCTTCAGCAAACTCCCACTTCTACTCATGACATATTAACAATAAGCTGTTATATCATGAACCAATTCATTACAAGGTTAAATACCACATATTATTTCATTGAACTTATACTTTGTGAGATATATGCAATTACGTTCTGTTGACCCCCACCCCTTCTTTTGTTCTTGGATAACTAAGATTTGAGTGATTGAGATAAAACTGATTCTGATTCATAACAAATTACAGCTCTAGCTTTAGTAAATTGTTTTCAATAAAATTAATACATTATATTCAGATATATTTCATTAATCGTTTGTCTTTCCAGTCTATCAATCTATTCAGCACTATGAGATTGGCTGCTCTGTTTGTTTACCATTCGACCGCTTTCCATTGTAGAGATTATTAGCTTATATTGTAAATTGACTGAAATATTTCTCATTACCGTTTGTATTTATTCACTTAACATTCACGGTAGTATTACCTGTATGTATATTTATCTATTGAAACCTTCGCATGGGAAATCTACTTACTTTACACAGCCCCTGCGTGACGGATTTTATTATCAAATTATGATGGTTGCCAATAATATTCCTTCAAGTTAACAAAATTCTGACTTCTACACCTTTTCCTTAAACAAGGTGAAGATTAAGTCAATTTAGTTTTAATTTTCCATAGAAAAGGACTGTATGTATTGGGAGAAAGAAAGAAAGAAAAGTTTTCAAAATAAAATTTAGAAACTATAATATTAATTTTGATGTAATATTCTTCCTGAGAAGTTGTCTGAGATCTTGAATACTTTCAATAGGTGGCTTATCCATATGCATCAATACTTCACAGGACCTCCGGTAAGTCTGAAAAATAAAAAAATCAATAAATTATTATCAGGTATCGAATCGAGTTGATGAAAAGTATATTATCATCAAAAAATGAAAAATTGTTTTTTAGGCTTAATAAATGAAATAATCTTAATTGTGCCTATATAAGGAGGAACTGCATTATTATTTCCACAGTTATATTTAATATATATATATATATATATATATATATATATATATATATATATATATATATATAACTTACAAGCATTTTTTACAAGTATCCAAGCTTTGATTAAAAATTTAACATCAAATATAAATTGACCACATGTGTATGAGAATCTCCCATACACATGTGGTCAATTTCGTTTTAGTTTACATTGATATGGAATTTGAAAATCTACGAACCAAATTACACATTAGGGCTATTTTTGATCCACTTTGGAAAGCCAACTGTGGTGGTATAATAAAGCTAATTATTATGTCCACATCATATTATAATTTAAAATCACCTGAAATTATGGATTAAATTATCTATAATTAATGTTCAAAAGACACTTAATTAATTATTAAGGCACTGTGGGTGCTGAAACAGGATAATACTTTTAAACTAGATTACAATTATAAATTCGAAGAGCACGCCCTTTGGTTTTTGTTTGCACAACCAAGTCGCTCCTAAGAAAAGGAAAAAGATCCATCTTGAGGAAATTCGGCAGACTCCTCGTGAAACAGGTGTTTTAAATTATAGCCATATCGAAAGCCAGCAGCACTCTAGCCTAAGTGTGTGTTGGGGGGATTCAAAAATTCATAATATTTCCGTTATTACGAGTCAGATTGAAAAATGTTATAGAATCAATCTTGTTGGTCCTCTACAATAGTTGTTGTAAACATTTTTTCGTAACTCAAACATTAAGCGAGTTATTAGTTTTCTCTTGTTTTCAGCCTTCAGTAAACCCCAGTTCTACTTATCAGATTTTTATTTGGAAATAGAGAATAAATGTTGAGATGAGATCAATAATGTGTCTAACAAGCACATGGGAAATTTATTTAGTTTATGTAGCTCCTGTGCAACAAACTTTTTAATTATTGTATAGATCACTGCATAATGCAACGACAGAACATTCAAATACCAAAAGGGTCCACAGTGTATCTTAGGTAAATAGAAAAACTACAGATTTTTTTGAGTAATCACAGTATTAAGTATGATTCATTAATGGCATATGTTGCGATCTGGCTGCGGCGATAAGCAGTGGAAGCTAAAATATATGAAAAAATCCCACAACCAAACCACTAACAAGAATTTAGGAAGGGCCACACCACAATCGACTCAAGTCCAAATTTAAAATATATATATATATATATATATATATATATATATATATATATATATATATATATATATATATATATATATATATATATATATATAAATTTATTTATACTTAAAACATTCATCAATAATAATTATTAAATGCAAAAGAAGAGGCAACTTTAAAAATATAATGGAGGACACTTAATTATACTTAGACTATATTACAATTGAAACACTTAGACTTATGGAAGTATTGACTTAGCCGTGAGAGGTAGTACAGGCAGTAGACTGGTCAGGCAGGCAGAATCTGGCAAAAGGATTAGAAAGTTGTCACCAACGAGGGTCTCCCCTCCAGAGAATGCCGAATATGACTGATCTTATTCCGTTGTGAGGGGTCCTTATATAGGGCTAATCCGATGGTGAACATTGAACTGCTGACTGAAATACGCTCAAAAAGTGCATTTAATGGGAATTAATTATCGAAATTCATCCGTATTATTACTTAGTGTACCGACGTTAAGAGCTGTGAATGTTATTATCAAAATCCATCGGCGTTATCTATGAAAATGCTAGAGCACATGGTGACTTCACTCCAAATTGGATATAATTCTTATTTAAAGGTAAAAACAATACATTTAAGCATTCATACATATTAATCTTAATGTGCTCTGTGCTGGGAATACTCACAATATAAAATATATGGTCATTTATAATGGGTTTATGTAATGCAATGTCAATTTCATTACACATACACATTTCAAATTATACACCTTCACGTTCTGTATTATTTATGTATGTACAATAAAGGTTTTACTTATTAATATGATACAGACCTCAAGCTGATTTAGAGCTTCTGATGGTTTAATTGTTAATTTACACCCTTTTGGAGAAGAATAAAATAGAGCACATTTCACAGCATAACAAGATACAGTGTCCTTTCCAGAAATAATCACCGAACCTTCTGAAACCTCAACTGTTACCATCTGATTAGCTATTGTAAGGTCCAGTTTTTTCTTCCCACCTGAAAAAAATTTGTGTATATTATAAAGACCTCAGAACAAGCCCTGACAACAGCCAAATGGACAGAAAAAAGATGAGTCTAACATAGTGAGTGAAGAAGTATTGAGAAAATAAAAGGAATAACGGATTATAAAAGTGATCCTTAATGGGTCGAAAGATGATAATAATAATTAAGAACTCAAAATAAATATGCTATAGTATACTTTTAACTTAAATTATTTTTTTTTTTTAAATATTGAACCAATCCCTACTTACAAAAGCCCGTCACACAGGGCTGCATAAAATAGGCAGATTTCTTAAGTGCTGACCTGCTGATGATCCCATCTCCCTTTCTAATTTCTATTTCTCTCATAGAAGCCCCCTACGTAAACAGGATTTAAAATATAAAGTGGTCATGAAATATTTAGTGGCTGACGTACTTAAAGTGAAAATTGGATGAAGAGAAGTGGTTTGGTTTACTAAAGGCAAAAATCAATTAACTCTGTTAATATTCGAATTAAAGAAAACATGTGTAATAGTTGTAGAAACTATTAAATCTAAAAAGGTACTAAATAAAATCTAAAAAGGCCAAGATAAATTCTGAGAAGTTATGGTATTAGAGAAGAAACAGTGGAATGGTAACATAAACATACTGGATAGAGTAATTATGATTATTATTTATTAACGTCCACTTTTTCCTACTGTGAACAATTGGGTTACCACCCTTTTCTAGCCAGGGTGGGACTAAGGATTTTGTTCAATGTGTTTGTCACTAAATAAATTCCTATTGCCCAGGACAGAATCGAACTCACCACTCTAGGTGTATCATGTGAGATTAAGGCCAACACTTTAACTTACATGGCTAATCCGAGCCCCTCCTGGGGATGGAGTAACCCCACAATTTAAAAAGTTCTGTTAAACAACTTTATCATAATAATACACCTGAAACTGATAGAATAGTAGCACTAGCTAAGCATATCTTCCAAGGGATATTTTATCTGACAAGCAAATTAGTACATACACTAAAATAAAATTGACCATCAAATAGCCATCAGGTGAATTGTATTGCTCGCCGCAAGTTACGTCAAAAATTGGACCCTTCCAAAATAGTGAGAGAATATAATAAATTAGAAGAACAGAAAAGTGGAATTCATACAGAATAACGGATTAGTAAAAGTATTATTTCATTAAAAAAATATGTGTATAAGATCGGGAAGAAAGGGACTTACATGCCTCATTCCATTCCAAAGTTCTCCAAAGTGGTTTACTTTTCACCAGGAGGTTTCTGAATACTGTATCGGCAGGGTAGTCCTCACTTAAAGCAATACTTAGTTTTATGTCATCTTTATCAGAATCGCAATTTTTTTTAGAACCATGAACTTTCAGCACAGCATCTAGATCAGGCTCATAGGTAAAAAAGGAATCAATATCTGCAGCAGGAAGAATAAAGTTTCTAGGGTCCATGTAGACCTAAAAACATTAAACATTGATTCATATAAACATGGAAATTACAGCATGGACTAGTAAAAATAACAATGAGAAAAATATATTTTATTATTTGAAGGAAGTATTTTATTGGAGGATATCTAAAAATAAATTCAGTTCACTTGTCAATTGTAAACAAGAAATAATAAAAGTGTTTATAATCACTTTTTCTAGTGCTTACCTTATACAACAAAGGAACTGACCACAAATCAGCAATTGAAGTTTTGCTCATGATGCTATTACAAAAAATGTCTTTAATTGTAAATCAATCCTACCCATGAGACAACAAAAATGAGGTCCATTCAAAATTATATATATATATATATATATATATATATATATATATATATAATGTTGCAAAAACTACATACATGAAAGATCGAACAGAGATAGTCACATATTTGGGAAGTACGAAGGAGATGAAAGAAGCCGACCGATGGAAGGACTATTGGCACCTAAAGTGTCTACTGAGGCCGGGACGGTTCTAGACTCTGCATCTAGTCCCTTTGTGGCCTTCTGTTTGATCTTTGCAGACGAGCTATAAAAAGGGTCCCAGCCCGCACTGACAGTTAGATTGTTCTCAGCTCTCTTCTAGTGATCAACAGTGCGTTCAGTGCAGCTTTAGTGAACTGTGCATCTTAGTTGCAGTGCGGTAAAGTGTTTTTCTGTAATGAACAGTATAGTGCCATGTTTAAGTAAATGGCAGTGTAATGCCGTTATCTTTGCGAAGATCAGTGCAGTGCCGCGTTGTGTGAACTTCAGTGATCGTGAGACGTGCCGTTCAAAATCACCGACAGGGACTATTGTCTACAGTATTACTACGGTCTACCTCACTCTGCAGAAAGAACAAAAAAGTAACTGGACACTTCCCACTGGGAAATACTGAATCATCCACCTTACAGCCCAGACTTAGTACCATCAGACTTTCATGTCTTTTCAAAACTTAAGAAATTTCTCAGTGGGAAGCGATTGGAAAGCGATGATATGCTAAATGAAACAGTAACAAACTGGTTTAATGATCAGACGGCGGAGTTCTTCGATGAAGGGATCCAAAAGTTGGTGCCATGGCTTGATAAAAGCTTGAATATTCAAGGCGACTATGTTGAAAATTAAAAAAAATGTACATATTTTTGTTTTTGATCTTAATTGTGTTATTAAATAAAATTTCCTTAACTCCATTACAAAACGGCTTGGGTAAAAATGACCCTCATATATATATATATATATATATATATATATATATATATATATATATATATATAAAATGAAAATAACAAACCTTAGGGAATTTGCAAAAGCTATACCAGAAAATAGATTATTCCAATGACTATTATATTATGTCAGGAGGCTCAGGTTAGCCCTGTGAGTAGACATTGAGCTTAATCTCACCTGGTAAATCTAGAGTCATAAGTTCCATTCTCATCTGGCAATAGAAATTTATTTCATGACAAACTCATTAAATAAAACCATTAGTGACCCAGACTAGGAAAGGATGTTAACCTTTAGATAACCCGCTCCAATTAGCCTGAATAATCTACTTTCATTCTTACACCATTTCAAATTTTGTATAAAAATGTACTTATTTATATACTATAGTTACATTTATATATATCATTTTGAAAATACTTCATTTTTGTCATCTCCTAGGTAGGATCAATGGACATTTGAAGAAATATTTCGAAAACCATGTCATGAGTAAAACCTCAATAGCTGATTTACCTTAAGATAAATCTACTAAAATCATACATATGTAACAAACACTGTAAGAATAAAATAAGAACAGTACAAAATTACAATGACTTACCCTTCCAACAAAGATAACTGGGAGATAAGTAACTAAAGGAGGTACATTTGTGTAGAAGAGCTGAAGCGTGAGTGTCAGTTGGGTTGTAGGTTGGTTCGGAAGATGACAGGTCACAAGCTGTTTGAGCATTTCGGTTGATTGAAGATTCTCACGCAGTTTATAACAGGCTTTTATAGACTGACATGAGTCAGCGCTCATTTGAACAGCCAAAAGCCAATCTTCTTTCTCAATAACAACCCCCTCTGTAAGAAGCTTCATCTGCAAACAAACGGTATATTCCCTCCCTCTCACTAAAAAGAGGCAAAATCATAATTTAAATAATATAAAATGACTCCAATTTATTAATAATTACTGTGCAAAGACTGTACCATAAGCTGTTTGAGCTGAAACTGAAAACTGAAGATTTTTATTTACAAGATTGACAGCCTTCATGGTCTCATCAAAATTAGTAATTGTACGATTGATCTCTTCCAAAGCTTCAACTTTCCTAATTAGATCGGCTGTTTGAGAAGAATCAGGGAGAATTTCAGGAATATCTTTCATTTCAAAACTATTATCTATACAGTACAAGATGCCATGTTTTGAAAGTGCCAAGGTATAACGAGTCCCCCATCCTCCCCAGCACAGAATGCCTGTCAATATAAAAATTAACATCTGATAAAAAAGTAATTAAATAAATAAGAAATTTGTAATATATTAAACATTTGTAGGAACAGTTTGTTTATAACTTGGTTCTAAGCTGAATGACTAAATAATTATCATTACCTCCTTGTATTAAAACAGGGGGCTCAGGTTAGCCATGTGAGTTAAGGAATTGGTCTTAATCTCACTTGGTAAACCTAGTCGTGAGTTTGATTCTCATATGGGCTATAGAAAATTATTTAGCGAGGAATTCGTTAAATAAAATCCTTAGTCCCATGCTAGAAAAAAAAGAGTGATAACCTGCAGATAATCAGTCCCAATTAGCCTTAGAAGCAGAAAGTGGACAATAATAATTAACTAACATTTGTATCAAAACAGAGTACATTGCATCTTTTTTACTTTGTTTACAAAGTAAAGGAAGTATTGTAATTATGAAAATTTTCAAATTTCAATAGAATTATCCATTTTTACCCACCCTGTTTTGATGTGACATATGTACGTATATCGCATAAATCAAAAACAGCTACCCTTAGACTGTTGACATTTCATATTTGGAATTGTTGTAAAGCTTAGTTCTCCTCCTCACCTTTTTGATCAAAAGGGTGGGGGAGTTTAAAGAAGAGCAAAAAGAAAAATTGTCAATTTCTCTGTATCAGAGATACTAAAAAATTGTAAAGGAACTTCTTTGTTTTTCATAATAAGATCTATAAATTAGGTTTTGTAAAATATTTTAATCTGATGCATTTAAACAGAGATATTGAATCACTTTCAAATATAATAATTTTAAATGAAGGGTAAAAATACATCTTGTTTATTTTATTTAATAGGAGTACAAGGAAGTCATGCAGTCCAATTATGAGTTTGTTTGTTTTTTTCCAATGTAGGATAAAATAGCTCCCTAGAATGAAAGGAGGCCTGATTAACAGAAAATTAAGACTCAAACTGGTTGAAAATGTTTTGAAGGAATAATTATTAATTAATTATAGCAATCAGAACTATAAAAAGGGGCATTTTCAGAAAGAGAGAGTATAAATCTACAACTAAATAAAATGAACATTGGTAGCAGGGTAGGCAAGATCAAAACTAAGGTGTTCTCTCAAAGTTGCACTTCCAATTTCGTAGTTCCCGAATTAACTCAATTAATTGACACATAATAAACTGTGAATCTCTTAATGGGAAATCTCATAATTTAAAGACGAATAACAAAATGTTCATACTTACACGACATATATTTATATGAAAACCATTGATTTAATCCGGAGAGCAGGTTTACTTGAAAGTCAATGTTTATATTCATCAATATCTTCTTCATTATTATTGTTTTCATCTTCACCTACAAATATTAATTGTACGAATATGAATACTAAATGTTCATACCTTTCAGAGGGAGTATTATGCACGATTCTGAAGGAGAGGCAAAGGAGAGGCGGTGAGAGTGATTCCAGTCTGACAAATAGACATAGAGCGAGCCATCGACGAAAGCAGACTTCAGCCCGCATAGTGGAAAATAGTTGGTTGTCACTTCTCCAACTTCACTCAACTTGAATACAATGCCACTAGCTGTGATCAGTGACAAGCTACATAATTTCAATGCTGCACAATCTAAAACAGATTATCACTACTAATTAGCCCTTAAGGGAAATCAGCTGAAGTTGTACTCATGACAAGGGGTTTATCTACTTCTACAATTCCCTGGTTATAAAATTCTACAATTGCCCATTGATCCTTGCCGGGAGATTATGAAAATGAGGTTTGTTCAAAACTATATATATATAAAATCAACAGCAAAAAAAAAAACTGGCACACCTTGAAAAAATTGTAAATGAGAGATACAAGATACGTCTCTGTGGTAAAGTCAACGTCTTATGAGCTAGTTCTATATTTTCCCAAAGCGAACTTTGGCCATATTCACTCTATTTGCATTATAAGCCCAATAATTCAACAACAAATCCAAAACAGTTCAGTAGTGTTTCTTAGAGTTAACACATTTTTTTTTTCTTAATTTTAACATTTAAATGCAAAGTGCATATTTTTTGTTATTGATTTGAGAGTGCTGCACGACACTAAATATGGTGCTAACCGCAACAATAGTTGCTCGTATTGTTACCTAGAGTTGTAGAGGAAGTACAGCTAGGCCATTAGATCTGCCAGAAACTATTGATCGTTGGGCCATTCAGTAATACTGGGAGAACAGACTATTTACTGTGAGGATAGGTTGAGGCCGTCCAAAGGCAAAAGACCAGGCAAAGAACTGATTTATTTTAATTGGAGACTATCCACAGGTTTGAGAGGGCCCGCATTGTGGTAATACAATGTATGCAGAAGATCAGCTGAAGTGAGCCTGCACTCAAGGGTTGCAGAGATATCACATCAGCTGACCACATGCCACTGTGAAGCTCGCCTTAGGTTTGCCCAGATATACCATCATTAGACAAACAATATAAAGGCCAAATTTTTTTACTACAGACAAGGACACGTTCACTTTTTATGGGCAAGACAGACATATGACAGTGTGGAGGCAACAATGTGAGCTCTCTGCGGCCTGCAATATCCATGGGAGTATGCAGCTTGGGAGTGCTCTGTGATGGTCTGGCCTGGAATATGGTTGCATGGAATTACAGAGCTTCATGTCTTCTCTAGACCATGTCTCTATGCTCACACCTATTTTACGTGCATCCTAGAAAGATATGTCATGCCATTTGCGCACTCTGTTGGTAAAGAGTTACTTTTGTAGCAAGATCACACACTATGAACATTGTTATCCATATCTTGCAGAAATCGGCATACACTCACATTCTACAGCACACACAGAAAACACATTCTAAATAGCCTACCTAGTTCTGCAAGAGATGACACCCTGGAGGAAGGTGTCATGCACGGACCAGGTCATGCACTGTCCAGAAAATATTTTTGAATAAATAAATATAAGGGTAAACATTTTTTTCCTTTGCCGCTTGATAAGTTTATTGAATAATTTGAGTTCCAATTACCGTGAGATACAGTATAAGATTACCTGGATCAGAAGAAAAATCCCAATGAGCAGCAATGTAAGTTGAAGGCAAGATATAAAGGTATTCAACATCACCGGAATCTGGAAATAAAGCTATTACCATTCCATCGGGCAAGGTGACAATAAAAAACCCTGACTTCTTTCTTCCTTCTTTAAACCAACTGGAAAAAAAGTCATTATCTACTTTCTCTACAGGAATCCACTGAAGTAAGCACACCTAAAAATAAAGAACAAATATCACGAACCACCTTAGATCTGTAAGTCCAACATTCAGGTGCTGCGTAAACTAAGCAGATTACCCGTTTACTGGAATGAAACACCAATGATGTAATTCCAAATCCGTTTATGTATTTCTCCAGTACTAAGAAGCCATGACTTAAAATTTAAGGTGGACTTGAGATTGAGATGGTTACTGATATAATTGCTTTAAGTGGAAATACCACAAGAAGGAATAATCTTACTTTTAAATACATTTTCCTTAGTACCCTTATACTTAAGGATATGTCTATTAAACTTTACCCTTATTATCTAGGTTTTAATTAAACTTTTACTTTCACCTATCTCAGTTACATTTTATAAACAATCATGTTAAACTTTTTCCTAACTAGTTCAGATATTTCTGCAATAATCCATTTTCTTTACCTCCTTATCAATTACATTTTATTTTACTCTCTTAAGAATGACTTAGGAAACATTTTTTTAGTTTGATACTAAACAATTCTTTTGTGTATTGGAACTAATGCTTATAATGTTATTCAGTCAAAGTAAATAACAATATGATTATTATTAGAATTCAGTAAAAATTAATTATCAGATCTTAATAAAACAATTATGCTCACTGATTTTTACAATCGTATCTTCTTTTAAGTTGTGTTGACCCAACTATAGATTATTGTTGGCCCCCTGTCAATAATGCTTGTCGTTTATAAAAACATTTTCTAAAGAAAAACTTCTTAAGGAATGCTCACGCTGCTCATCTGCTCCTTAGAAAGCCCAGGAGATCTTATTAAGAAAGAATTCACCAAACATCCGTCACTGATGTCTACTAATTCCAAAGAAATTTTAGACTCAGATGCAGCAAGCAAAGCAAGCCGGCCATCTTCAGCAATGCATGTGCTGAGGACAGCAGCATCCGTGATGAGTTTCACTGTATTCCCAATATTCCACTTTTCACATCCTTCAGGTGAATCATCAAAAAGATCATAATCGGCATTCCCGTCGCTGAAACATAAATGCAAAGTTACAATTAAACTTATTCTTATTCAAATGTGTTAAGAAATATCCTCCAATGGAAACTCTATTGCTAATATAATTATAGTATAAGAATTTTATACAATAAATTCATATTGAGCATGCAGGAATCGAACCTGTAATTCTAGGTTTACAGTGTATTGAGACCAACGTTTCGTACAGCAAACTCGAGCCCCCCTATGGACTTTAGTAACTTAAATAAGATTTAAATACATAGCTTAACTATTTTAAGATTGAAGATCTGGGAAAACATGTTATTCAATGTTTAGATACTACTGCAATATTTTTGCTAAACCTAAATGGTTTCAATTTCCAAAAGCATAATAAGAATTTATTTAGCCTTATTCAAGAGATAAAAGAAAGGCATATTGCTATATTAAGACACTCAGAAATAATTAATAAAAATTAACAAGAAGTTGCAAATTCATTAAATTTTAGAAGAAGAATTTGTCAATAAAAATGTCATCATCATATGGATTCAAACTCACTGAGTCATACCATTAAATGAAAAAGTAGATCGTCTACCACAAGAAGCTAGATGCTGAATTGAACATGCGCATATTCTGTCTACTACCATTGCCAATGATTGAAAAATTAGTTGCCAATCTTTATTAAATTTCTGGTAAAAGAAATGGATGAATACACCAATCAAGAGTAACTAACTTTGAGAAGTTAAAATTACCATTAGGCCTTGGGAGACATCACACTCAAGCAGTAGACAAGAATAATAATTGGGCTATCTCTAAAGGGGATTAGATCCCTTGTGTGCCCAATCAGCCAAGACAATGAGATTCTGATGGTTTCATATATTTTGGTTGGAATAAACACTAACAAAAAAAAAAAAAAAAGTCTAGAAAAAATGATGAAAATTAGTGGTCTAGTTTAGAGATAATAGATGATATTATTGAGGCATATTTCCTTTTATCTATTTTGTCTTCAGCTCATCAACATGGGCACCACAGAAAGTTAATTGTGCAACCAAAATAGTATACTTCGAAACAATAACAAATTAAAGAAAGTATATACAATTTCACTTACGATCCAAACTCTCGAGACAAAGAGAATAAAGTTCCTAGTCTGTCAACTCCATAAAATTTTTCACAGTGGCAAAATATTCTCACCACACTGTTTTCAACACTTACAGTCTGGAAATAAATTCAGTAAGATTAGAAAATAAAACATAAGGCAATGGTGATTGAGTCTTTGTCATTTTGTGAATTCAGCTTAAATCAACTGGAATATTATATTAACGACTAAGCACTATTACTAAGCTGACTACATATTTAGGAAGAATTAAAGGTGAGAACAATTACATAAGAACTTTAACTATATTATGGCTTAAGC
Organism: Riptortus pedestris; assembly: GCA_019009955.1. Lineage (NCBI taxonomy): Eukaryota > Metazoa > Arthropoda > Insecta > Hemiptera > Alydidae > Riptortus > Riptortus pedestris. Next base: position 243,935,171 of record CM032228.1, read on the forward strand.
TGTTTTGTGTAAATGTTCTTCATATTATATAATTTATTTCTTACTTGGAATTTTCAATTAATCTGATAAGAGATGAGTTCCACAACCACTGCATAGACATCACAAACAACCTTGTACTCCTGATCAGCAGATTCATATGAGTAAAAATGCATACAACTTACCCAAGATACTTGAAATAACTCAAAATAAGAGGTATTGTTTATCGTCCAGAATCAGAAATTTGTTCTGCATTCTTAGAAATACAAGAATGCTTGGGCTTGGGGACAATTATTACCAATTAATTTGTGTGAGAGTTTTATGTTGAGAATTCAGAAGGCTTAACTCAAAAAAATTAAATATGGCACTAGAGTCAAACTGACTTTGGAATGTTGTTTAATGAATCCAACAGTTAGGTTCTCAAATAGCACATCTGGAAGAATGACAATGAAACTGCAGATGCACAGGTTCAGTGAAAAACTGAATTGAAATCATTTAAATTAATGTAGTATACCTGACATGGACATTTTAAAGAGTTTGAATAAGGTGCTTCAGAGATGAAATATTACAAAGATATTATTTCTCTTCATTGATCAGTCATTCTAACAATTATGACTTATATTCTAATTTTACTAAAATTTTGGAGTTACACCATTATTCCACTAGATGTGCAAAATATGGTACCGACTTGCTCCTCTATAACATGCCATTTTAACTGAACAGATGAAAATTCAAGAATACAGGATAAAAATGAAAGGATTATAAAGCATATAAAAATGAGTAAATTCATGTTAATTAACAGAACGGTGGGCAAAAGCATTAGGATAGTTAGTATAATATTTCAAAAACAGAATATTCTTATAAAATCTGAGTTATATTAAATATTCATTAAAATAAACTTAGCATAACTGAGATTTTTTAATCAAGAATCTAATTTAGGTAATAATTAAAAACATTGCCGAACAGCCCATGGGCTCACACAGTTTGAGATCGTGAATATTGCGGCTTAGTAAAACTAAATTCTGCAGTCAATATTCTCACCTCCCCATCAAAGTCATGCTTTTCTTCTACAATAGCACCAGCTACTAAACTTAATTTGCTTATATGTATAGAATTAATAGCATAAGAAAAAAGTAGTAAGTTATCAGAAGTTGTATGAATAAAAATGTTTGAAGCGGGTGGATGTTTTGATATGATAGTTTTAAAAAGAGCTAGTGAACCCATGTTAGAAAATATCAAAACGAAATTTAATTAGGTAAACTCCCTCAAAGCAAAAATATGCATTGCTTGTACTGTTACACAATTTTTAAGCAGGCTCATCAATAAAGTTACATTAAAACCGAAATAACACTCCACAGATATAGAATTATTGTTAAGTATCAAATCCATTTAGTAATATCTACATGTACATAAGTCAAATGGATGTCAAAGACAACACTATTTCTTGACAGCCAAACACAAATACAGACTAAAACTCCCGCCAGAAAGAAAGTCAGGTTCATAGGAGTATTCCAAAGAAGAAACCTACCACATTAGAATTCAAAATCCTCATAAACCTGTGAATTAATTCTTTACTTTCAGTTTTATTGGCATCAGTTCGCTAATAATAAACTCATTTTTAGTTCTCAATACATTTTTTTAAACAATAAATTAATTATCAAAAGCTATGAGAAAAACCTCATTAATTAGGTATATTAACTATTAAACACTCAGAGTAAGAATATTATTTTATAAATTTCTACAAGAATGTGTTAAGAAAATGATAACGTCAGATGGACTTGATAAATCTTCACTAAATATGTGCAATTTACATTTAGAAAACTTCGTCAGGTAGGGGCTGCTTAAACTAACTAAGCAGATTTCCCGCGTGATATTTTACAATAGAGAAATTTCACGAGAGCCGAGTTAAACGGCCGAACTAGCTTTTGGCGGGAAAGTCACTCGTCCGTTAGCCGCCCAGATTTAAGAAAAATGCAGATATCTCCGTTAATATTCAAGATAGAGGATAAATGTATATAACAATATTTATAGCAAATGTAATTTGCAATAAGATTGATTCTGTACAATTTTATGATCCGACTTATAGTAACGGACATATTTCGAATTTTCGAAAATCCTCCCTTCTAAACCCCCCCCCCTCCCACTGGTCCGATTTCAGCCGTTAACGAACTTGATCTTTTTTTTTACATGAAACAACTAAATATCGAGTTTGGTAACGATCAAACAAAAATTGCAGTAACAGACAAATATATATATATATATATATATATATATATATATATATATATATATATATATATATATACAGTTTTGAACGGACCTCATTTTCGTCATCTACTAGGTAGGATCGATGGACAGTTGAAGAAAAATTTCGAAAATTCTGTCATGAGTACAACCTCAATAGCTGATTTCCCTTGAGAGAAATCTGCTAAAAAACCGATGAGTGGGATGGGGGGGGGGTGAAGGCTGAATACAATAAATTACGAATAACTCGCTTAGTAGTTGAGTTACGAAAAAAATCATAGAACAACAATTGAGGAGGTAACATTCAAACCGTGCTTTGTCCATTTGTTTCATGTCCAATTTATTATCTAATGTTTATTATACTTATTACGCTAAACTATTTTATCAATGTATCTCATTGACAAAAAATTTATTTAAACCATATAGGAGTATTTTTCATTACAAAAAACAAATATATATATATATGTTTTATATTCAATTTCATGGTTTCCTAAAAATTACATTCATCCGGACAAAGCACGGTTTGAATGTTACCTCCTCAATTGTAAAACTTTAAGAGTTTAACAAAAATGATTCTATAATATTTTACGATCCGATAAATAGTATCTGAGATATTTCGAATTTTCTAATTACCCCCTCCCCTCTCCTTCTGTATACCCTCACTATTACTGGTCCGATTTTTGCAACTCACAGATATGATCTTTAGTGTTGAATAAAACTGTTAAATATCGAGTGTGGTATAGATCAAATGAACATTTTTGAAACAAGAACCCAAAACCTTAATTGATGACGTCAGCGTACAACGAATTTGCATGTATGTATCTCGCATAATAAAGGTCCCATGGAAACAATATTTGGAATTTAAGCTTAGAATAAAGAGGTTCATGAAATAACAGCTTATTATTATTATTAGGACATGAGTAAGGTTTTACTGAAGGCTGAAAATTAAAAATTCCAATTATCTCGGTTAATATTAATCTTTTTTGAGAAAAGTATACAACAAAATTTATAGACAATTACATTTACAATTAGATTAGCTTTATACACTTTTTCGATCCGACGTACAATAACGGAGGAATTTCGAATTTTCGAAGTTCTACGACTCTAAACCACCCCTCCCCGGTTCGATTTCAGCAGTTAATGAATTTGGTCTATAGTTTTACATAACATGTTTAAGCATCAAGATTTGAAACGGTCAAACAAAAATTGTGACCGCTAGATCGTTAATAGGTATAAATATATATATATATATATATATATATATATATATATATATCTCTTTTTGTTTTTTTTTTTTTTTGAACGGACCTCATTTTTATCATACCATGGTGGGGATCGATGGACATTTGAAGAAACTTTTCGAACATTGCTTCATGTGTACAATCTCAGGAGCATTTTCCACAAAGTAAATCTGCTATAATGTCTGATAAGAATTTTTCATGTATAGATGTATAGAAATATTAATAACTGTCATAAAAAAATTATATAAAGTCATAACGTTTTACTGTTAAATGACTAAAAATGTACATAAGTGCGGGCAAACTAAAAGATAGAAGATAATTTCACCGAGAAAACAAAATAATTTCAGAATAAATATATGTATATCTTCCCAAGTAATGAGTGGTTATATTAACAATTATTCATCATTGGCCTAAAATAAACAATGAAGGCTCAAATAGTTTCTGAGATTTAGTGGGAGATTTCGAACACATAAAAAAGCCCGCCAATAGTGTTCATACGCGTAGTGCTATCTAGCTGTAAACTATAGAAGCTCTAGGTTGCGTTATTAACCTATTGAGAGTTGGTTCCTATATATATTGCGCCTACAAAGTTTCTATTCCCGTTTGGAATATGAAGTACATTTGAAAAAAAAGTCCTTCACGTACGTGCTGCGTTAACGAAGCAGATATCCCACGTGCGCCACATATTTAGATTTATCTCAAAAATTATAAGTTCAATGAGAACAATATTTGGTATTTAGGCTTCAAATAAAGTGTTTCATGATATAATAGCTTATTGTTAATATCACACGAGTAGGAGTGGTTTGAAGATCGAAAACTAAGAAATTCAAATATCTCAATTAATAATCAAGAGAGTGGAAAAACGTATAATATTAAGAATTGTCGACCAAATGAACAAATATTGTAGTGTTTCCTCTCCCGATTGATTCTTCTGAGTAGAAACATTATTTTTCACTCTAGTTTTGTAATCAAAATGGGAGATTAAAAATATCTTTAAAACCCAGGAATAAAGTGTAATTAATTATGTGGGTTCAGACACAAGATCATAGTTTTCGGCAAACTGTAATTTCTAATTACATTTTGTCATTCAGTTAAATTGTGCAAGAGTTATTTTAAATAATAAAGTGATTCTTTAAAAAAAAAAAAAAAAAAAAAAAAAAAATCGTCTTTAAATGGGTGACCTCCCGATGATTGATTGGTACCATTTTTATTAAAAAATAAATAAATAAATAACAAATGTTACAAATTTGTTTATAGGGCTAATTGTACAAGAGTTATTTTAAATAATAAAGTGATTTTATTTTTAAATTCTGATTTAATAATCGTCTTTAAATGGGTGGCCTACCGATAATCGATAGATACCATTTTTATTTTTTTTTTTTTTAAATAATGCAAACATTTAATTTTGAATGAATGCCCAAATATTATCATTAACACTATAAAGAAGTGTTATAAAAAAGGAGTATAGAACACCTGTTGTAGTCCGTTATTAACTAATTTACTTCGAAGAGAAAGTGAAATGGAACATGCTAAAGTAAAGTCATGAATCCGCGGTACGAGGCATTCTATCGACTGGGGGGTTTGGCAGCCCTCTGTAATCCAGCTACTTGGAAGTCGGGTACTCTTGGGACGGGCGAGGTTTCTGGGTTGGGAAAGGTGTCCCGCAATGACCCAGGCCGACCGGACTGCAGCACCCATCAGCATGGTGTGGGTGTAGCTGTCCTACACCAGGTCTGCTAAGGAGAGGTCTTGGGTCCTAGGCTCGAACCTCCGTGGCCTAGCAGCAGTCTGTTGAATCGCGCCTGAGAGTAGGGCACCTCGTACCTACCCACCCAACCCAAGCCCGGACGAGTACCTTTTTTGTACCTACCTTTTTTTTTAAGTACCTTTTTTTTAGCTATTTTAGCTGTATAATACCGTTCAGCTATTGAGGTCGCAATGACGCGATTTTCGACACATTTCCTCAAATGGCAATCGATGCTACCTAGTAGATGACGAAAATGAGGTCCGTTCAAAATATATATATATATATATATATATATATATATATATATATATATATATATATATATATATATATAGTTCTTTTCGTTTAGTCCAAGTCTGTTTACTTACCTCAGGTGTATCAAGGAAGGGTGTTGACACACCTGAGGTAAGTAAACAGACTGGGACTAAACGTAAACAAACTAATACGCTGACCAGACGCTATTAAGAACTGTATCAACATACATCAAACCCAGTACAACTTTTTGGCGGGCTTGAAGATGATGCCATTGCATCGAAACGCTTGCCAGCTGTACTCAACCAGCAGCCAGTGACGACGGTCTCCACCGACAGTTATGACAACTATATATATATATATATATATATATATATATATATATATATATATATATATATATATATATACATACAGTTTTGAACGGACCTCATTTTCGTCAGCTCCTATGTAGGATCGATGGACATTTGAAGAAAAATTTCGAAAACAGCGTCACGATTACGACCTCAATAGCTGCCTCAATGCTAATATTGCCATCATCAATCAGTCCCAAATGATATCCCGAGCGAAGCCGGGTAACTTAGATAGTATATATATAATTTTGAACTGATCTCGTTTTTCGTCATCTACTAGGTAAGATCGATGGACATTTGAGGACATTTTTAAAAAATCTCTTCATGAGTACAACCTCAATAGCTGATTTACCGCAAGGCAATAAATTATATATATTAGCTCAGATACCCGGCTTCGCCCGGGAATTGATTTTAGGCTGAATGGTGATGGTATTTTTTTGGCAAGGCTTTACTTTGCATACTATTTTGACATTTACCCGTCCCAGTTTTTAGGATTTAACCCGTTCTTGGTGTGGATTTTTTAATAATAAAATTAATTTTTTATGTAAGACTTCAATGCCCTCCATATTGTCATATATCCCGTCTCCTGTGCATTATGCAAAGAGTTCAGTTATTAAGTACGAAATATTAACATTGATTTGGATTAATTTTTCCAGTTGAGGTACCTGATAGTTCAAATAGGAATGAATTGTTGAGCATATCAATATTTCTACGCAAATTACTTGCTCCACACATTGTTCCTGGAGAAATGTATATAAAAAAAAAGTTAATGTAAATAACAAAGTAAACAACTTTTGTTATGTGCGTGTTTGTCGAAAAACAAATAGACAATGAAATATCGCGAATTTTTATTTCAGGCCTCCCTTATAACCCCCACTCCCGTTCTAACCTAAACATTTTAATATAGCTTATAATCATGGAAAAATTAATGCTGATTGACGTACCGAGGTTTCTTAAGTTCGGTTCAATCGTTAGTGTCTAATAAAATAGTTGACTCCCGCTTTAGTTTCTAGTGTATATCTCGTTTATACATTGTTAAAAGACAAAAATAAGTATCAGAAAAGTTACTTCAAATAAAAAAATAAACAACTTTTGTTAGGTTCATATTTGCCGAAAAACGAATAGAAAACGAAATACTGCTATTTTAAATTCAGGCCTCCCTTACAACCCCCACTCCTGCCCGTCCCTAGAAATGTTGGTATGGCTTATTATTATTATTCCGAGTTTTATTTATTTCGGTTGGGTCTTTTGTCCCAAATAAAATTGTTGACGCCCGCTATAATTTTTAGCGTATAACTCATTTATATTTAGGTATACGACGAAAGTGTATATAACAAAAGTTACTCTAAATAATAAAATAAATAACTTTTGTTATGTGCATATTTGCCGGAATACCAATAGGAAATGAAATTTCGCTATTTTTTATTTCAGGCCTCCCTTATAACCCCCACTCCTGTTCGTCTCAGAGAATATTAATATAGCCTAAAGTCTAAGTTGGGTTATTAGTAACATACATACCAAGTTTCATAAAATTCGGTTCAGCCGTTTAAGAGTGAAAATGTAACAAACATACACGAAAGAAACAAAATGCAGTTATGGTGTCTATGACATGTGAAACGAAAAGTTATCGTGTAATTTCGCGAAAAAAAATCAATGTACAGACATAGGTTACAATTTTATATATATATATATATATATATATATATATATATATATATATATATATATATATATATATATAGAGAGATAGATATATCATATATAAATAGTTCAACGATCTTACATTAAGTAAATGAAAATGTTTAGTACTTTCATCCCACAATTACCTGTATTTGAGAAGGGGCTTAGGTTGGCCATGCGAGTTAAATCTCACATGGTAAACCTAGAGTGGCGAGTTCGATTCTCGCCTGGGCAAAGGAAATTATTTAGTGACGAAATTCATTAAATAACGTCCTAAAATCCCACCCTGGCTAGAAATGGGTGGTAACCTGTAGATAACCCGTCCCGATTAGCCTAAGTTGCAAAAAGTGGACGTTAATAAATAAAATAAATGTATTTGAGAATAGAATTCTATCTCATTGACTTCTTTGGATGTTTGAATGCAGCTTACATGATCTGCCAGCCCTCTTGAATCTGGGTGTAAAAAGGAAACATATTTGAGCGTTGTGGCAAATAACTACCATATTACAAAACATAATTTGATCTTCAAAATTATAAAAATAAAGCAAGTCTAGTTCTTTTTTAACCAATTTTTGTACATTGAAATACCCGCGATTTTTGAAGTCTAGCTGGTAAAGAATTCAGAATATCTTATCTAAATAAATACTGTTAGAAATCATTACTTAGTAGGAAAGCCATTTGGATGTATTGTAATGCTCCTGGATTTACAAGTGTAAAATAACAGGGCTGGACACCTGACAAGAGCAAGCCTTATTTCTCAAATAAAAAATAATTTAATTATCAAAATAAATGAGTTTCTCTTATTCCTCCTATTCTTTAGAATTATAATTTCCAGAACAACTATAAATATATTAAACATTGTTTTACTAAATATTAATTTTTAGGGGCTCTGGTTAGCAGTATGTATTTAGACATTGGACTTAATCTCACTCGGTAAACCTTGTCATGAGTTTGATTACCAACTGAGAAATAGGAATGTTCTTAGAGTGAAAGTAATCCGTATCGTTACTCTGGGTAGAAAAGGGTGGTAATTTGTAGATAACTCACCCTAATTAGTCTTAGTTGTAAAAAGTGGACGTTAATAAATAGCAAACAAACAAGTCTTATTAAATCACTGCAAATAAACTATCATGGAATTTATGATATTTGAAGAGCATCATAAGACTCCTTTTATTAATAAAATTAAATTAGCTACTACATACAATATACAAAGTGATGAATACATTGATACTTAATTTTTGTTAGATTTGTTACTCTGTGACATGCCATTCTATAATAGAGTAAGCTCAGCCTCACAAGGATTTCAGAGGGTTGACTCTTGATTGTTAGATTTATAGCTTTGTAACTTAGGGAAAAATAATGCATATTTGCCTTTTACATGTCAGACCCTTAGCATCCACTCACCATTTTGAGGCAATATAAGAGCTACCAGAATAAATAACACTTCAATTAGATTAAAATAAGAAATCCTTTTACGAATATAATAGAAGTTAAAACACTGTCGGTGGCAGGCCAACATTAGATGGAATGTTATCCTGGAACTTAGATTAGTATTGCTTCAAGTTTGATCAGAAAAACATTAGGTTTTTTTTATAGTTTATCAAAAAACTAATTATGGTTCTGTATACAGTAACATTTTACGAAGTACTTTGTAAATATATTATTTAAGTAACTAATGTTTTTTTCCTTGTTTTATATTTTGCATTTATGCTTTATAAAACATGTTTTTTTAATTAATCTAGATAGAAGAAATATGTCTCAAGAGAGGAACTACCTACTGGAACCTCCAAAATGGATGAAAGTTTATTTTGAAGAATCCTCTTCCCAAGTAGACCATTTAATAAAATGGGACATGTTCAGGCTGAACCAGCTATTGGCTTATGATGCCATGCTTTACACATTACTTGAAGAAAAGATTAATCTTGTTAAACAGAAATATCTCACTTATAAAACTGTTATGCTATTTCATATTCAACATAAAGAATAATTACTGTTACTCATTATCAAATTTTGATCTTGTATTTCTTCTTAAATTGTTTCAATTTAATTTTGATAATTATGTCTTATGTAATTTATGAAAGAAATAAGTATGTGATATTAAACTTTTATTATCAGTAAAATACATTTTTATTACAAATACCTTAGTAAATTGCCTTGTCATTTGGTTTAAATTGAAAATGTTTGGCTATAGCCCGTTGAGGATCAAGGTCTGCCAACCTGTTTTGATGGGGGCTGAAGTGGTCAGATTAATTCTGCACCTGCTATAATGTGGTGGAATTACAGATAAAAAAAACACTAATTCTCTGTCCAACCTTAAACCTCATAGTTGTTTGAATCTGACATAGAAACATCTTTCTATTATTAAACTATAATATTGAGTCTGTTTTGAATAGAGTGCAAACTATTGAAAGAGCTTATACTACCTAAGGGCTCAGCAAACTAAGTCCTAGCAAACATAATTCATTTTCAAATTACATGCATTACACACAAGCATTTAGCCACTGTAAGAATAATAAATCAGATTTAAAATATGTTATACCATGCCAGATTAAATGTTCTCTTCTTGATCTAAAGGCTGCACCTTGTATTTGCAACTATTGGGTTCTTTTGGAAGCTGTGCTTTTCACATTACAATGTATACCGAAATCCATAAGATGTTTGATGTGTTCAAGGAATGACTTCCTAGGCCTCCTATCGCCAATAATCACACCTCCAAATACATTTGTGATGAAATCTGTCATATAAATAAGGATTTTTATTTCGAGCCAAATCTTACCTTAATTTATGATCAAGAAATAAAATATAGACAAGACCTGATGTGAACATACTAACAGCATAGATAGTAAAATGACCAGCACTTTTTACAATGAAAAGGAGGTACTTAATAAAGGAAGACATAAATATATAAATTAAACAATCGGAAATAAATCAATTATTTTATTGTTTGAAACAGAAAAAAAAGAGGAAGAACACTTCAAAGAATTAAGTATGGCTGTTCATCAATGGTGACTTTCTGACTACACAGCTAAATCATCAATTATATGACATTAAAAAAGAAATACATAAAAATAAAATAAAAGTAGATTTAAAATAAAAGTAATAAGCATGCGACAGAAAAAAAAAAAAAATAAAAAAAAAATTAATAATTTAAAACTACATATATAATATATATATATATATATATATATATATATATATATATATATATATATATATATTTGATTATTCCTTATGAGTACTAGATAATGGATTGTTAGAGGCAGCCGGTCTTCAATCCAAACTTTCTTCTAAAACTCAGCAGTCTTTCGGGATTATTTCTCTTGATCTGAACCATAGACCCTGAACCTTAAATTGACAATCGATCACCAAACTCTTCACAGAATTTTTTTTTATAGAATTCTATTGGTTTTTCATATATAGAATTCTTTTCATTGTGTACCTTTAAAAATTGGTCCACATTGTTGCACTCATGCCTTATTGTGCGGTCTATGATTAAGGCACATTTATTTACATATAGTGGGTGAAAAAAGTATTGGCACACCTCACTTTTTTTAAATAAACTTAATATATTGTCAAACTATCGCGCAACTGTTAATAATTGGTGGCATCAAATCGTGCTAATAGATTACATGTTAAATGTTATAAATTAGTCTACGAATTTCAAGGGTCAAAAAAGTATTGGCACAGTTGTTTACGTACAAACTTATATTCCTTATCTTAATCTTTAATCCTTTCAGTCTGAAACAAACCAAAACAAAGATGAATACACCTAAGCAGAATTATTTTATGGCCAGTTCAGAACTGTTCATTGCTAGTACAATGGCTAAAACAGAGGAGCATTCTTTGAAAGTACGAATCCATATGGTTAAATTGCGTTCCTGAGGATTCAATTATGGTGCAATTGCCAATAGACTTATTATGAATTTCAATTCAGTAAGGTACATCATCAAGAAGAACAATGAGTTACAGTCCTACACAGACGAGGTACAGTCCCACAATCATATGTCGTGGGATGGTATTGGGAACTTGAGTTTTATTGAAGGCATTATGAATGCAGACAAGTTCGTTAGCATTTATGCGGCATACCTTGATCAGCAGCACTGAAAAGTTGGGCATCATGGTATCATTCATCTTCCTGCAAGATAATGACCCAAAACACACTGCTAATAAAACTACTTTATAATGTTCGGCGACAATTCAAAACTCTACCTCAGTCTCCAGATTTAAATCCGCATTTGTAACCTCAATGCCTCGAAGACTTCAGGTCGTAATTGATGTAAACGGCATAGCGACAATATATTAAAATGTAGTAATTTTGTGTAGTAATTAAATATACAAAAAAATAATTAAGTAACTCTGCCAATACTTTTTTGACCCTTGAAATTCATTCTTCCAGTTTATAACTTTTAGTCTGTTTTCTATTTGCTCAGTTTGATGCCACCAATAATTAACAGTTGGGTGATAGTTTGATAATACATTAGTATGAAAAATTTAACTTTTAAATTATTGAGTTTATTAAAAAAAAGTGAGGATGCCAATACTTTTTGACCCACTGTATAAGCATTACAAAACGTACAATGAAAAATTTATATATAAAATAAAACTATTTACAAAAGAAAAAAAAATATGCTAGAATAATGAATCAAAACATTTTAAATTAAATTAACAATAGTGTAGTTACAAATTTTCCACAAAATTATACACTTGTTCAGCATAATTTTTTAACAATTTAATGTATTTTTTAAAATAGAAGTTTTCCTCAACAGGCCAATGTTAATGTTTGTCCTATGTTCTCTTTAATTTCTGGAATAAATGGTTTTAAGGGTTGAACTTTCGTAGTCATATACCATTCATTAATTGTGTCTGTTAGTAATTGTGTTTTAAATTTGATTTTGTTGTAGCATTTGGAATTGTGGTTTCTTCTGATGCTGATTTTGCTGATAAAGCAGTGAGATCGTTTCCCAAAACTCCAGAGTGCCCTTTGATTCAGTAAAAGTACATGTGTATATTATTTTTTTTAAGTCTTGTAAGTACTAGTCTGATTTTTTTTTCTATTAAAGGATCATAAACTGTATAGTTCTGAATAGACTGTAAAAAGTTGTGGCTATCAGTATAAATGTTGATGAGCGTTGATGGTTGTTTGTCATCTACATAAATTAAACTATTAAAAATTGAAATTTTGTCTGCCTGATTATTTATGCGAAGTTTACCAAATCTGTCTTTTTGTATTTCAATTATTTCTTCTCTTTCAAAACGCAGAACAGACTCGAATTTATATATGCATATACACGGTGTCCCAACTTTCACCCCCCTTAAAATTGTCGCTTGTATTAATAGAAGGCGGAGGATTAATAGGGAGACTTGGTGTGTCAAAATTGTGCCCCCTGAGGAATCTTATCAGTCTGTATTCAACATCGTAACCTTCTCCAGTATTTCTCCAGCGACAATAACTTAAGAATATCTAATGAGATGCCATACTTTTTATGATGCATTCTTGTAGAAAATAAAATTCTAAACCGAGTTTGTATCAGTGAATTTTTCGATTTGATGCATCCTTTAGCCGTAAAATGCAGAAATCTTTATTTCAGAAACGGTGCATTTTATTTAAAAATGCTGCGATATAAAATTTGTAATCAACAAAATTATCTTTAAAACAAGTCTACCACCCCTGCCTGTCACTTTTAATGTATAATGACGTTGTTTTAAGGAAATTTGGATAAGTATATTAACTTAATTATAAACAGAATAAACAATTTATTTTTAAAAAAGAAACAAATGAAAGATAATTCACAGCACATGAAATTTCTTCAACAAATTTAAATAAATTAAAATATAGCTCTGCAAATAGGACAGGTAGATTTGTTGCTTGTTGAAAACCACTTATACTGAAACAAGAACAAAATAAAATTTCATTAAATAATTAAATTTTAGAAGATTTCCCTTGAGGGAAATCAGCTGTTGAGATTGTACTCATATACAGTAATTATAAGTAATAAGTGAAATAATAACAAGCAATACTTACCAAACAAAATGAATGGAATTTCTTTTTGCAAGTATGACATGATAATTTTGGCAGCTGGTGAGTAGTGTTATGTAGGATTGAGAAGCATATGTAGCACTCTTCAACGCCTTCAAATTTCTTATCAAGATTGCTTTTCCAAAGTATAAGCCCATCCCAGATGGACCCATTCTTTTAGATAACAAAAAAATATGATTAGTGCCAGTGCATTAGCATACAACTGACATTTTAAATTATTTAGCAAAGAAAAACTGTCCCAAAATAACAAGTAGTGGGCTGGTTCATCAGTATATATATATATATATATATATATATATATATATATATATATATATATATATATATATATATATATATAGAGAGAGAGAGAGAGAGAGAGAGAGAGTGATATGGTGTGATTTTTTTTCGTTGAGGCTCATGGTCAATATTTATGAAAGAAACTTTAGTCTAGGCCAATACTTTGAGAATTTTATTTTCTCTTTCTCAGGGCTGTAAACAGGCTTCAAGATGGGCTTGTTTTCGTATCAAAGGGCTTAACTGGTAAACTCGAAGCTCAGCAAGTATGACAAACTTGGCAATACTGACTCAAAACAATATGGCTACTATTTCTCCTTTATTTTTATTTTTTAATATGAAACAGAACTTTGTAGGTATGAGCAGAATCTATTATAATCTGGAAATCTATAAGACAGGATTTTCTCTTGAGGAAGAAAAGAACACATTAAAATATAGCTACAATGCTATTTTATTGTAACACATTGCCTTCATTTGTCAAATGGTTATAGCATTTTTTTTTTAAATTGTTACTAAATAAATATTAACTTATTTTTGGGTATCTAGCTATGTGAGTTAAGATGTTAATTTAATCTCACTTTCTAAGGTTTTTGTCAATTTCCTTCAAGTATTTAAATCTAATGGCAAGAGTTTTGAATAGGTTTTTACAACCTCCAATCAATAGAAGTGCCTCTAATAACAATGAGAAATTCTTACCTTGGCTGATAACTTAATTAGAACCAGATGATTTTGTGAACTGAAAAAAGAGCTGTTGATTCTATAGGATTATTATAAGAAGTATAACTATTTGGAAAAGATAGGTCTTTCTAAGAGGGACAAGATAAATAAATATGTCAATTGAATAAAGTAAACATTCCAATTAGCTTATATTGAGCAAATAGAAAGAAAAAAGCTTCTTATATTACAGCTATGTTTTAAGTCCCCAACTTAATGTTCATTTCAGTCCAAGCACACAGCTCCACACATTGTGTGTTAACCCTTCTAAATAACACAACCCTTGTGAGGATTATTTGAAAGTTGACTAGGCATTTTGACTGTCAGAGAAAGAAGTCCATGTCATGTCGGAAGAATCAGTCAAGATGCTGACTTACGTAATTAAAATATTAGAAGCAAAAGAGAATACTTACTTGATGCGTTAAAAATATGTTTAACTGTTTCAACCACTGCCTGGTTTGAATGGAGGAAATCATAGCCTTCGATACATCAATTTTAGGAGGGCTGAGAGGGTAATTGTTCGATAGTTGAATAGAAAGTTCTGTAGAGCTTTCTTCGACGGTGTAAACTGCTATTACTTCACCAACTGAAGGATGAGTGATAACCTGAAAACAAAGGGAAAATGTAATAAATATATATTCATCTGTAGTAGTGACATGAATATTTTGCCAAACCTCTTAAAAACATAATCAATACTAAATACGTAAGCAATTAGCCTTGAGTTTAAAAATTATGAAATTATTTTTTTTTTTGCTAATTACTTAATATGATGCGAGTTCCAATGTGAGAAGAGCATATTGATTTTTTACTTTCTTGTACAAAGTACAGGACATAAGAACGTATCTCGTATTACTCAAAAATGACCTTAGAATATTGAAATTTCATATTAGTGATATATGTTACGTATAATTATGCATCTACCCTTTTTATCAAAATCGAATAAGGGAGAACGGGAGGTTAAGAGGAAGGCAAAAATTTAAAAACAATCATTCATTTCTCAGTACTCATTAGAGATACAAAAGCTCTATCATGAAAAGTTCTATAAATTATGTTCTCAGACATTTTTCGATTTGATGCATTGGAATGGAAATATCTTATGTCATTGTCCAATGAAATAATTTTAAATGAAGTCAGACTAATTTTTTTTTTTTTTTAAATTTAAGAAAAGTACAAGGACGTTGCACTTTATTTAAAATTATTTTATTTGAAAGTAATATACAATATCTCTGTTCCAATACATCGGAACAAAAAATGTCATACAACATAATTTATAGATCTTTTGATGGTAAACAAAAATGGTTCTACACTAATTTTATGTATCTCATGTAGGAACAAAGAAATTTGTTATTTTTTAGTTTCACCCCACCCTAAAGCCCCCCCCCCTCTTCCTTGTCTATTTTGATAAAAAGGGGAGGTAAACAATTAGACTGAACAAGAGTCCTAAATATGAAATTTCAACATTCTAAATGGGGCTCAGGTAAGCAATGTAAGTTAAATGGTTGGCCTTAATCTCAAATGGTAAACCTAGAGTGACGAATTCGATACCTGTCAGGGCAATAAGAATTTATTTGAGGATGAACTCATTAAATGGCCAGAAAAAAGGAGATAACCTGTAGAGATAACCCGCCCCAATTAGCCATAGTAACAAAAAATGGATGTTAATAAATAGTAATAATAACATTCTAAGGCTAGTCGTTTGTGACATATGAGAGATGCACATAAAGATGTAGCTACACATTGGCAAAGCTATTTAAAATGGGTTCAGGGAAGATCAAAACTGATGATTCCATTGAAATTTGAAAACTGAAAATTTGTGTGATTACAATATTTCCTTTACTTTATTCAAGCAGTTAAAAATTATTTGACTGAACTAGAAGTAGGTAAAAAATCCACTCCCCTTCCTATTAAACCCAGCTGTAACTGAACTGATTAAACACAGTACTCTATTCTGAATTTTGAGAAAAGTACCAGATAAATACATGGATGAAATACGAAAACATGGATGGATTTAATGTCAAATTTATTAATCTAAAGTATTCACTTTTAGGGGGGATTATAAATAGAGATATTTCAGATATACAATTAACAGTATCTGTGAACTTACACGAATGCAATAGGATGCAGAGAATTGCTTAAATCTTTAACACTCAGTGTTAACAGAGTTTGAAAAAGAGTTTCATAATTAAATTAAAGAAGTCCCAATATGATTGAACTGGCTATTCTAAATACCCTTCTATTTTGGAGTTTAAACAATTTTGAACCCCCTCATATTGCCATTGAATATTGCTATCCACACTAAATCAAATTTCAAAACAGTAACTTGTATAGTAAAGCAAAATCTAAGTAATAAAAACATTAAATATTTGTAAGAAACTATAACTCCTTTTGTTTTAGTTTGATTTACAATGGTCTTGTTTTTTTTTTTTTGTTGAGGTTTTTTAATTCCTTTCTAAAGTGTATCAAAATTACTTCAAGAAAACAACTGACTGACCTTCATATTGTCGAAAGATTTCTGTTGCCCCTTAATAGCTTCCATTTCTCGAGAGCATAAGTATGGTGATATAAAAGCAGTTGTAATTCCATCAACGAAAGAAAGTTGCTTGGCTTCGGCTTCAGATGCCCACTGACGTACAATGGCAGGTAGATGACCCATCAGCTCAGTTAGTAGCCAACAGCTAAGGTGACTTAATTTTTCACTAGTCCATCCATCTAAAACAATAATAAATATCTGATATGAGCACCACATGTCCTACCTTATACTTCTATTAAATTAAATAAACAAAATTTTTGGTTGAATTTTAGTTAAGAGTGATATTTCATATGTCCATCCAATGAATTAGATCAAAAAGTCCAGGGCTGCGTTAGATTTCCTTAAGCTGAAAACCAGAAAACACCTATAAATTATCCTTCGAGTTAAAGAACAAAATGTATAGAGTAACAGTTTAGAACATTACATTTTTAACAAGAGTGGTTATAGAACATTTTTTATTGGACTCATAATAACAGAGGTACTTATAATTTTTTTTTTTCACCCCACTATTAAGCTCCCACTCTGATGTAAGACTTCTACAATAAGGCTGAAAACAATAAATCCATTAATTTCCAAGGAACGAGGGAAAATGTAGAGGGAAAAATTGATGAATATTAAATTTGCAACAAGATTAGTAATATAACACTTCTTTATTCAACTCATAAAAATCAATTTTATTTATTTCATCCTATCTTGAGTTATACATGAAATGTTTAAATATCGAGTTTGGTAACATTGAAAAAAATAAATAAATAAAAACTACAGCTAGAACGTTAACTGAAAAATAAATTTGAACAGACCTGTTTTTTCTTTCTGAAAGTATTATATATATTCATCTTCTATTGGCTATTTATGTTATATTTTGACCTTGTTAATTTGGCAAATAATTGCATATAATATCAGGCCTTCTAACATATTTTTGCTGTTTAGGCTTTACTCATAACACGATTTTCAAAGAAATTTTCAAATGACCATCGATCCTAACAAGATGATAAAAATGAGGTCTGCTTATACTGCAGTCTCCATTATTGTTTGATCATTACCAAATTCAATATTTAAATGTTTTGTGCATAACTAACGATTAAGTTCATTAATGATTGAAATCAAATCAGAGGGAGGGGGAGGGGGTTGAGAGGTGAATATCTCTGTTATAATGAGACGGATCAAAAAGTTGTGCATGTCCAATCTTAAATTCCAAAAATATTGTTCTATAACATTTTTTTTCGGTACTTAAATATTAAGCAGTTACTGTATTTCCTTGATTTTACTTGTCAGAAAAGCACCACTTCTTCTCATAGAGAATAGAGATGTTATTACTAGTGTGTCATAACAGCACATGGGAAATCTGCTTAGTTTACATAGCACCAGCATGATGGAATTTTTAAAAATTTTAATCGATTAAAATACAATTGAGTAAACTAAAAACATGCAATTATTCAAAATCTCTCACCTGGATAAATGTCATTTGGACGGAAGGACCAGACATTTTTTTTAATGGCAACTCTATATATAACAGAAGGTACATATAAAGCAACAACTTACGAAATGTAAAAGAGGGTGCAGTTGTGAACAATTCTAGACCTTTCCTCTTGTTCGTTTCCTGAGAATACAGAACTCGCTCAGGCATCAATTTCACTGCTCCATCAATGAAATGTGATATTATATCCTTTTCTCTAAAAGAAAACAAAAAGAAATCAGTAAGTCCAATTGTGTGTATTTATTCATTTGAGGATTTGTTGATACATAAGCAAGGTAATTTCCCTATATAAAAGAATTCATGTAAATGAAGGTCAAATGTCGACAAAATTCAGAAAAGTGTATTTATGAATGTGATACATTAATTATTATGACAGAAAAATAAGGTTGAAGGCTCTCTCTTTGATGATGAATTTCATCATTAGTAAAAAATGTGGAAAAACGGCTTAACTTACAGAGTACAGGACCTCTATAGATAAGAATTTGCTAACAAAATAAGTACATACATTCTCAGTCAAAAATTTTGAGACCACCTATTGTTTACATCAATTAATGTACTTTAATCATGAAAAACCTCAATTTTACCTAATTATCAACGCATAGTTAAAAAATATAAGTATCTTATTAATATTTGTATTTATAAACAAATTTGCTAATTAGGTGTAAGAAAGGTTTGGGACAATGTCATGTTGGCTACTCGGTAAGGCACACACATGGCTGGTTGGTACACAGATATATTTATAAAATATATACATAGAAGCTGACTTATCTACTATACTATATCTATGTTATACAGATATATACACACACACATACCTATACTACACCTTACAACATAAACTAAAACTTAACACTAATTATATTATAACAGACATACCGCTGGGGCCAAGGCAAGCAGAAGGCACTGTAATACTCGCATAGGAAGCGCCCCATTTCCAGTAGCGCATTCGTCAGCAGTCTCCTTTTTGCCTTGTCCCCGCTTCTCGCTCTAATTACATAACACTGTTCTATCTCTAACACAATCACTCCACCACACTATTCCCCCACAAACAAAAGTTGCCAATACAACTTTTATACAGCTTCCTCCCCCGTTGGCCAATGAATACGCCTGGCTGCTGGAGCTGGAGATGTCCCGTAGTCTGATTGCAGGGAAGGCCTCTGCATTGACATTTCTCTCCGTAACCTGCAGTAGTGTATTACCACGGTAGTTACTACCCAAGCAACACCGCTGCCTGCAGTCGTAGCAACGTAGGTCTCCTCTGCCAATACTTTTTTGACCCTTGAAATTCACTCTTCCAGTTTATAACTTTTAGTCTGTTTTCTATTTGCTTGGTTTGATGCCACCAATAATTAACAGTTGGATGCTAGTTTGATAATATATTAGTATGAAAAATTTAACTTTTAAATTATTGAGTTTATTAAAAAAAAGTGAGGATGCCAATACTTTTTGACCCACTGTATAAGCATTACAAAACATACAATGAAAAATCTATATATAAAATAAAACTATTTACAAAAGAAAAAAAAATATGCTAGAAAAATGAATTAAAACATTTTAAATTAAATTAACAATAGTGTAGTTAAAAATTTTCCACAATTATACACTTGTTCAGCATAATGTTTTAACAATTTATTGTATTTTTTAAAATAGAAGTTTTCCTCAACAGGCCAATGTTAATGTTTGTCCTATGTTCTCTTTAATTTCTGGAATAAATGGTTTTAAGGGTTGAACTTTCGTAGTCATATACCATTCATTAAATGTGTCTGTTAGTAATTGCATTTTAAATGTGATTTTGTTGTAGCATTTGGAATTGTGGTTTCTTCTGATGCTGATTTTGCTGATAAAGCAGTGAGATCGTTTCCCAAAACTCCAGAGTGCCCTTTGATTCAGTAAAAGTACATGTGTATATTATTTTTTTTAAGTCTTGTAAGTACTAGTCTGATTTTTTTTTCTATTAAAGGATCATAAACTGTATAGTTCTGAATAGATTATAAAAAGTTGTGGCTATCAGTATAAATGTTGATGAGCGTTGATGGTTGTTTGTCATCTACATAAATTAAACTATTAAAAATTGAAATTTTGTCTACCTGATTATTTATGCGAAGTTTACCAAATCTGTCTTTTTGTATTTCAATTATTTCTTCTCTTTCAAAAAGCAGAACAGACTCGAATTTATATATGCATATACAGGGTGTCCCAACTTTCACCCCCCTTAAAATTGTTGCTTGTATTAATAGAAGGCTGAGACTTGGTGTGTCATAATTGTGCCCCCTGTGGAATCTTATCAGTCTGTATTCAACACCGTAACCTTCTCCAGTATTTCTCCAGCGACAATAACTTAAGAATATCTAATGAGATGCCATACTTTTTATGATGCATTCTTGTAGAAAATAAAATTCTAAACCGAGTTTGTATCAGTGAATTTTTCGATTTGATGCATCCTTTAGCCGTAAAATGCAGAAATCTTTATTTCAGAAACAGTGCATTTTATTTAAAAATGCTGCGATATAAAATTTGTAATCAACAAAATTATCTTTAAAACAATTCTACCACCCCTGTCTGTCACTTTTAATGTATAATGACGTTGTTTTAAGGAAATTTGGATAAGTATATTAACTTAATTATAAACAGAATAAACAATTTATTTTAAAAAAAGAAACAAATGAAAGATAATTCACAGCACATGAAATTTCTTCAACAAATTTAAATAAATTAAAATATAGCTCTGCAAATAGGACAGGTAGATTTGTTGCTTGTTGAAAACCACTTATACTGAAACAAGAACAAAATAAAATTTCATTAAATAATTAAATTTTAGAAGATTTCCCTTGAGGGAAATCAGCTGTTGAGATTGTACTCATATACAGTAATTATAAGTAATAAGTGAAATAATAACAAGCAATACTTACCAAACAAAATGAATGGAATTTCTTTTTGCAAGTATGACATGATAATTGTGGCAGCTGGTGAGTAGTGTTATGTAGGATTGAGAAGCATATGTAGCACTCTTCAACGCCTTCAAATTTCTTATCAAGATTGCTTTTCCAAAGTATAAGCCCATCCCAGATGGACCCATTCTTTTAGATAACAAAAAAATATGATTAGTGCCAGTGCATTAGCATAGAACTGTCATTTTAAATTATTTAGCAAAGAAAAACTGTCCCAAAATAACAAGTAGTGGGCTGGTTCATCAGCATATATATATATATATATATATATATATATATATATATATATATATATATATATATATAGAGAGAGAGAGAGAGAGAGAGAGAGAGAGAGTGATATGGTGTGATTTTTTTTCGTTGAGGCTCATGGTCAATATTTATGAAAGAAACTTTAGTCTAGGCCAATACTTTGAGAATTTTATTTTCTCTTTCTCAGGGCTGTAAACAGGCTTCAAGATGGGCTTGTTTTCGTATCAAAGGGCTTAACTGGTGTACTCGAAGCTCAGCCAGTATGACAAACTTGGCAATACTGACTCAAAACAATATGGCTACTATTTCTCCTTTATTTTTATTTTTTAATATGAAACAGAACTTTGTAGGTATGAGCAGAATCTATTATAATCTGGAAATCTATAAGACAGGATTTTCTCTTGAGGAAGAAAAGAATACATTAAAATATAGCTACAATGCTATTTTATTGTAACACGTTGACTTCATTTGTCAAATGGTTATAGAATTTTTTTTTAAATTGTTACTAAATAAATATTAACTTATTTTTGGATATCTAGCTATGTGAGTTAAGATGTTAATTTAATCTCACTTTCTAAGGTTTTTGTCAATTTTCTTCAAGTATTTAAATCTAATGGCAAGAGTTTTGAATAGGTTTTTACAACCTCCAATCAATGGAAGTGCCTCTAATAACAATGAGAAATTCTTACCTTAGCTGATAACTTAATTAGAACCAGATGATTTTGTGAACTGAAAAAAGAGCTGTTGATTCTATAGGATTATTATAAGAAGTATAACTATTTGGAAAAAAATAGGTCTTTCTAAGAGGGACAAGATAAATAAATATGTCAATTGAATAAAGTAAACATTCCAATTAGCTTATATTGAGCAAATAGAAAGAAAAAAGCTTTTTATATTACAGCTATGTTTTAAGTCCCCAACTTAATGTTCATTTCAGTCCAAGCACACAGCTCCACACATTGTGTGTTAACCCTTCTAAATAACACAACCCTTGTGAGAATTATTTAAAAGTTGACTAGGCATTTTGACTATCAGAGAAAGAAGTCCATGTCATGTCGGAAGAATCAGTCAAGATGCTGACTTACGTAATTAAAATATTAGAAGCAAAAGAGAATACTTACTTGATGCGTTAAAAATATGTTTAACTGTTTCAACCACTGCCTGGTTTGAATGGAGGAAATCATAGCCTTCGATACATCAATTTTAGGAGGGCTGAGAGGGTAATTGTTCGATAGTTGAATAGAAAGTTCTGTAGAGCTTTCTTCGACGGTGTAAACTGCTATTACTTCACCAACTGAAGGATGAGTGATAACCTGAAAACAAAGGGAAAATGTAATAAATATATATTCATCTGTAGTAGTGACATGAATATTTTGCCAAACCTCTTAAAAACATAATCAATACTAAATACGTAAGCAATTAGCCTTGAGTTTAAAAATTATGAAATTATTTTTTTTTTTGCTAATTACTTAATATGATGCGAGTTCCAATGTGAGAAGAGCATATTGATTTTTTACTTTCTTGAACAAAGTACAGGACATAAGAACGTATCTCGTATTACTCAAAAATGACCTTAGAATATTGAAATTTCATATTAGTGATATATGTTACGTATAATTATACACCTACCCTTTTTATCAAAATCGAATAAGGGAGAACGGGAGGTTAAGAGGAAGGCAAAAATTTAAAAACAATCATTCATTTCTCAGTACTCATTAGAGATACAAAAGCTCTATCATGAAAAGTTCTATAAATTATGTTCTCAGACATTTTTCGATTTGATGCATTGGAATGGAAATATCTTATGTCATTGTCCAATGAAATAATTTTAAATGAAGTCAGACTAATTTTTTTTTTTTTTTAAATTTAAGAAAAGTACAAGGACGTTGCACTTTATTTAAAATTATTTTATTTGAAAGTAATATACAATATCTCTGTTCCAATACATCGGAACAAAAAATGTCATACAACATAATTTATAGATCTTTTGATGGTAAACAAAAATGGTTCTACACTAATTTTATGTATCTCATGTAGGAACAAAGAAATTTTTTATTTTTTAGTTTCACCCCACCCTAAAGCCCCCCCCCTCTTCCTTGTCGATTTTGATAAAAAAGGGAGGTAAACAATTAGACTGAACAAGAGTCCTAAATATGAAATTTCAACATTCTAAATGGGGCTCAGGTAAGCAATGTAAGTTAAATGGTTGGCCTTAATCTCAAATGGTAAACCTAGAGTGACGAATTCGATACCTGTCAAGGCAATAAGAATTTATTTGAGGATGAACTCATTAAATGGCCAGAAAAAAGGAGATAACCTGTAGAGATAACCCGCCCCAATTAGCCATAGTAACAAAAAATGGATGTTAATAAATAGTAATAATAACATTCTAAGGCTAGCAGTTTGTGACATATGAGAGATACACATAAAGATGTAGCTTCACATGGGCAAAGCTATTTAAAATGGGTTCAGGGAAGATCAAAACTGATGATTCCATTGAAATTTGAAAACTGAAAATTTGTGTGATTACAATATTTCCTTTACTTTATTCAAGCAGTTAAAAATTATTTGACTGAACTAGAAGTAGGTCAAAAATCCATTCCCCTTCCTATTAAATCCAGCTGTAACTGAACTGATTAAACACAGTACTCTATTCTGAATTTTGAGAAAAGTACCAGATAAATACATGGATGAAATACGAAAACATGGATGGATTTAATGTCAAATTTATTAATCTAAAGTATTCACTTTTAGGGGGGATTATAAATAGAGATATTTCAGATATACAATTAACAGTATCTGTGAACTTACACGAATGCAATAGGATGCAGAGAACTGCTTAAATCTTTAACACTCAGTGTTAACAGAGTTTGAAAAAGAGTTTCATAATTAAATTAAAGAAGTCCCAATATGATTGAACTGGCTATTCTAAATACCCTTCTATTTTGGAGTTTAAACAATTTTGAACCCCCTCATATTGCCATTGAATATTGCTATCCACACTAAATCAAATTTCAAAACAGTAACTTGTATAGTAAAGCAAAATCTAAGTAATAAAAACATTAAATATTTGTAAGAAACTATAACTCCTTTTGTTTTAGTTTGATTCACAATGGTCTTGTTTTTGTTTTTTTTTGTTGAGGTTTTTTAATTCCTTTCTAAAGTGTATCAAAATTACTTCAAGAAAACAACTGACTGACCTTCATATTGTCGAAAGATTTCTGTTGCCCCTTAATAGCTTCCATTTCTCGAGAGCATAAGTATGGTGATATAAAAGCAGTTGTAATTCCATCAACGAAAGAAAGTTGCTTGGGTTCGGCTTCAGATGCCCACTGACGTACAATGGCAGGTAGATGACCCATCAGCTCAGTTAGTAGCCAACAGCTAAGGTGACTTAATTTTTCACTAGTCCATCCATCTAAAACAATCATAAATATCTGATATGAGCACCACATGTCTACCTTATACTTCTATTAAATTAAATAAACAAAATTTTTGGTTGAATTTTAGTTAAGAGTGATATTTCATATGTCCATCCCAATGAATTAGATCAAAAAGTCCAGGGCTGCGTTAGATTTCCTAAAGCTGAAAACCAGAAAACACGTATAAATTATCCTTCGAGTTAGAGAACAAAATGTATAGGGTAACAGTTTAGAACATTACATTTTTAACAAGAGTGGTTATAGATAATTTTTTATTGGACTCATAGTAACAGAGGTACTTATAATTTTTTTTTTTCACCCCACTATTAAGCTCCCACTCTGATGTAAGACTTCTACAATAAGGCTGAAAACAATAAATCCACTAATTTCCAAGGAACGAGGGAAAATGTAGAGGGAAAAATTGATGAATATTAAATTTGCAACAAGATTAGTAATATAACACTTCTTTATTCAACTCATAAAAATCAATTTTATTTATTTCATCCTATCTTGAGTTATACATGAAATGTTTAAATATCGAGTTTGGTAACATTGAAAAAAATAAATAAATAAAAACTACAGCTAGAACGTTAACTGAAAAATAAATTTGAACAGACCTGTTTCTTCTTTCTGAAAGTATTATATATATTCATCTTCTATTGGCTATTTATGTTGTTATATTTTGACCTTGTTAATTTGGCAAATGATTGCATATAATATCAGGCCTTCTAACATATTTTTGCTGTTTAGGCTTTACTCATAACACGATTTTCAAAGAAATTTTCAAATGACCATCGATCCTAACAAGATGATAAAAATGAGGTCTGCTTATACTGCAGTCTCCATTATTGTTTGATCATTACCAAATTCAATATTTAAATGTTTTGTGCATAACTAACAATCAAGTTCATTAATGATTGAAATCAAATCAGAGGGAGGGGGAGGGGGTTGAGAGGTGAATATCTCTGTTATAATGAGACGGATCAAAAAGTTGTGCATGTCCAATCTTAAATTCCAAAAATATTGTTCTATAACATTTTTTTTCGGTACTTAAATATTAAGCAGTTACTGTATTTCCTTGATTTTACTTGTCAGAAAAGCACCACTTCTTCTCATAGAGAATAGAGATGTTATTACTAGTGTGTCATAACAGCACATGGGAAATCTGCTTAGTTTACATAGCACCAGCATGATGGAATTTTTAAAAATTTTAATCGATTAAAATACAATAGACTAAACTAAAAACATGCAATTATTCAAAATCTCTCACCTGGATAAATGTCATTTGGACGGAAGGACCAGACATTTTTTTTAATGGCAACTCTATATATAACAGAAGGTACATATAAAGCAACAACTTACGAAATGTAAAAGAGGGTGCAGTTGTGAACAATTCTAGACCTTTCCTCTTGTTCGTTTCCTGAGAATACAGAACTCGCTCAGGCATCAATTTCACTGCTCCATCAATGAAATGTGATATTATATCCTTTTCTCTAAAAGAAAACAAAAAGAAATCAGTAAGTCCAATTGTGTGTATTTATTCATTTGAGGATTTGTTGATACATAAGCAAGGTAATTTCCCTATATAAAAGAATTCATGTAAATGAAGGTCAAATGTCGACAAAGTTCAGAAAAGTGTATTTATGAATGTGATACATTAATTATTATGACAGAAAAATATGGTTGAAGGCTCTCTCTTTGATGATGAATTTCATCATTAGTAAAAAATGTGGAAAAACGGCTTAACTTATAGAGTACAGGACCTCTATAGATAAGAATTTGCTAACAAAATAAGTACATACATTGTCAGTCAAAAATTTTGAGACCACCTATTGTTTACATCAATTAATGTACTTTAATCATGAAAAACCTCAATTTTACCTAATTATCAATGCATAGTTACAAATTATAAGTATCTTATTATTATTTGTATTTATAAACAAATTTGCTAATTAGGTGTAAGAAAGGTTTGGGACAATATCGTAAATAGCAAGAACAAAATTTGATTTAATTTATTATCACTGAGAATACTAACATACTAAAAATAAATAAGAATAATCAATGTGCTTGTTGTGTCTAAAGTTTTATTTACAGTCTAGTAATTCCCCCAAGTGAAAGTAAGATGATAAATTTGATTCTTAGTTTGATTTATTGATTTCTAAACTGCTGAAGTTGTAAGAAGTTCACTGCACAGGCAATTTTCGTTTTTTTTTTTGTTTTTTTTAAAGAATGGTTAAAAAGAACGAATTTCCTTGTAATTTCATCGTGCGATCTACACACTAGACAAAGAGAAAAAATCTGAGCAGCAAATTGCGTCACAACTGAAAGTTTCGAAAACTGGCGACAGTTAAATAAAATAAAACAGTTGCTCGCTATGAAGAGGCACACTCTCATCACTACAAACTTCGTTCTGGAAGGCCTAGAATAACGTCTGCTCAAGGAGATCAATTTATTATTTTGTAAAGCAAGAGGAATAGAAGACTCACTGGTCCCGAGATTCGAGCTGAGACCAACAGCGCCTTAAAAAAGTCCGTGTCTCTTTCTACTGTGAAAAGAAGACTCAGGGAAGCCAATTTATTGGGTAAAAAAAAAAAAGGTATCTTTGGGCACTTGCTTAGAAGGATTTTACAGTTGAGGATCAGAGAAAGGTACTTTGGACAGACGAATCAAAGTTTCAGGTGTTTGGAACTAATTGTAGGATTATGGTTCGTCGCACGGCTTTGGAAAAATTCATTCCTCAGTGCATAATTCCAACAGTAAAGCATGGAGGAGGGTCAATTTTGGTGTGGGGATGTTTCTCAGGCTTTGGCGAAGGGGATCTTGCACAAATCACAGGAATACTTAATAAAGAAGGCTATAAAGACATTTTGAAAGACCATGCAATTCCTTCTGGTCTTCGTTTAATTGGTTCGAATTTTATTATGCAGCAGGATAACGATCCAAAACACTCATCAAAACTGTCCAGGGGGTATTTGCAAGACCAAGAAAATGATGGTATCTCAAAAAATACAAATTGGCCGGCTCAATCACTAGTTCTCAATCCAATTGAGCTCCTTAGGGAAGAACTTGATAGGAAGGTCAGAGATGTTGCTCCAACTTCACGAAAACACCTCTGGGAACATCTTAAAAGTTGTTGGGATACTTTGCCATTTGAAACATTAGATAAACTAATAGAAAGAATGCCACGAGTGGTCAAAGCAGTTTTGAAAAGCAAGGGAGGATTTTTTGACGAAAAGAAAGTATAACTGCATTGTATATATTTTTAAATTGTGTTTCAATAAAATATTATACTGTTTATTATAAATTGTTTATTCACTTACTTATTGTTTTATTGAAGGTTCCTTTTGGTTTGGTTTATTTTGTTTAATATAATCCAAATTTTTACAAAAAATTGGAGTGGTCTCAAACTTTTGACCGGCAGTGTATAAAGGAACATTAATTTTGAAGTTCTAAAATAAGTAGGAATGTCATCTTGTGAAAAATTAAATTAGGTAAACATAAATTAGCTTTGTGTCAATATATTTCTGATTGTAATGATCAGTTTTTGCCTACTTTCATAGGCTTATCAGTACTATTAATGCTTTCAGGAATTGACCGGGTTAGGATGTTTCATGCATTGTTTGTTTAAAAGCAATTAGGTTAGGGATGGGGGGGGGAATAATAATTGGTTGTACATTGTTAGAAATAAAAACTCATATATTTATTAAACAAAAATAATTACTGATATAAATAAAATAAGAAAGATATTTCCTCTGGTTGTAATAATAAATAATGATAAACAAGGGAATAAAATGAGATATTTTATAAACAACAAGCAGCATGCCAATTAGATAAAAAGTATGGGGGAACTTGTGCGATGGTTGATTTGCAGGCTGAAACTGGATTCAGTACATGTTCCATGGCCTCAAGTTTTTTTTTTCTTTTTATACCATTATCCATATTTAACTGTTTCAAGTAAAACTAAAGATTAATCTCATTAATGATTTAAATTAACCTAGAAGGGAGTGGGGTTATGGAGGACTGAAATACAAAATCATGAACACCTTTGTTATTATGCAATAAATAAATAAAAAAAGTACTATTATAAAAAAGTAATGTAATAAAATTATTGTTCTATACCTTAAATATGAACAGAATTAATTAAATTTTTGGATTTCGGTCTACAGTAAACTAATGCGATTTTCGTTTTAAGCAATTATATTACCAAATACCTCTAGCTTAAGTTTTTTTTGTTATTTCTTACTTCTTACTTTTTGCTGCTAAGGCTAATTAGGACAAGTCATCTAAAGGTGACCAACTTTTTCTAGCCAGGGTGGGACTAAAGATTTTATTTAATGAGTCCATCACTAAATAAATTCCTATTGCCCAAGTGGGAATCGAATTCATGATTCTAGGTTTGCCAAGTGAGAGTAATATCAATGTCTTAACTAACCTCAGACCCAGCTTAAGTTTTAAGTCTTGTTATTATAAGGTACTCAGAAAAGGAACTATGGGGAACACAATGTGTGTATAATGTCTTCCGTTTCTAATATGACACATTGTGAATCATACCTGTAGGAGAACAATTTACTGATTTTGCAAAGCCCTCGAGTAATGAACTTTATTTTAAACTATAAATTATTTTTTTATTTATTCCAAATAAATTTATACATGCTTACCTTATCCACAGAGGGTAGAGATACTTCTGTTGTGACTCGCAACGATAGCAATATTGAATCAAAACTGACCAGAGGAGGAGGTATGCAAAAGAGTAGGTGTAACTGTCTGTGAATGGTTCCACAGAACAACTGACTCCAACACTTAAAACAGAATAACTTTCATCAGAATAACCAACTAGGAAATCAGATAAGATTAAGGACAGATTAATTACTATCTATACCACTAAGTTAATAAATAACCACACCAACTTAAGTGAAACATCAAATAAAATAGTTTATTGTTATTTGTCATTCTTTAATACATTCACATAAAACCAAAATAGAGACATTTCCATTTTTAACATGGTTATAAAACTAGCTTAAGCTAATGTCAGCAAAGTACGAACAAATTTATTACGACAATAATTGGCTATACTGGTAATGTGTGCACCCTACATTCTTGACATCAAAATGCTTAACAATGAATGCCCCAAATTCTTATAGAATAAAATAAACAAAAGAGGGTTTATAACAGAATTGCTTAAGTTCAAAACATATGTATAAATTGGTACCTAATTAATAAATCTCTATATACTGTAAAATATAAACGGTATATGCAAATCTGCTCATTTATTTGGTTGACAATAATAATAACAGTAATAGTTTGGCTCAATCGAAATATTAATCCATGAAGGGTCGTGGATTGATACATAAAATTTATGGGAGGACATGCAGTCATAAAGTTGTTGAATTTAATTAAATTGCTTATTTCTTAAATCAAAAGTCAAATTAAATCAAACTTTTATTTTATTCTTGTTTATTATTATCCTAGTATTTTATTAGGAAGATTAACACTATTTCAAAGACAATTCGGATAAGCAGAATTTGGTTAACTTTAGTTTTACTGTTTTAATTATAGCAGGTTTACTTAAAGAAATCTGCTGATGAGGTTGTGCCCAACAATTTTTTTAAATCGATGTTCCAAGTTTTCATCAAGTAATGACTAATTCTTCTTCTAAAAATCATCACTTTTAAACCAAGGAAACCACTTCCGACACTATTGCTCAGCTAGAAAATGTTCTCCATAAAACTTTTGCGAAAATTCTATGGCTTTCAGCAGGGCTTTTCTTCATGTTAAAGTAATGAAAGAGAACTCCCAGCAAAAACACTTTATACAGTACGAAGTAGAACATGTTGTAATCATATATTATAAGAAATAACTTTATATATGTATTTGTGCACGCACGCACCCAATACACTGTACTGTTATATCACTACTTTTTATGAGAGTTACAATAACATCTTACAGATAAATATTAAGAGCCACTTGAACTGTAGGAGGGTGACAGCGATGGTGTAGTGACTACACATATACCGCTGCCCTGGTATAGCACAACAAATTTAGCCGATTATATCGTTGGCTTTTATCAGTTCCCCAGGAGCCCACTCAGCATTGTGGTATAATTGAGTATCTACTTCAATAATGAATTTGCTATTTTAGATCTGTAATGCCACCAGAATACAGAAAGGATGTGTCAGGCTAAAGTTTATCCCTCCCATCAATACAATATGACCTAATTCCTTTGTAAGTTCTTGAACCAAAAACCTTTTAACGCATTTCCCTTAAGGAAATTATAAATATAAATGGCAGTTGCCATTTTTATTTGATCATTACCAAACTCAATACTTAAAGATTTTATGTAAAACTAAAGATCAGGTTCAAACCAGTGACAGAGGGATTTTCAAAACTTCAAAATATCTCCATTATTAAACTTCGATCAAAAAATTGTATAGAACCAATCTTATTTTAAATGTAATATCCTATAAATGTTGTTATATACATTTTTTCTCTATCTTGAATAATATCCAAGATATTTGCATTTTTTTAAGATTCAGCCTTCAGTAAATCCCAACTTTTAATTTAATCATCACACTTTAGCAATAAGAGAATATATCAATGAAAATGTTTTATTGCAAGCTTAAATACCAAATATTGTTTTGAACAGATCTTTACTATATGAGATACATGCAAATGCGCTTTATGAGAATATCTCCAATTAAGATTTTATTTCTTGACTCGAAAATATTAACTTGATCAATAATATACTCTATATTTAACTGTTTCAGTCAACACTCATGGACCCAGAATAGAGGGATTTAGAGGGAGGTGAATATAAAAATTCAAAATATCTCTGTTATTATGTTATCATATTGGAAAATGTTATAGAGCCCATCTTGTTCTATGAGTACAATCTCAGTAGCTGATTGCCCGTAAGGAAAATTTGCTAAAAGGTTAATGAGGGGACCTCTTATGGAACACCTAGTATATACAGACAAGCAAGCAAATATATACAAATGCACAGACAGTCACACATGTAAACTGAGATGTGTGAACATAAATTTGGCTAGCTTTAATATTTGTACAGCAATATGCATTATCAGTCATAATTATTCAGGTCATGCCCACCCAAATGTATTATTATTATATCGATCTTATAAGTTTCTTTTAACAGTATTCTTTCTTCTCTTGATTAAAACTCATTATTCACTTTTTGATAATATCTGAGATTCTTAACAACAAATTATTACACACTAATATTGTATGTCACTTACCTGAAGTCTTGCAACATTGCCATAACAACAGTTTGTGTTTCCATAAGTTTAGGCTCTAACATATTACATGATATCTTATCTAATGACGATTCATCAAGCAATTCATCAAGATCCATCATGTATGGCAAGAGTCTATTAAGACGATATGGAACATTAAAAAGAAGGGAAAAGAGTATTAGAAAAAAAAAATCAAGAGAATAACATAATTTTAACATTCTATTTTATCTCAAGGAAGCTAGTTGGCTTCTATTTTAATAATGTAGACAATAGTTGTACACCAACTACAGAAGTACTAAATCAATCAAAAGATGTAGAGATGTAGTCTATTTATAATGCTTATAGTTCTGAAACCTTTGGCAATCTACTTCGGAGTAATAATGTTTCAAGGAGATACAATCACAGTACGATAGTCACATATTAAAATAAAAAATCTCTGAAGGATACCCAAGCTGTCCGAAACTGTAAACAAAAATATACTCATCTTTCGATTGGTTGAGTACATCTGTAGCTGATACCCACTTAACCGCTACTTATCAGAGACTCGAGAAAGAATGTGAAGAGAAAACTCAATCACAAGCAACTAGAAACTTTCTTCAGGCATAATGAGTATCCCAAAATACAATGTCTCAAGTAGCCAAAAAAGTTACAAAACATACAAAACATGATCTCTCTCCATCAATCAGTTAAATATTTTTTTCCAAAACTTTAATACACTTAGCTTTCAAGTGTAGTGAAGTGTGAGTGACACATTAAAATTGTTGAAAATTAAATATTTGTTTTTATTCCAATTTCTGCCACTGGCTTTAATTCGGACAGACTATCAACCGGCTGATACTCTGTTCTAAAAACCCATGGTGACAGAGGATTTTTAAGCAAGGCCTCATTGAAATAATGTACTCACATCAGACTCAAACCAACACTCATCTTTTAAGAGATCAAAAGCAATACTCTAATCCCCTCATCAAGAAGCCTATTAACATTTATTATATTTTCAATGGCTTTTGTATAAGAAAAAAAATTAAATATTTACAAACTAACTCAACAGATATAGAAACACTTAAAAAAGAAAAGAGAAATGAATGACTAACATGAGAAGTAACTTGTACGAAGTCAGCTGAACAGGAACCGATGGAGCCAAAATGCCATTCAGAACAAAGGTGACACTATATCGAATACTGTCACTGTTCAATTTCAATTTACAATATGAATCCAAACTACAAAGATAGCATATAACCTGACTCAGTATTTCCATATGGAGAAATTTAATAGGGTCCACACCAGAAGTAATACTCTTTTCTGAAAATAATTGTTGACATAAATAAATTAGAAGATACAGAAAAATAGGAATACAAAATGAAAAGAGCTTACACCTTGTATTAGATATTATAGCCTCTAAATACAAGTTAAAATACTTGTTTCTCCTTACTTATACTGTTTAAATTAAATGGTTGATGTTCCAAATTTACAAAGAAAAATTTTGTTGGGAGGGTAACCAATTTTGTTATTACTTTTATCATTTATAAATCTATTTATTGGTAACTATGTAATGCTATGTATTTTTTTACAGCATTAACATTACAAATTCTCTTACTTTATTACATGAGCTGGAAAATGCTCATTGGCAAAGCCAAAATCCTAATGTTCAGCTTTGCCGGAATTCATGAATTAAAAAAAATAATAATAATAAAAATACATTGCCACAAAGAAAAACTTTCTTTGGTTATAATAAGTCCAAAAATATGTGATACAAATCCAAGAGTTATTTTCAGAGTTCTAGGAGTTGATTCCTAAATTTAAAAAATATTTTAAATATAAGAACTCCTTTTTTAAAAATCAGTATTTGTCTTTATTGCACCACCATTGCTAGGATATTATATATCAATTGACATTTCTTATTTCAAATAATAATGTAAAAAAGCCAAACTGTATTAAATAAGTACACAATTTAAAGACTTAGGTAGACAAAAAAAAACGGATTCAGTATCATGATTCCTGAAACCCAACAAATAAAACAAAATCCTATTATATAAAAAAATTAGGGAGGGGGGAAAATAAAATATTTTCATTGTATTTTTAAAATTTTATTTCTGAAAATCCAAAAGTTTTCAGTACAATGTTCAAGAACAGAATCATAGAAACAAAGTATAGTCACTTATCTGGTCCATTGATATTTAATAACTTACAAAATTTAATGATTTTTAATTTCCACTTTGTAAATCTAAGATATAAAAATAAGGTTACTTTTATAATATGTTTGTTAATAGAAGAAATCTGACACAGAAGGAGGTGGGTTTGCAGGGGAAAATTTTAAAAAATTGAAATATCCCTGTTATTATATGTCGCATTAAAAACTATAGAAAAAATCTCCTAGAATTATTTTTGAATACATTTTTTTTCTATAACATGATTATTAATAGAGATACTTGCATTTTTTCATTTACAGTCATCAGTAAACACCCCCTTTTAGTCATCAAACTTTAACAATAAGTGAATATATAATGAAACATCTTACACCCAGCTAAATATAAAATATTTTATACAACAGATCTTTACTAGATGAGATATATTCAAATGTGTGGTGTAATGAGGTCATCAATTAAGATTTTATGATCTGAACGCAAAAATGTTTATTTGATCTATACAATACTTGATATTTAACCGTTTCATTCAACAGTAAAGATAATATTCCTTAATGGCTAAAATCAGACCAGGAATAGGAGAGGTGGGCCAGAGGGAGAGGGAATTTGAAAAATCCAAATATCTTTATAATGAATTGGATTGTTAGATAGAGAATATATGGTGAGATGAGATCAGTCATGCCGACACTTGAAAAATCAGCTAGGATTATGCAGCCCCTTCGTAACGTACGTTTTGGCAAATAATTGCATATACCATCAGGGCTGCTGATGCATTTTGTCTATACATCCCACTTTTTCAAGGGCTCAAGTGCTTAAAAAAAATAATTTATTTTGTCTCAAACCCTTCAGAGCTAGATAACTTATATACTTTGTTTTTATTTATTTTAACAACAACAATTTAAATTCAAATTAATGTAATTAGAAAGAAGAAACGAACCTATTATGAGTTGCCAAGATTTGCAGAGAAAATAGAATGCATCAGCAGCAAAGACGTCCCTCCACTCCTCGCCATACACATCCAACGCAGGCTCATTTGATAAAGCATTCGATAATGATGAAAGCAGGTTGCAAACTGAACTAATTAATGAGACCAACTGAAAAAAAAAAAAGTCAAATTAATTTATTCTTTTTGGTGTAGCTAACTTCTCATAATGTATAAAGGAACCTATATTAACCAAAAATTTGGAATTTATTGTTCCAGTAATTCTAGATACTTTTTAAGACCAAAAAAAAAAATACGTTTGGCTTGTTGATAAGAGTTCTTATCTCGTTCAAGAAACAAGCATGCATCCACAATTTTCATGTAATTTTAATTTCTCACAGGAAAATAATGTTATGTTTGTTATTATAAAACTAATTTTGTAGTAATTGGAAATTACAGGAGACATAGAATAAGACATACATAATTAACAAATATAAGAGTTTTGGGCAACATGGCATACAATGTAAACATAACTATAATAATATTTAAAAATTACATTTATAATATAATAATAAATGTATAAAATATTCAGCAGGCCACATTAGTGATAGTGAGCTTCAGAATCCATTGTTAGCAATTGGGAGATGTCAGGACCTATCAGCATCACTTGACCCTCAAAAGTTTTTTTTTTTTTTCAGGAGAACATCTAGACTACTCTCGAGTTAAGCACATGTCTTTTTGTGAGATCAACTTTCTATTATTCCAGACAATATTTAGCCGCAATGCTATAACTTCATTTGAAATTTGTAACACATGAGATGAAACAACCAAGAAGCAAGAAGCCAGCACACCAAATCCTGCCCACCTGTCCTATACTATGACTGAAATCGGACCACCAGGAGAGGGGTTTAGGGGGAGGTATCAAAATTCGGAATACTTCCATTATGATGAGACAGACCATACAATGGTATATAACAGAGGTGAGCAATCTTTTTAATCAACAGGGCCCAAATTACATTTTAAATTTTTTTGGTGGGCTGCACAGAAAAAATACTACACACACACGCACGCACACGCACGCACACACACACACACACACACACACACACACACACACACACACAGATATATATATTACTAGCTAAGGTACCCGGTGATGCCCGGGAAATATTTGTAGACTCACTAATGATGGTATTTTTATAGCAAGACTTCAATGTGTACAATTACACTTCCCTCCACGACATTGTTTATCCGAATTAGCTAATCCTAAAGGGTGATTTTTCTGGACTAATAGAATAGAAATTTTAGTTATGAAGAATAAATGAAAATGTGTTCTTAATCTATTCCTCTCCACTTTTTTTGACTCATCGTTTTTGAATAATCCAAACCATAATCATGAATACCATTTATTATAATTAAATATTATCTATAACGAACATATTTCCTGTCAAAACCAATCCGAGCACATGTAGTTTGAGCATAGTTTTGTAGATAAGATTATATTCCTAATAGTAAATCTCACAATCAGTCGAAATCACTTCCAGTAATGCCAGCATTTCACAGGAAATAAGTAAACTCAATTAACTGATTTAGCCTCCCATGAGTCTGCTCCCTCATCAACATTGATTTCCTTAAAGTATTGATCCAAAATATTATTTTAATAATTTATCTACCTCATGGAATTAAATAATAGTGGAACCCTAAAAATAATTTCATTTATATCCAAAAAGCTAGGTGAGGGGAAGAGAAGATCACTGCCCTCCTTGCAATCTAAGTAATCTTTAAACAATCATATCGAGTTTAAACGTATATTGTCGTTTGTCATAATGATATTACCATTGTTATGATAGTACATATTTGTTTCAATAACATCTAGATATCGGAAATAAAATAATATATTACCAGAACCAAAGAGTTTGATTCGCTTAACTTCCGCTATCACCTCTAATCCGAACCACTAATCCGAATCATAATTAGAACTATGTTATAAGGCTAAAAGATAACATCATTTGTCAGAATATGCATTTATTAAATACACTTGAATAAGCACTAATAAAATTAATGACTCCCTCTACAGTGTTAGCGTATATCCCATGTTTATTTCATTTTACTACAAAAGTGAATGCAACAAAAGTTACTCTAAATAACAAAATAAACACCATTTGTTATGTACATGTTTGCCAAGAAACTAATAAGATACGAAAAATCACAATTTTTCATTTTCGTTTTCCGAAAAAGTATCGTGAAACGTTGAAAAAGAAATCAATGTACAGAGGTTACAATTTTATATATATATATATATATATATATATATATATATTACTTATTTTTTTTAATTTTTTTTTTTAACAATATATTTAGTAGAGAAAGTCGATAAAATAAATTCAATTTTAGAAATGCTTGGCGTGCCGCATGAGCATGTTTAACCCTTTCATTGCACTCAGCCACTATAGTGGCTTTGCACAATTAAAGGGTTATAGGGCCACGTGTGGCCAATGGGCTTTGAATATGTTGTTTCCTGTAAACACCTATGATTTAAAATAAATATTTCCATGGGGTTTAAAAAAAATGAAGTTAGAAATAATGAACATCAAGTACTCTATATATTTTAAGCCTTTGTATTAAATTAACTGAGTATAAAGAGTCTTATATACATAAAATAACCTAGGAACCGTTCCCAGGAAACAGTAACTTAGCTTAGAGCATGTAATGTCCATAATTCATGGTAGCAGTGTATCAGCGACTATTGATACAAAATAAATTCCTAGCATAAGAGACCCAAACATTGATCCAACAATCTTTTAAAGTTAAGTAGCAAAGTAATTAAAATGCAATTAAGTATATTGCAAGAAATAAAAATTCAAGCGTAAACTTACCTCAAGATAATCTTCATGAAGCTCATCAGAAAGAGCTATCCTACTGAGCCATGAAACAACATGAATTCTTGCAAAATCCCATGAGGCCTGGGAGAGGAGGAGAGGACAGCAAGATATTACGGTTTCAAACAGCCTAGCTATTTCAGTTGACAGTAGCAGGTACTCCTTATCTTCAAAAGTCAGCTCCCTTAAGAAATAATAAGGTAAAATTCATTTTTATTTTTTTTTTTTTTAAATAAAAGCCTGGTCTAACATGCTCTAATAGCCAGCACCCAAAGAGGAATTAGAAAAATATTAATTGCAACACATATAATTCTTATAGAAGAGTAAATGGGAATATGAATGGAGTGAAGAGAAATGAGTGTGATTTCTCCACTATATGTTAAATTATTATAAAAAAAAAAAACTTATAAAATGAAAATGTGGTGAAATTTTTGGTCAAATCAATATTGATTTTCGCATAAATCATGAAAAAAATAATGAAATATAGGTGTCAAGATTTTTTATTACTACAAGATTTTCATATAATGTTCTCTGGGAATAGGGAGGTAATATCAAAATTCCAACTTTTGTACTGCATAACTCAGGAAACTTGAAATTTCAAAAATCAATAGCCTGTATATCTAATGAGAGCTTCCTACCAATGTTTCAAAATATGGGATCGTAGATAAAACATGGCCAGTCAAACCTCTCTCTGCTCCATTTAGGCCCCCCACATGATGGCTAAAATGAATTTTGAGATAAGACTCTTAATAACAATCATGGATAACAACATACACGTGAATTCAGAGTTTAGCAAAATTAGCTTTACTTATAATAAAAATATAAAGGACTGTGATAGATGAACAGGCCGATGGGTGGACATAATGTGAGACAATAAGGTTTCTTGACAGAGATCATGGAGACTAAAAAAATATTCCTATATATGACCCAAATACATTGTTAACATTCATTAATAAAAGAAAATTTCTCACTACATGTCAAGAAGGGTAACTACATGAATTATCAGAAACAAAATTAAATGTTTAAGGCAGATAATTGGAAAATATGTGTATCTGCAGACTTACTTTTCAACAATCGGGTAAGCTTCCTTGTATCTTTCCGCAACTATTCTCAGTGTTTCATTTAACATATACTGAGACAATGTTTTATGTCTAACAGCTTTCCTTAATTTCTGTATATTAGGTATTTCTAAAACTGAACTGGGAACATCATATCTTTCCACAACTGCAATATCTGATGATTCAGCGCCTTTAGTACTCTACAAATATTAGAGAGAAAAAATGTATTAATAATCATGAAGCTATAAGACAAATAATAACCATCAAGATACCACAGATTTAGCACTTTAAACAACTCCTAAAATCAGATTAACCAAAGGAGTATTGCATAAATTTCATTCATAAAAAAATAGTCTATGAAAAACCAAAATATTATAGTTAAACATCATAAATTTCCTCGACAATTAAAGCAT
This sequence comes from Riptortus pedestris, assembly GCA_019009955.1. NCBI lineage: Eukaryota > Metazoa > Arthropoda > Insecta > Hemiptera > Alydidae > Riptortus > Riptortus pedestris. The sequence continues at coordinate 243,974,980 of CM032228.1, forward strand.
TAAACCATTTTGCTCACACAGTTACCCCATAATTCATAACTAGTTTGATTTCGACAGAATATATTGTTCATAAATCATTACTCTGTAGTTCCCGAGTCACTTTTGCTGCTATCAAAAGTAAGTTGTGTTTTATTAATTTAATCTCTAAGTGTTCAATATGTGCGTTCCAACTTAGTTTATTGTCATGAATAATGCCTTAATATTTAATAGTTTTCTTTGGAGAGATGTTGTCCTTGTAAATTAATGTTGAAATGAAGGGTGTTCCTTGCTCTTTTAAATACTATGGAACTTGATTCATTTGTGTAAAAAGTGTAGCTTGTAATAGGGGGCCAATGTACAGTGATGTATAATAAAGTGTAAATGATTGTCTGGGTGTGTTCAGGTATTTTTGACTTAATTAATATTTTGTTGTCATCTACAATTATATACATTTCATGTTCATTACGTGTAAAAGTTGGTCTACTATTATATTCCAAAGTACAGGGAAGCAGTTTGAACCTTGTGACATTCCATTATTTTGATTCCTATGAGTTGTTATGTTATGAGGAAACATATAAATATGGAGATCTTTGAAATATGATGGTCCAAGTTTATATAATTTTGTTGGACACTTTTAGCAGAAGAGCCTTAAGTGAAATCAGGTATTGAGGTCGTACTCATGGCGCGATTTTCGAAAAATGTCTTCAAATGTCCATCAATCCTATTCAGGAGATGACGAAAATGAGGTCCGTTCAAAACTATATACATATATATATATATATATATATATATATATATATATATATTTGTCTGTTAACACTCTAGCGGTCGCAATTTTTGTTTAATCGTCACCAAACTCGGTATTTAATCGTTTTATGTAAAAAGTAAGATCAAATTTGTTAACGGCGGAATAGCGGGAGAGAGGGTTTAGAGGGGGAGATTTTAGAAAATTTGAAAACTCTGTTACTATACGTCGAATTGAAAAATTGTATAGAACCAATCTTATTGCAAATTAAATTTACTATAAATATTGTTATATGCATTTATTCTCTATCTTGAATATTAACCGAGATATTTGCATTTTTATTAAGTGTAACGAACGAGCTATGGTGAGTTCCCACCAAAAGCTAGTTCGGCCGTTTCCTTAACTGTTTGGCACTCGTATGGAGATTTCTCAATTGTATAACTTTATGTGGGAAATCTGCTTAGTTTACGCAGCCCCTGCATGACAGACTTTTTCATTTTCAGAGAATTTTAAGATTGAGGCCACCATTCACTATCAAATGCACCCTAATGTCTAATGAGATCAAAGCAACGTGTTCATTTTTGTCCATTGCTGTCAAAATAAATGAGTGTGTTTTATATAAAGTGAAACTTGTCAGTAGTGTGAAACCGAATAGGTTTTTGTGTAATGATTTATTAGCATATAATGTGGCAAGCTTTTACACAATATTTTTTCAAGTGTCTTTCGACTGTTAGAATTAGACATATAGGCCTTACAGCAGATATATCATTCTTGGTTATGCCAGGTTTTGGTACGAAAATTAATTTTGAGATCTTTCATTTTTATGAGAAATAACGTGCATAAAACTTCCTAAATATGGATTTTCATTAAATTTAGGCAGTACATCATATATCTTTTCAAATATTTATGCAGATATTCCATCATTATTGAGCACTTGCCTGTTTAGTGAGTTTCTTTAGTCGTCAGGCAATCTATCTACTATATCTATGTATGTAGGTATGTATGTATATGAGTATGTATGTATATATATATATATATATATATATATATATATATATATATATATATACACACACACACACACACACACACACACACACACACAAATTATTGTTAGAAATTCTGAGTTCATAAAGAGAGTTCAATCACTCCAATCAACAAATTTATGAAATTGTATATTCAGATATAATTTCATGCAATAGGAGTTTAAGACATTTTAGCCTAATTGAAAATAGATGTTTCTAAGTACCTACTTTGAAAAAGAAAAAGAAACTGATAAACTCCTAGTTTTATTAATTCCAACAACAATGTAGATTAACCAATAGAAGAAATTGTCATAGTAAGAAAAATAATGTATTATATTGTTTTGCAGGTATGTCATACTATTTTTGTTTTATTTTTATGTAAGTTATACATTTGTTGCAGTTTTATGCTACCTTCAGATACTAACAACAAAATATATCATTAACTTCCAGTAGGTTAAAAACTATTGACATGTACAGGGTAATTCAATTCATTAAGAAATCATCAAAAAAAAAGAAAAAAATGACAATATTCTCACCTTCCATTCGTTATAAGTTCCATCAAGAAAATCCAAAATGTAATCTTTGACTTTTGCCCAGAGTAAGCCATTTTGTTCACTCCTGAAACAAAATCATAAAATGGTTCACATTAAGTGTTATAATATTAATACATATTATAAATTAATGAGGCTGATTCAGGTATAATAACTCAATTCAGAGTAGCTTTACATATTCCTTTAAAATCAAGTGTTCATCTCATCATTCTATTTACAATTCCTGATTATAATATCCCAGTTCAGTGGACACTAGCCGCTTTACCCCTGTAAGAAGGTGAACAATATGCTTATATGTATATCATCTGCCTCAGAGAATCATCTGCATCTCTGTAGCTGGTAAACCTGAATGATAACCATTTAGTTATTCTTTCAGAGTTCTCTCACTCCTCTTTAACATGATAGTAGGGGTACCAATGCAGCTTGCTAGCATTTTATAGGCCACCTGTGGTATACGAATTTTGTGCGAACACCTCCCCCCCCCTCACCTACATGATAGTGTAATACTAAGGGTCATACTTGTTTTTTATATTTATTAGTTGTTTTGTGTTGGACCTATGGCACAAAAAGAATAGGATCATAACTACATAAATATTACAAAATAGACCAGGAGCCAAACTTTAACAACAATAAATAACTAGCATTCATAAATATGTAAGAGTGTGAATTAGGTAGCAGAACCCAGGATGTTCTTGAATAATGATGCTATATGGATGGCTACATTACATGTAATTTTGAGAGCATATCACATATAAGCCGTTTATCAGTTGGGGGAGTGAGGGTTTAGAGGAACAAACCAAAAATTCAAAATATTTCCGTTGTTATGAGTGAGATCAAAATATTGTATATTATTATTATTTTTATAGTCCACTTTTTGCTACTGTAGCTAATTGGGACGGGTTACCTACAGGTTACCACTCTTTTCTAGCCAGGGTGGGACTAAGGATTTTATTTAATGAACTCATCACTAAATAAATTCCTATTTCCCAGGCGAGAATCGAACTAACACCTCTAGGTTTACCATGTGAGATTAAGGTCAAAGTTTTAACTCACATAGCTAACCTGAACCCCATATTGTTTAGAACCAATCTTGTTGCAAATTTAACTTTGTATAATATTGACACATTTTTTTCTTAACGCCAAATATTAAGCAAGACATTGGGATTTTTTTAAGTTTTTAGCCTTCAGCAAACACCCATTTCAACTTATGAAATTTCTACCTTGAGTAAATGAGTTGCTGATCATTTCATGTCCAGCTTACATTTTAATTATATTTACTTACTACAGGAGATTTAAATGGTCAGATGAGATCACCAGTTTGCCAATTCAACAAATAGAACATTTGCTTAGTTTACATGACCCCTGCGAGACAGACCTTTTTTGCTTGGATGGGGCACTAGGAATTTCACTGTGGTAGCATTACAGACCAAAGATAGTATCTATCTTTTGTATTCAAATTCCTACTCATTGGACTCACAATGCTAAATGGGCATATATTCTAATTTTAAAGCTCAGAAGTTGGAGTACAGATAAATTACATTCACTATTCAATCAGCAGGTAAACCTGTCCCCTCTTGTAAATCAGTGTAGTATTTGCCCACTGCACTACCACTGCCTCTCCCACTAAGAGCAGAACCATCCAAATATAAGCATGGATGCTCTGCTATTAGGGTTCTTAAGCAGTGCGTAAGCTACACCAGTAAGCCAAATTGTAATGCCACCCCAATCCCACCAGAAACACAGGGTTCCATTGATGAGCTGGACTGAGACATATTCACACATGAGTATCTGTAGATGGAATTTGTTGAAAATCACTTGACGCAATTATGTGACAATATATCACAGATTTATTCTGTAGGAAACTTGGATGAGAAGGTTTCTGAGAGGTTGATTGTGTAGTTCAAAGTAAATCATACTGATTCACTACTATTTATTACAGACATAAAACAAATTTAAAGTTTTTTTTAATGGCACATTAACTGATTAATGTTGTTATTTATAAAAGAGTTTAACAAATTTTGGATTAACAATTTAAATTAAATTTTAAAAATACTCACTTTTTCATAACGATATTAATAATTTTCTCTTGCTCCTGGGTTTTACAGATCTGAACAAGCTCTTTCACATCTTTCTCTAGTGGTTCCACAAAACATTCTATATCAAAATACTCCTTAGTCTAGGGAAGAAAAAGAAGAGTTTTGACTAATTCAGTAATAATAAAAAAATACAATATATAAAATTACTCTTATTTTTTATCGCACGCTTTATATTGGATATTTTTAAGCCAAAAGAGACTTTTAGTTCTAGTAGCTTTAACTGTGATGTTTTTTATTACGACACCTTCAATTATGGCAGGAGAAAATATCAAGAATATTAGAAAATGGAATGAATAATAAAATAAATTATTAAAACAGTCCTTTAACAATACTTATTTGTCTTGTTTCATGAATAAATTATTTTATTCCTTACATAATATATAAATATGCAATAACTACAGAGCCCTAAAGAATGTAATATCAAAATTTTTTAAAATAATGAATTATGCAGATATATTTTTTTCTCCTTGAGAGAGATTGAGTGTTACTTCTGTGTTGTTTTATTTAAATGTACTCTCATATTAAAAATGTCCTTCCAATGGGGAAATTACTTGGGCACACAGTCAATACAAACAACAAAAACACTATAGACATTGATCATGATCAATAAAAAGAAATGTCCTCTACAAAGCTTTAATATGCAGAGTGCAGTTTTCTGAGAACAAGCTACATCATCATTGCCTGCTGATTAAAGAAAACTAGCCTGTACCAAAAAAGCCGGGAAGTAGTGGAGGGCTACACAATAAAATACTTTGTAGAGGACTTCCATCTATCTATCCATTAAAATTATTTCATTTGAAAGTCATATATAATACCTCTATTCCAATGGATCGAATCAAAAAATGACATAGAACATAATTTATAGATCCTTTTATGATAAATAAAAAAGATTTTATGTATATATTTTGACTCTGTAATACGTACAAAGAAATTTGATTTGTTTCTTTTTGTTTTCACCCTTCTCACAAACAACATTAAAACCCCAATTTCAACACTCTAATACACTAGCCATTTTTGAGTAATATATGTACAGACATCATGCCTAAACTAGCCAAAATGGATTCAGGTAGGGTCACAATGAGTAATACTGATGAAATCCTGTTGGAAACCAAAAATTTTCACATTTACAACGCTTCCTTTACATCACACAAGGAAGTAAAACCACAGAAGGGTTTCTGGCCGATCAAATACAAACAAAACCATCGATTATTTTAATTATACAAACTCCTAAGGAAAAAAAATATTTAAATGTATACCTACACTAAAATAGTACAATCGAAGTTTCTGCAGCAACACCAACCCATAGGTTAATTCTACAAGGTATTCACAGAATTCATGAGTAGTTTCTTTCGGGAGAGATGGCAAGCTAGCTAAATTTGCATCTGTTTCTTCTTCTTCGTCATCAAAATTATCAATGCGATCAGTACCAATCTCAATCCCGAGAGCTGAAGCAATTATTTTAATTGAAAATATTAGAGAGTTGACAAATCCCAAAGTATTGATATGATGTAAAGGTCTCCATTTATGGTCCGAAAGGATCTCGAACTGCTTGTCTACTTTGGTATCGGAAGGTAAATTTCCATTAATCACTTCAGCAATTAAGCATACATTCTCAATGTGGCGCTGCGACTCTTGGACTGCTTTAGAAAAGACTGAGGCTAAAAGGAGCCTAATACAAGGCATCCCGAAATTCTCCATACGCTTGTCATCATTTCTAACAAGTACACTCAGCAAAGCCATGACAGAGCGATGTATAAGCTTCACATTAAATGCCATTTCCCTGGAACAGAAAAATGAGAATGATGAATAAGCTCTTTTAAACATGAATTATGCGGTGCCTACAAACGACTGATTTTGCTTCTGTGTATATATACTAGCTCAGATACCCGGCTTCGCTCGGGAATTCATTTGAGGCTGAATGGTGATGGTATATTTTTGGCAAAGCTTTACTTTGCACAATATTTTGACATTTACCCGCTCCAGTGTTTAGGGTTAATACCCTTTGTTGGCATTTGTTAATAATAAAATTATTTTTTATGTAAGACTCCACTGTCCTGCATATTGTCATATTTCTCGTCTCCTGTGCATTATGCATAGATTTGAATTATTCAGGAGAAAATATTGACATACATTTGAATTAATTTTTTCAGGTGAGGTACCTGTTAGTTCATATTGAAAAGAAGTGTTGAGCAAATTTCTCTAAATAACAAAATAAACAACTTTTGTTATGTGCATATTTCCCGAAACCCCAAAAGGAAATCATTATTATTAATTTCAGGCCTCCCTTATATCCCCCACTCCTGCCCGTCCCTAGAAATGTTAGTATGGCTTATTATAAGGAAGGCGTTATTGCTAATACACATACTGAGTGTTTAATTTAGTTCGGTTGAGTCTTTTGTGCCAAATAAAATTGTTGTCTCCTGCTATAATTTTTAGCGTATAACGCCTTTATACTTCGGTATACGATGATAGGTATATAAAAAAAAGTTTCTCTAAATAACAAAATAAACAACTTTTGTTATGTGCATATTTGCCGAAAATGCAATAGGAAACGAAATATCACTATTATTAATTTCAGGCCTTCCTTATAAACCCAAATAATAGTGCCAAATAAAATTGTGGACTCCCGCTATAGTTTTTAGCGTATAACTCAATTATGCTTCCGTATACGGCAAAAGTGCATATAACAAAAGTTACTCTAAATAACAAAATAAACAACTTTTGTTAGTGCATATTTGCTTAAAAAGCAATAAGAAACGAAATATCGCTATTTTTAATTTCAGGCCTCCCTTATAACCCCCACTCCTGTCAGTCCCTAGAAATGGTAGTATGGCTTATTATAAGGAAATCGTTAGTATTAATTCACATAGCGAGTTTGGTTTAGTTCGGTTGAGTCTTTTGTGCCAAATTACATTGTGGACTCCTGCTATAGTTTTTAGCGCATAACTCATTTATACTTCCGTATACGGTAAAAGTGCATATAACAAAAGTTACTCTAAATTACAAAATAAACAACTTTTGTTATGTGCATATTTGCTGAAAAAGCAATAGGAAACGAAATATCGCTATTTTTAATTTCAGGCCTCCCTTATAACCCCCACTCCTGTTGGTCTTAGAGAATATTAATATAGCCTAAAGTCTAAGCTGGGCTAGTAGTAATATACATACCAAGTTTCATAAAATTCGGTTCAGCCGTTTATGCGTGAAAAGGTAACAAACAAATAAACAAACAAACAGACACGAAAGAAACAAAATGTAGTTATGGTGTCTATGACATGTGAAACGAAAAGTTATCGTGAAATTTCGAGAAAAAAATCAATGTACAGACAGAGGTTACAATTTTATATATATATATATATATATATATATATATATATATATATAGATATACTGTTGTTGATAATATCTGAGAAATGCTCCAAGCTTTGTTTAATTGTAAAATAAAGTTCAATAATTACCACTCATTTCATATTGGCTTAGGATCAAATTAATAAAAATCTTATCATCTATAGTTGTTAATTAAAAAAGTAACCTACATGTTTCCTAACAAAAATGTGATTTCATCAAGTGCTTTCTTTATAACTTGAAAGAGCATTGCTCACCCTGATACATTGTCATAATTGCCGATGTCCCCAATTTTATAAAGATTTTGTTAATAATTTGACCCTGTTCTATCATCAGGTGATTGTAATTAGAATCAATTGGGTTAGAAAATAAGACACAATAACTGTAGTGCAAATTATTGATTAAAGTAGTTTGAGTAGCAGTTATATCAAATTCAACAATAAACAATTTACTGCACAAAATATTATTGCAAAGGGGTTGTAGATCTCTCTGTGAAAAAGAAAAAATAGGTTGGAAAATTTGTAAGTCCTAAAAAGGTTGGATATAAGAACAATTACAGCATAATTGTCGATGTTTTGGTGTATTCAATATCTTCAACAAACAACAAGCATTCCAAAATATAAAATTGATCTTACTTCCTAAATAAAACAGTAAAAAGTCTGACTTGTTTTTATTAATTTGATTTCAATTTTAAGTCTTGCACAATCAGATTGTACCTTTTGTAATAGATTTCTGCCACAAAAAGATTTCATAGATAGACAGTAACTGATGCAACCTACCTAAGAGTGAACTAATTTAGAACCCAGGTAAATTTGTTGTTTTGAAATGGACACATATAAATTAGAAATCACATGTAGATATATTATAATTTAGTAACATAGAAAAATTTGCAATGCATGAGTAATTTAGAGTTGTCTTGTTCACTCTTGAGAGTTAATTTGTGGTATGACATTATATTATCAAATAATAGTGTTTTATTTTTCCTTAACTATTATGCAGAAGCCACAAGATTTGACCTTTAAGCGCAACGATCAAGACTTAAGAAACTTTTGTAACCTCAAGCATCTCCAATCAAGGCTGTGTAAGCAGTTTTTAGAGAAGGAAATTGATATTCAGGTTTTATTTTTTTTTTATAATTACAAAGTACTAAGCTTAGGGATGTTAAGAGCAATATTGACGATGTTGACAAGTTGCATCGTTTACCTCAATAACAGCACCATATATATATATATATATATATATATATATATATATATATATATATATATATATATATATATATATATATATCAACAAACTCAAAAAGTTATTGTGTGTTAAACAACATTACTATAAAATAGCACATAACATTTTTATACTTACGTAGATGTAATATAAGTGCCTAATTGGCGAGATAGGTTTTCCAAATGCTTTTCTAAACATTTTTGTCCAGGCTCATATTTTGATAGAAGAATAACTTCTTTGTGTCACGAACAATAGAGCCATTTCCATGAACAATATTAACAAATAAAGGCTCTAATAATCTTAATATAGTAACTTCATGTTTACATTTCCCCAAAGAACATACTTTATCAATTAATATGCCAACCGCTTTTGAAGCAATTTTTATATTTTCTTTATTTTTAGACGAAAGCTGGTTTTCAATTTTTTCAACTAAGGCCAAAATTGAGTTAGTTCCAATAACAAAATCTAAAAAAGAAAAAAAATTAATAATAATAAAGAATATATAAGAAAAAAACAGTAAAACCCATAATTTAATATATAAAACATTAATCAAGTACTGCTGACACTAAACTGTGTCTATGAAATACCATAAAAGTTTTAGTAATATAATTTGATACGTCTACAATCACTCGTGGACTACACATTGTTATCTTTGCTTACGTAGCTTAAATGAAAACCATAAAAAGGCTTGAGCCATTATAGGTCAAAGTACTACAACTTACAATAATATTTAGAAGCTTTGTATTTTTGTATTCCCCACTCCTACCTGTCTGATATTAACAGTAAGCTGATATACCTTGAAAAGGATTATTCCTAGCTTAAATATCATATATAATTTTCAAAGAACCTCTACTATATGAGTTACATGTGACATCAATTATGATTCTACACTCCTGACTCAAAAATGATTATTTAATCCTTGCAATATGCAATATTTAACCTTTTCCTTCAACACTAAAGCTCATATTCATTAATGGTTGAAATTGGGCCAGGAAGAAAGGGGGGAATTTCAAAATTGAAAATATCTCAGCTATGAAGTGGAACGAAAAATGATATAGAACCAATCTTGTTTAATATTTGATTATCTATCATTTTAGTTCTATACATTTTTTTAACACTCAAATGTTAACTATTAATAGGGCAACAGCCGCTAGCATGACCTCCCCCGCTCATTCAAACTCGGACTGAGCGACTGGGAAGGTGGTTTCTTGGCTCTGGATGACGGAACATTCAGGAATAATTCCTCGTTTTCTCCTGACAGCAGACACCCTTGAATGAATGTTTCTGGAAGGAGGCCATGCTAGCGGCCGTAGCCCTATAAAGGGTTAAGAGAGTTATTTGTAGATTCTTGTTTTTAGGCCCTACTTTTACTCATTGGATAGAAATAGAAAATGAATGGTGAGATGAGATTATCAGCGGTTCATTCCAGCAGTTAGGAAATTTACTTAGTTTATACAAACCCTGAGTGACTGACTCTTTCTCATAGGTTCAACCTCTAAATAAAGAAAATACATTTGACAGAATTGCTGGACAAAATTGAAAGGTTTGGCCAAATAATATTCTACATTGCATTTTTACAAAACATAGTTGTTCATTAAATGTAATTTTAACTCTTTCATAATCATCTTCTCTAAAGTTTAATAAAACAAACTCTTGATTGACTGATTTTGGCATTTGAACAAAGTAGTTAGTTTAATTGAGAGATTAAATTACTTAGTAAAAATATGGAATAAATTGAAATACAAATATATTGTTACGAAAATTAAATAGATGAATAATCCTTCAGAGAGAGAGAGAGTCGCGTATTTGGAAAGTGTGACGTAGATCAAAGAGACCGAAAGAATGTTCTAGGTCTGACCAGTACCTTCCAGCCAGACGTCAAATGAACTAGACAATTCCCCTTTGATGTATGCTGCCTCCCTATAAAAAGGAGCTCGGGCCAGCCGTGAGTCAGTTTTATTGTCACCTGTCTTGATGTTCACATCAGTGCTTCAGTGCGACTTAGTACAGTGCGGTAAAGTGTTTTTATAAGAAGAACAATGTTGTGCCGTGACTGTAAGTAACAGTTTAGTGCCGTGTTTAAGACAGTACAGTGCCGCGAAGTAAAGGACAGTGCAGTGCCGCGAAGTAGAAGACAGTGCAGTGATGCGAAGCAAAGGACAGTGCAGTGCCGTCTTGTTGTGAATTTCAGTGACCGTGAGTGAATTATTGGACTGTTTAATCTGAAGAACAGTGACGCTATCAGTCTATACTGTGAGTAGTAATTAAGAATAATTACCAAGTTTATTGTGCATTATCCAAATAAATTGTGCAGTGATAAAAACTGTGAAACTTGCGAGTATTTAATTTTGCAATCCAAAAGAACTCTTATTAAAAAAACGTTTATTACTGATTTTGGTAATTTACAAAACGTAACAATATTTTGTGGTTCTCAAAAGTACCATTTATAAACTAGATGGGCAACTTCCAATTGCCAATCTTACACTCTAAAAGTGTAAGTGTAAGAACTCCATAGTATAAGCAATTTAGGAATTAAATGGAGTTGATCAAATGATGAGTTTAATTATTTGATTAAACCCTTTAGAATAAGAATTCACTTTGAAATCAAGTCACTAATATATCTGTTATTTTAGTAGAGTTCTTCTTTTTCAAATTAATGTCCATTTTACACTAATGATCTGAGACAAATGATTTTATCTCATAAAGGAGAAATGTAAATATTTAAAAAAAAACTACCGCCATGTTTGTCAAGAAGAAACAAATTTTGAACAACTTCAAATGACGAGTCTCCACTACTACTTAAATCCTCATAAAGATGGCATATTTGAGTTCTGATCTTGTCCGAATGAAGCCAAAATTTCAAATCATTATTGTCTTTATAAGATGCCAATTTCAACCCTTCTATCATACACTCCTTGCATCTTTTCTAAAAATTAAAAAAAAAATATAGACATCAAATAACACACTTCCAATGGAATAAAAAAAGTAATTAAAAATCAAATGTATAAAATATTTAATAAGAAAGACAAAGAAGTATGGAAGACTGAAAAACCGTTACTCCTCTGGAATATAATGTAATCAGCAGAATACATAATCCCCTCCTCCTCCCCTTATAATAACCCTTTAAATATTTGGAAATTGAAGGGACCTTATTCAGGAAATTATTTAGATTTTATTTCATTATATCCACTTTAAGAAGGCACTGAGGCTAATTAGGGTGGGCTATCAAAATAAAGATAAAGTTACCATATAATTATAGTCCTATTCCTATAACATAGTTATAATTATATTTCCTAGATTCTGGGTATCCTAGAAAACAGGCTAATTACACAGTTCCAGTGTGAGGATTTTTTACAACACATTATCTCTAATCTTTAATAAATCTTTATATGAGTACACATTTATATAACCAATGTTTGTCATATATTTGTGATGTTAAGTACAATCATTGTCCATAATTACTTCTGCATAATTTATCTTGAAAGTCATTTAGGGATCTAAAGATGGTGGCCTTTAATTGATAACCACCAGACTAATGTTTGGTAGAAATCTATAGGCGAGTTTTCATTGATAATACCATGCATCGCCAAATTGAGAGACGGATATCGAGAAGGCATGTAAGTTGACATTTTTTTAGCTCCTCTTTATATACTGCTATGGAATAAAATACAGTTTCACATAAAAAGCATTGCAACTATATCATGCCAAAAATATGTTGGTTTTCAATTCTTACCGTGTTTTCAGTATATATAATTTTATATTAATTTAACTTTGTATCTATTGCAATCGAATATCAAATGAATTATTAACCATTTATATAATAGTAGTATTTTTAATGAATTTATGGCCTATAGAAGTCCCACAAAAAAAGATTAAAAAAGATATCCACGTCACCTTTCAGAAAAAGACAAATTTTTCCCTTCCTCTGTTTTTTTCTTTTTAATGTGAAGTTCATGTTCAAAAGAAAGTTATACATCTTTATGAAATGCTAGTACAGAGACTAAATAATTAGTAGTTATTAGTTTTATTTTTTTAATTGCTCTTAAGTTTTTTGTGCTGTAGAATGTTTCATTGATCATATCACTGAAGTAGTAGGGAAATTCATAGAATAAGAAATTCTCATTCACAGGAAATGGTTTCATCAAAGAAAAAATCTGATCGTGAGCACCACATGATTTCATTGTATGAAAAAATGTAATAGAATATAATTTATTGATCTTTTTACTGGAAACAAAAGCAGGACCTATACAAGTCTACTGTATCTCTAACAGGTATGGAGATATTTCTTTTTATAATTTTTGCCACCCCCCCCCCCTATTTTGCCAACTTTAATTAAAAGTAGAGGTGCCCAACTAGATGTTACAACAGTTTTAAATATGAAATTTCAAAATTCTAAGGCTAGTCATTTTGAGTTATGTATGTTGGTAGTTATATTACATGTTAATGTAATTCTGTTGCAATCTAGAAACCAAAATTATTCTCAGTCAAAATACTTCCTTTATTTAAAAAATAACTTTATTATAAAATTTCAAATGAATCAAAGTAAAAAAGAAAGAAAAAGTTTTCTCTGAAAGGAAATATTTACCTCAGTAAGTTGTTCAATAAGTTGAGATCTTTGCTGGGTATCAATTGCAATTAATGTGTCAAATATCATACTCAGGATATTTTCAATAGGAATTTCTTCACAGCAGAGCCAAGATAAGAGGGAACTCGCCCAGTTTGGTTGAAGTAACATAAGAATATTTACAAGATCATTCATGAATAAGTCTACCATATTTTTAATTTGTGCAATGAATAGAATTTGAAACTGCTTGTAATCTTCATTCAAGGCCAGCTTGTAATATTCTTGAAGCAGAAGTTCTCCTACAGAGAGAACTGCCTCATCTAATTTCTTTTCAAATACATTTTTCTCATTGGAAGTAGTTATAAATGTTTTGATATTACGTTCATTTTCTTCTTTGGATTCATCAATGAAAGAAACCTATAAAAATATTGAAACTGAAAAACGATAAAACATGCAAATAGTAATACATAAATAATACTCATAAATATACTCTTGAGATAGAGATGTCAAAAGAAACAGAGGATGACTCAAAAGTTTTGTTGGTTCTTAAATGGAATAGTTTATTTATCTGTCCTGTTCTGCATCAGGATTAATCCTTAACTAGTCATGTTTAGCAGAAAGAGAATGTTTCAAACAACAATAACTCATTCAGTTATTGTTCTATTTCAAGCCAATAACTGTGCTAGTCTTTAAATATGAATTCAACAAAATTTGAAATTCATGCACTTTTGAGGAATTATAGGAAACAAAGATTTAAAAATTGCTCGGAGGAACTTTAGGGGTTGCCATGATTTAACACCACACAAGCCCAACATCGGGAAGATATATGTCAACAGCTGTTCACAATTGTTGTGATGAGAAATGGACCTTGCAACTAATACACTACAGTCCTGGTTGGTTAACACATGGCCAGTCACTCAATCCGGTTGTGAAGCATGATAGGTTCCCTCATAAATGCTGAGCTTTATTCTCAGCAACTGGAGCGGGTGTAATGAAGTTCTGGTTCAGAAATATCCTTCCCCGGACAGAATCAGAAGAGAGTTCACCAAGATAATACTCGCCCTCGTACCACTAGCACAACATTCATTAAAATTGAAGAACTTGATGGCCTACCAATTCTACCAAACCCTGCATATGGCCCTGACCTCACCCCCTCTGACTATTACTTGTTTTGCTCAATGGCTGATTTTCTTAGGGAAATAGAGTTTAATGATCTGAAGGAAGTCGGAAATAGTGTTTGCAAGTTCTTCAGATCTAAGTATAAAAGTAAATACACCAAGAGTTATGTCATAGGTAGCTCAAGACAGTCCAACAAAATAATTTGAGGACTGAGCTGCGAGTTGCCATTTTAGAAATAAAATTGTATTGTACTTTACAAATACTGACAGATATTTTGACTCATTCTCCTTATAAAAAAAAAATTAAAGAGGTACTGAAGAAAGATTTCTGTTTTTATCTATGGGTGAAATATCAATGTTTAATTACAAATATGTTTATATTTCTCAAATCAAGATTTATAGACTACTTTTTGTAAGATAATTGTCATAGGACATAACAAAATAAAGGAAGAGTTATCGAGTGAGTAACATTTAAGCCCGCTGTACTGGAGATTCCAGTTTCAAATGCAGGGACTGCACACTAAATTTTATTTACTTGTTCTGTAACAGGTTTTGAAGATGGGCTTTATTTGATCCCTGATGCCCATCAGCATCGTGCCACACTGTTACTTCAATAAAGAAGTTTGGACTGTAGTGCACCATAATTTGAGTCCAGTCCCATCCACCCAGAGCCCTGAGGCAGGCCATGGTTCTCCATACACCATAGAACCAAAGATTTTTAATACACAATATTGTTTTTTTCTTCTTCTTTCTTTTCTGCTGGCATTGTAGATCTTAGTGGCCTTTAGCTACCCCCAAATCGGATTCATTATCAGAATCTTTACTAAGTGACTGATCAACTTAGATAAAACCCCATTAACCAAGAAGGGCTTAGATTGAGATGTCACAGATGGCTCCCATTGTACACCAGACTTGCCTATAAACAGGATCTAGAAGAGTCAAAGTCATTCATCAGACAGATTTATTCCTAAGACCCTGCTACCCCACCAATACCATCATATTTTACAATATAAGACAAGATAACTCAATAATCCATGATTGCTAGTGGTAAGACAAATTAAAATTCCTTATATGCAGAACAGTTCCAATTGGAGATAATGCTGAGAATGAGATTATGCCCAATAATATCATTGTCTTTCAAAAAGATTCACTCCTATTCATATGGACGAAAGAGAAAATCATTTTTAACTTCTCCTAAAATTGTAATCCCACAAAACTAAATTCAAAAATGCAGTCTTCGAATATTGTATACTGTAACCAACTAGTAGCATATAGTATTTGTTAATTTAAAAAAAAAAAATTATTCATTAAAATCCACTATGTGCTACTAGGGCTAAATACGATGAATTAACTACAGGTTACTACCCTTTTCTAGCCAGGTGGGACTAAAGATTTTAATTAATGAGTGCATTCTTAAATTAATTCCTACTGATTCCTCGCAACTCTTTGGTAATTTAAAATAGTACTAATACTCATTAAAAGTTTTACTTTACAAATATATATCTACCATTTAAAAGCAGATAATATTATTTCAATATTTATCTCAAAATTGGAACTCACCTTCTGGAGCTCTCTAAAATCAAAAAAATTAAAATAAGTTTTTTTATACTTCTTTATATGAGCACAAACAATGCGCACCTGTCAAATCTACTGTTTTAACAGGAGACTCCCGTATTTTGTGGTAATCTCTCATTTCCATTTATTGCCATGATTTTATCCCATTTTTTTTTAAACTGTTTACAAAAACTTTTATAATATTCAGCAATTTCAGTGAATTTAATAAATTAGATTCCACCAAAAATTCAGCCATGATAAAACCATGACGCAATAAAATATCCATTAACTACTTTAGCTATTTAATTACTCATGCTTGATACAATTAAAAAATGTATTAATGAAATGGTAGTACCCTCAAATTTTTTTTATGGACGCTATTAGGCGACTTTAAAACAGTTAAAATGAGAATCTGTGAATTCAGACAGAGAGAAAGCTGCTCTTTATCAACCAATGAATTTTTAAGTATCTCGATGGAAAGAGTGGAAAACCTCTCCCAAAATGCCTTACTAAGTACATTATAGTTCTCAATTGTTTCATTTTTAAACCAGTATAGCATCATCTGTGATAAACTCCTGTATAGGGCTTTAGGTATTGGCTTCAACTGGTTACGAATAGTTGTTTGAACCATGGATGACGAGATAACTCGGAAAAGCTGGAAAAGAAAAAAAAGTGTTATCAAGATATAACATGAGTTTTATTATATTTATATACAAATAAATAAATTACAGAGATTATTAACCATTTCCAAATGGTGGACTCATGAATTTGGGGCTTCTTTATTTCATTTTAATACTTAAATTGCAGAAGAAAGTAATAAGGTTTATATTCAACAGAAAGTCACGACTCCTGCCAGCCACCCAAAATATAATATATACATATAAGGAGTCAAAAATAATGCCTTTTCCTTCAAAATATATGTACCAAATAATACTGTTTATGAAATAAATATAAACTTGTTTAACAGAAATCGCATAGGACATAGTCATCAACAAGATATAAGAATATGCTTTAAACCCCAACCACCAAAATTTCGAGGAAAACGTATCATTTTACGAGTAAAAGACACTGCCAGAATGTACTATATCTATTGAAAATATTATTGGTTAAAAAATAAATTAAAGAACTTCATGTCTGAAGGACATATTTATACACAAGATGATTACTATAAAAAAATATTCAATTATTAAATAAAACTAAAAACTAATTGGCATAAAAATCTGCCAAAAATAATTTATCTTGCATTGCACTTGGTCCTCTTTAAAGTAGGGGATAAGTTTCTCATCATTTATAAAGCATATCATCCTTCAATAAATTTAAGAATTATTACAAAGAATGTCAAGAAATTAAAAATGCATGTTATATATTTAGAGCGCTATTAAAATTGTTAGAAAATTTAATTTATTATATATAATTATTAAATTAAAATGTATTCATGAAATTTGAGCTAATTTGATAAAGAATTGTATTATATAAGTATAAATGGTATTTAATAATATGTAAAGAAATTAATTGATATAATGTTAGTAAATGTTTTATAGAAAACAAAAATACTTGATGTATCCTATTATGTTATGTTAGCATTTAACGGAAATAAATACATTTCATTTCTCCCTCACTGCCTCGGTACAGTGGACTCACAGGGTAGTTCAACCTTAAATGCATGTAGCCATATTTCGGTGAACTAGTAGTACATTATATCTGAGCTAGAGGCTCCAGATATTCAGTTCATTGGTTCCAAGAGAACTCGTCAACCGCAGTCATTTTTTAAATCTGTATTTGCCCAGTTCTGTATCCCAGGGCCCTATTACTCACTTCCATGCTACTGTTTTTAGGGTTCTTACTATCCTTATTCATTTTTTTAATATCTCACTTGTAAGCAAGGGGTCACAATTTATAGAAACACAATTTCTATAAGTCTAATAGGCGAAGCCGGTCTAGAGAGAGGATGTCACTCTAGGCCATTGCCTGACTCCGGTTTTAGCAGTAAGAATTGTACCTCTGAGTGAAGTAGTGAATGTAAAGCACGTAGATTTTAATAAAATGAATGGAGGAGTAATAGTGATTCTACAAATTCTGACCTTTTGCCTACAATTGAGATGAGATTAGTGTTGTTGGGTCATTGGTCAATCAATTTTTTATAGTCAAATATTTTAAATATCAAAAATAAAAACATTAGAAAAAAAAAAGTAAAAACGAAATTAAAAACGTTAGATTTTTTTTTAAATTAAAAACATTAAAGAAGAATTAAAAATACTTTTCTTTAACAATGTCAGTGCAATGCCCAAAATTATAAATCAAAAAGGAGGATTAAAGTTTTTTTTCTTAAGTCCAATTGTCACAAACATCCAGTCACCATTTATGTTTAAATAATTATTTTGCTTTTTTTCAGAGTTAATTAGGATTATTTTCTTATTAGATTTATCAGGAAATAATATGTTTAATGATATAGAAGATCATCCAAAATAGAAAAACTAATTAAAATGATTAAAAATTAAATATAGGAGGAAAAACCAAGCTCAAATTAGTAATGAAACAATGAATTAACTCGCAATGCAGGCCTAAGGAAAGAGACGTAAAAGTAATTTGTCCACAGGAAGGAGGAGGGAGCATGGCTGCCCATCCCCAACCTCTCTCTCCCAATTCTCTTGAAGTATAAGGGTGATTAATACAGTTTTTAAAACATGTAAAAAAGAGAAACAATTTGATAATAATATTTATTTCTACACTAAGTTTTATTAATATTAATTGCTTTATATTTTCAATTAAAAATATTGTAACAAAATATAAGTAATAAAGAATTGAATGGGTAAATCAATCTATAAATTCAAACTCACATGTTGTTCTAGAATAAAATTGCAAAATTCAAGGTCATCAATGTTTTTCATGATCAGGAACTGAATACATTCAATATACGATGACATTACAGCTTCACTTTCAGAATTACTTTGTTCAACAATGGTCTGTTTCATTCTAAAAAAAAAGAAAAGGGAAGAAAAAAGTAATAACATTACTCAAGTATAAACAGAATTTTCAAATTGGATACAATTCATAAGAACAATAAATAAATCAAATTGCTGGTTTAAATTTATTTATTCATGCTGCACTACATGTGTCAAAACTTTATGATGCCTCACCAGGAGAAGAAGAACCACTAAAATTAAATTCATCAATCAAATGCATATTCAGTCATTAAAATCGATTTCCAGAGGAAGGAGTCAAATCTGTATGTATAAACAAATATATTCATGGTATTTCATTATAATTATTTATTTCCAAATCCTATATATATATATATATATATATATATATATATATATATATATATATATAAAATACACACAGTCAACCTTTAAAATATATAGATATTCCTAAATTTGCTGTTTAAGTTTGTCTTTGGTCAATTTTTTCGTTTATGGGCACCTTACCCTATTTTTTTTATTATATTAATATTATTCTTTTTATACAATAAGAAACCATAGTGACCACAATGGAAATATTTGTCACTTAATGGAAAATTCTAATAAGCCAAAAATTATTTGTAATTTCCTTGGTAATTTCTAGTCACTTGGAGAAAACCCAGGCTCCAAACTTTCATACAAAGTAGAGAAATGTTTTAGCATAATATTGATGATAGAAGATTATTTTTAAACTATTCGGCAAATAATGAACACATTATCGCTACATGGAATCAGTGGAGGGAACATCAATGAAAGGTAAGGAACTGATTTTATATACTGTTTAACAATTGTTTTCTACAGTAGCACCCTTGTGACTGCTTTGCTGGAGTTACTAAGTTCCGAAGTCATAGTTATTCTTAGGTAAGGACTTTGTTTGGAAATGAGATTATAGATAGAAAGACAATTTGAAATTAAGGTACTCAAATTTTTTAACTGCATCTTAGTTTAACTTAAGACAGTCAAAAGATCTGCAGGCAAGTGAAGGACATGGTAGTCAATTAAAAAGCGTGCCATGCCAATCATGGACACAAACACACACTTTTCAATAATCAATTCTGTTCTACAATGGACTCCCTACTATTTAACAGATGGCTTTTCAGACTTTTGTTTTCTTTTATCATTAAAATAATTTATAGAACTTGGTATTATGAGTAAAATTACAATAGACAGGTAATTAAAGCATATAATTATGTATAACAATAATGCTCTGTATCAAAAATGCTTTGTAATGGACATAATAGTTATTGAGAATGTTTGGTCCTTTTTCCTTCGTACATACAGTTTTATGAAACACCTTGACAGAAACCAATTTTGAGTTAAATGATCGATACTATTAGTTTAACATAAATTCTAAATGCAATAAAAATGAAAATACCCTTCCTGAAAGCTGGTGAAGATTTTACCAAAGAATTGCTGATTATCTTTAATGACACCCGTTGGGATGCTGTTCAGTAGCAAAAGTATATTAGGATAGATACAAGAAGCATTTCCCTGGCCACCTACTTTCAGCATATGACAAAACTTAGGAAGAAAAAATTTGTCAATATTCACATGTTGCCAAAAATCCTGAAAAAAAAGAAGACTTATAAAAAAAAGAACTTTTAAAATAGGACGCATTACTTCACTGGTTATTTGTAATTCATTAGTTCTGTTAAATCCTCCGATCATGCTTGATATACTTTTGGATGCTCAAATAAGTTTAGTGCTTCGATTGCTGAGAAAAGGTTGGTCACACAGGAGTAAACTAAGCAGATTTCCCACATAATGAAATATGATATGCTGATGATCCTATTTCACCATTTATCTCTATTTCTACCATAGTAAGAAGCCTATGTAAACAGTAATTAAACTGTAAGCTGGACAGATATTTAAGGAATGAGGTGCTTAAAGTCAGAAGAGTAGAAATAAGGGTTTACTAAAGACTGAAATGAAAAAAAAATAGAAATAACTCCATTGATATTAAAGTTAGAGAAAACGTGTTTAAAACAATAGTTGTAGAAATTGAAATTTTCGACAGGACTTTTTATTTACAGTTTTTCACTCCACCTCACAATAACAGAGATATTTCAAATCTTCAATTATTACTTCCTCTTCTAACATCATTTCAGGCATTATAGCCTTCAGTTTTTCATGAAGTGGTTAAATATTAAGTATGGTGTTGGTCATATAAAAATCATGTTGTTTAGAACACAAATTCTTAAATAATTATATCACAACAAACATATTTGTATATATCTCACATAGTAAAAGTTCAATGAAAATAATATTTGCTATTTAAGCTTCAAATAAAACATTTTATGACACACCAGCTTATTGATAATATGACGTGAGTAATAGTGGGGTTTACTAAAGATTGAAAACTAAAAAATACAAATATCTCAGTTAACAATAAAGATAGAGAAAAAATGTAAACAACATATATAGGAAATACAATTTTCAACAAGAACAGTTAAATTAGTTTCCAATCCTACTCTTAATAACAAAGATATTTGCAATTTTCAATATCCCCCAAATGGTCATGATTTATGGCAACATTTATAGAACATTACATTTGCAATAAGATTAGTTATATACACTTTTTGTATCCAACGTATAATAGCAGAGATATTTCGAATTTTCAAAATTATCCCCCTCTACCACCCCAATGGTACGATTTCAGCAGTTAATGAGCTTGATCTTTTTTTTTTTATATATATAAAACGATTAGCTATCGAGTTTGTCAACAATAAGACAAACATTGCGACCACTGGAGTGGTAACAGGGAAATATATATATAATTTTTTACGGACCTCATTTTCATCAGCTACTAGGTGGGATCGATGAAAATTTGAAAAAAAAAAAAATCAGAAAAGGGAAATCTGCTAAAAAATCGTATGTAAGCACCATATCCCTTCCTTGTACCCATATGAAATTAAATAAACAAAAATAATTGTATTTTAAATTATTTCAATTGAAAGTAATATACAATTCCTCGATTCCAGTGCATCGGATTGAAAA
The DNA here is from genome assembly GCA_019009955.1 of Riptortus pedestris. Classification (NCBI taxonomy): domain Eukaryota; kingdom Metazoa; phylum Arthropoda; class Insecta; order Hemiptera; family Alydidae; genus Riptortus; species Riptortus pedestris. Next base: position 243,997,138 of record CM032228.1, read on the forward strand.
CTGTCATAGAACATAATAGTAAACAAAAAGGCATATTTAATTTTGTTGCATTTTTAATATGCTCCAAGATTTTACCTTGATAGCAGTAAACGATCGAAGAGCGGCTTCCCAAACAACTGATAAAACAGAAGAATCATAGTCATCAATGCTTCCGATAACAGTATTGGCTACATGTTTTTTTTCGTTTTCAAGGAGGAAAGTAGCATGTTGGCATAATGATGAAAGTAAAGAAAACCATGCTGATCTCACCTATAACGAATTGCAAATTAAGTTAAAGCTTATTTTATTTCATTAAACATAAATATCTCTAAAAGGGGACTAATTTACAATATCTATCTCAAGGTAATTGAATTAATAAATTGTAAAGAGCTACATTTTTATATATATTGTAATATTTGATCCTAATAGTCAGATAAATTTGATTGTTACTTCCCCCCCCCCCTACTGCATCACATTATCTTATGCTTAACCATCATTTAATGCATATACTTTGAGTAATGTAGTGAAATTATCAGAAATATGAATGTGTTTAATTCTCTTAAATAAATAATTTACAAGAATGATTACTGGGAGGAGCCAAAGTGCTGGAGAGGAGTACCCAGTTATTTTTGGTATTAATTAATATTACTCCATTAATATGCTCTACTTTACTGAACATAATATTTAACATCATGAATATAAAGTTTATACTCCAAACATACAAAATAATACTTTTAATAATAGTTATTGGGTACATAAAATAGCTATCAGTGTTGTGCTTTGGATTGGTTTTGAGGGAAGAAGCTTTTACTCTTATATGACTTATAATATAGAATCTTATACATGATTATGATTTAAATGGCCTATGATGATTTGAAAAAAGAAATTGGAATTTTTAGAAACCACTTAACGGTCTCAAGAATAGTATACTGATTCCCTAGTATACCAGTAGTTTCCAGAAAGCTATAAAGGTAGAAAACGAGCTGTAAAAGGAGAAACATTCACAGTTATTATTCAGTCTGAATATTTCTCATGAAAATATCGGTACTTTAGCTGTGATCTTCACTAATGACGAATGTTATTCATTATTGTGATTTATATAGTCCACTGTATTTTGAACAGTGAAGAGGGATTGATTAGGAACTGAATTGTATACGCAATAAATTAAATTTTTGATCACATAAGTATAATTAAACAAAAATATGAGTATTTATGGTTTCTTTTAATTTGTTGAAAATATTTCCTCACACAAATATTTTTCTCATTTGTAATAAAATTATGTTAAAACAATTGGAATATTGCCGGAACTAAAACAAGCCAGAGTCAGTTTAAGAGCTCAGAAAAAGCTTAATTTTTTTTCTTTATAAATTATTTCATTTTTATTAATGGTAGTACTTAGCTACATGAAAATATAAGTAACTATTTATACCATTTAAATCATAAGATTTAGTAACTTACTCCAGGTGATTTATATTTGGCAAACTTCCAGAATTTAGGGGAAGAAATAATCTCTTTATGTACATTTTCGTATTTATGAATTTGCTCAGAGGGAACTTTAGATAAGTACAGTGCAAGTCCATTAAGGCTACAAATAATAATCCTTTCATATTTTAGTTCCATTTCTTCTTTGGTAAGGCTGTAAATTAAGAACAATTAATTAGATAACTTGAATATGAATATACTAGGTTATGGATATATGGTTAGTATACTTCAATTGGATTAAATTACTAAACTAATTCAAACTTTAATAATAAAAGGTCAAATTAATTATTGGATACCCAGTACGAGACTTGTGTTAGAGAAAAAAGTCCGTCAAGCAGGATCTGCGTAATTAGCGGCTTTTCTAAGGTGCCTAGATTTAGGGAGTATGTTTCAGTTTCAACATTCAAATCATATTAATGTCTAGGATCTGACACAGAAATAATACAACACTGTCTCATATCGTTAAATAAAATCAGATTACTCTGTAATTATGTTGACAAATATAGAGTGAAATAGGTTCAATAATACACGCTACTACCTAATATAACAATTGAAAAGCCCGTCATGCAGGGCTTGCGTTAACTTAGCAGATTTCTCACGTGTGTCTACGTATTTCCATTTATCACAAAACGTAAAACTTCAATGAGAACCATATTTAGTATTTAGGCTTCAAATAAAGTATTTATTTCATAATATAATAGCTTATTTTTAATACAAAATGAGTAGGAGTGCAGGTTTACTAAGGCTGAAAATTAAAAAATGCAGATATCTCGGTTAATAATCAAGATAATGAAAAAACGTACATACCAACATTTATAGAACATTGCATTTGCAATAAGATTGGTTCTTTAAGATTTTTTAATCCAAAGCATAATAAAAGGGTTATTAAGAATATTAAAAATTACCCCCTTCCACTTGTTGGATTTCGGCCATTAACGAACTTGATCTTTAATTTGACATAAAACGTTTAAATATCGAGTTTGGTAATGATCAAACAAAATTTGTGATTGCTAGAGCATTGCTAGAAAAGTGTGTGGATGGATGGATGGACGGACGGACGGATGGATGTATGGGTGGGTGGATGGATGGATAGATAGACAGATAGATACAATTGTTCGTCATCTCCTGGGTAGGATCGGTGAACATTTGAGGAGATTTCTCGAAAATTGCGTAATGAGTATGACTTCAATATTATCTGATTTTCCTCAAGGGAAATATGCTAAAAAAGAATCTATTTAGGGGTTTTCAAGAAAATGACTGTAAGGAAAATAAAACCAATTTTCTGACTAATGAGACTGCGAAACCAATCACTTAAAATAGGATGAGTTTTAAATGAAACTGCATTAATAATTTCAATAATTAAATAAAATAAGAACTCGAGCTCCCACCATATAAATTATAATTTACTCAACAATATTTTTACAGATACAATAATAAGTATGGAAAACAATAATATTTAGTTTTACGTCAAACTTCAGCTTCGGCAAAGATTTGAAAGAATTTTTGTGTAATTTTGTCATGACATCAATATCAATAGCTCATTTCTCTAAAGAAAATTCAACTGCACTAATGATATACCTGATTTTTTTTAATATCCCGCTTATTTTTACCTCCTTCTGTGGAAACTTACAAAAGTACAAAGTTCGCACATTAGTGCGAGCTATTAACCTTTTTATTTAGTCATAATATAATATGAAGGAGTATTATTACCAAATCACAAAGAAATGCCTTAGAGTAGCATTCATTAATGTTTAAATATTTAGAAAATGAAAGAACCTAATAAAACCCACCATTGATCATTATGTAAGAACTTCTTTCCACTAATTTTCTTTTTTATTTGTATGAAAATGTAATTACTAATGTAATAATACGTTCAATAGCATAGCATTTAAATGGCTAAGATTAGCCATAGATTCATTAATCATTAGATTAGATTCATTAATTTTAATGAATACAGAAACTAATAAATTTTAATAGATAACATTTTTTTAAGAGGTTGTAATAATTAAAAATAATTTTCTTGCAACCAATTATTGCAAATTTAGAAAAAAAAAAAAAAAATTTCTCATTTGAAAATTGGATACTTGTAAAGCCTATGTTAAATAGTTGGCAAGGAAAGATAGGAAAATGAAAATTACTGAAATTCCTCCATGTTATTGGATATGAGGGATAGTTTGGCAAGTAAAACTACATCGTATTAACTGGTGGTATGTTTGTAATAACCCATGCTACTACAACTTTCATTGACACCATTATTGGTAGAAGACCAAGTAGTACATAACTCTCAATTGTGTGTTATGTCAGACAAGTTGTTTACTCCTACAAATTTTATCATAAGCGAATAAAGTTTAAGAAAGCTATAGCCAAAACATTATAATAACAGATGCACTAACAGTTAATCTCTGGCAGTTTTATTTCCATTTATTATCCTTCATCATTAATTGTAATATCATAACAAACAAGCCTTGAGATTCTTGTAATTGATTGGACAATTGGAACTATTGGACAGGCAGAACAGACAAAAGAAGAATTCTAAATTTTAGTACTTTTAAACTTGCAATAACTTCTAACGGATGGGAGGATCTAATAAAATGTTGAAATAACAGAAAACTAAAATTGTATTCAATATTAAAAAAATAACTTAGTGTAAATATATTATAATAAACAGACTCACTCTCCTTTTGATAATGACTGTGGTGTAAGATTCAGCAAATTTTCTTGAATATATTGCAAAATTTCAGCTTGGCAAAATGAAATAACCTCAGCAACTTTGTGTGGAGGAAAAGCTTCCTTTAAAAATATATATATATTGTCAATACAAGAGAAATAGAAATGATGTAATTCTTGATGAAAAAATGAAAACCTATTTTCATACTATTCTATACAAGTTCAAACAGTATTATTAGTACTTCATACCAAGTTGTGAACATATAATACCATATAATATAATATAATATAATAATATTATCATACAATTATTTAATAAGTAGCATTATTTCTAAATAATTGCAAAACAGAGATAAATAGAAAATAGAAAGCTTCTATTAAGAGTAATCTGTAATCAAAATAATTTTAAAGTAGTTACTAAAACGATATTATCTGAGGATTTGCTGTGGCACAAGCTTCCGATAAAAGCACAAGTAATTAGAATATTTTATAAGGCAATATATAAATCATTATTTTAAAATTGCATTAAAAATAAAGAACCAACATTTTTACATAACAGATAAAATTGTCAAAATATCTTATAAGAAATTATCTCAAGTATAATAGTCACAAAATAATAATCAATATGTTCAAAGAAAGAGAAAGACTTAAAACATCACTGTTAATTAAACTGCCTTCAGATGGACCATCATAGTTTAGCCATTGTGTATAGCTGCCGCAGCTAATAATAATAAAAGAAATTAATTTAAAACCATGGAAACTTTGTTTAACATGTTCACTGCTGCAGTCTATATATGATGTAATTCACCACTAAATGCACTGGTCCCTGGCGTCCGATGCCTCTCCTAACTCACCGAGGACCGATGTAGTTTTCGAAGGTAACACTATCTCTTGACAATTCTAGTGAACTAAATGAATGAATTAGGAGAGTTATTTGTCCTCCAACCCAAGAACTAGCACTAGCAAAGCCAGGAGTGGTCCCCGGTGTCCGAGGTCGTCTACAACTAATGTATATTTTTTATCACATTGTCAGCTGTTATTTTCAATAAGCACTCTAAACTTGTAAGCTCTTCTAGGTCAGTAGTTGAACTAGAACATGAGGGTAAACAGTTCTTGTCTGCAAAACTATCGTCACTTGAAATCACATCACTCTCACTTTCACTGTTGTATGCAAGAAATGTAGATAGCGCTAACTCTACTAATTTCCGACCACAAGACATACTATGTGTAACACAACGGTAGTGGAGTGAAGGAGGGGCAAGGAAAGTAAGACAGATTCCAGTCAGTTTGATGAAGATGTGACAGGAATTAGCAACGGCCGCCAGGGGGAGGTGCCGAATTTCTTTATTTCTAGACGGTTACGGTCCCCGGCGTCCTATATTATTTTTCTAGATTAAATAAAGCTACAGGATCTAAGAATAAATTGTATTCCCGTTAAAATATCTCTCATAATAAGCTTTCTAGAGCCTTCGTCTTTCTGGAGGAGACTGAAGGAGAGGGGGCCCATCCTGATATACTTGATGATGTTCGGACCCCGGGACTGATACATCAGCGAACGTGTTAAATGCACAATAGAGCAAGATCCTTGATTCACTCAATAGCACTCTAGCATTTGGGCAGATGTCCTAGCCCAAGGTAGCTGGGTGCAAAGGGTTAAATGATTTTAAAGACGTTACAGGAGAGTGATCTTGTTGGCCTTTAGTACATGTGAGTCTTGCTTAAATAGGTATAATCTGTTAATTCAGAGTTAAATAGTTAAGTACCACTTCTACTATGTTGCTATAGTACTTTTATTCACTACCTTAGTCTGAAATGATTTGGAAAATACCTGAAATGCAGCAGAAGCAGCTGAGGCGGCAGGTGCATAGGAGTCGTACTGAGAAAGGAACCAAAGCGGAGCTATTATCTTTAAGTGAGGAGCTAAATTCCTCCCGACCATTGACACAATGAGCTTATGTACTTCTTGAACAGCTTCCCGTACCCTGTGCTCAACATCAATAGCCAGGAGAGTATAAATCCTACACCAAACCGGTAACACTTCTACGATAACATTAGGGCTACTTCCTTTACACAGTTCCTTGAGTTCTTGAAGAGCCTTAAAAAAAGACAGTACTTTAATTTTTCTTTAATAATAATTCAATTTATACAAATATTTTCTATTAGAGAGCATGCTATATCATAGGTAGCATGGTAAGAGCTAAGGCCAGAACGACCCCTTCATGCAGACCAAGATAATCCGAAGATTCATAGACACTTACAGAAATCAAAATAGACATTTACACACAAGCCCCCTGGGCCTAATGATATATTTTCAGAACTCCTGAAACATTAAGGGGACACAATCGTAGATGAATTTTACCAGCATATCTGGATCAATGAACCACTGCCTGTGGAATGGGGAGAAACAGTCAATGTGACTATTCTTAAAAAAGTCAGTTATGCATGGGCTGTGTAAACTAAGCAGATTGTCGCTGTGCGGGTATGGCACACTACTGATCTCTTCTCACCATTCTATTTCTAAAAATAATTCCAATGAGAAGAAGTGGGTGCTTACTGAGTAGTGAAAACATTTACAAAGGCTGAATAACTCGAGAAATATTTGAGCTATGAAAAAGTGTATAAACAAAAATGTAGGGCCTCAATAATTTAACAAGATTGGTTCTATAACATTTTTCGATACAGCTCATAATAACAAAGATATTTTGAATTTTCAAATTCCCCTCTCTAAGCCCCCCCTACCGAGTCAGATTTCAACCATTAACAGCTGTTAACTTAAGCCTTGCAAGAAATGGTTAAATATCAAGTATGGGTCAGATCAAATATATCTTTTCCAGTTAATAATGTAAAATCTTAATTGATGATGTCATTACAACACATATTTGCATGTATCTCAAACAATGAAAGTTCAATGAAAACAATATTTGGTATATAAACTTAGAAAATAATGGTTCATGATATAACAACCTATTGTTTATATGACATGAGTAGCAGTGTGGGCTTACTTGAAGGCTGGAAATTAAAAAATTCAAATATCTCAGTTACTATTCGAGATAGAGAACAATTGTACATAAAGACATTTATAGAGTAGTACAATTCAAAAAAGGTTTGTTCTATTCAACTTTTTGATCCAACTATAATAACAGGGATATTACGAAATCTTCAAAATTCCCTCCACATTTCAAATACTCTCTCTAAATCCCCCTTGCACTGGTTTGATTTCAGCCATTAACAAAATAGATCATTAGTTTTACATAAAACATTTAAACATTGAGTCTGGTGACAACCAAATAAAAATTAGGAACGGCCCTAACTTCTTCATCTTCTGAGTTGGATCAATGTATATTTAAAGAAATTTTTCAAAAATCACAGAAATAGGGAAACTCATTTTTAAATGTGGAGCCCCACAGCATTTATCAAATTTAAAAGAATATAAACATTTTATCTTCATGTATATAAACATTAATCTTACCTTAAAGCGAGTAGTAGCGTCCTTTTTATTCATTTTCTTAAGTACAACTTGAAAGTTAGGGTCTACATTTGGGCTGAGTATATCAAGGGCAACATTAGATATTGCAGTGTTTGGAACTGAACTGGAATTAATATCATTACTGAAACCAGAAAACGAAGGGAAATGATGTCCTTTGTCAACAAGTTCAGCTATTCGGCCACTATTAGCTGGCTGTAAAAGAGAAAATGTGTAAATAAAGAAATGTATACAGGATCAAGGAAAATTTAATTAAATAAATAATACCAAAAGTATAGTAATAACTATGCCTCACAAGTTGTTCCAGTTAGCTAACAGATTTGGTAGATCTTTAACCACCACAACTAGTCTTCTCCATCTTTATTCATTCTGGGCATTGACTGTCTATTCCATTATGTGACTGATAACAATCATTATCACATTCATTAGACAGCACAGTGAGGTGGTTGGGTTACCTCTTGCCACATATTCTTACTATCGTAACCTCTTATTTTTCAAATTGTACGGTGGCAATGTTATTTTTTCTTTTAAATAATAAAATTAAGATGTTTCTAAAGCCCAGGAAAAGGTGTAGTAAGTGTTGAGATCATATAACAGCTCCTGGAAAATCTTAGTACATGCTGCCCATGCATGTCCGACATTTTTATGACTGATCACCTTATATATAGTAGTATCCCATATTTTAGGAGAATGACTATGTCTCTACCACTTTAGCTATGGTTTTGCACTTTTTAAGGCACATTGTTATAGTCTCGAATATGCAAACTATCTGTAATTTTGAGATATGATAAGTACAACACCATGATTATATTTTGTCAAGAAAGCTTCAAGCTCAGACTTATAGGCAATGACGTTATTCATAATGAAATTTAAAATTATGGTCAAATAATTTCTGGTGTAGGGAAGAATATGCATACTAAAAAGTTGTGAGACCATGTAAATCATTATATCAACTACTGTATGGCCTTCATCAAGGAAGAAAGCAATTTTTTAGTTTAAACAGCGGTTATAACAAAACTATTAGCACAGTCTATTTTATTTTTCATCTAGCATTTATAGCATATGTATATAAATTTGAAATACTCGTTAATAAATGGATATACAAGTGCCAAATTTTAATTAATAAAACTGTAAAGAACAACCCAGTTTCACCCATATGTTTGTAATGACGAGACTACCATCTGCTGAAAATTCAAAAATCTTCATATATATTCATTGGCCTCATCCTGACAAATAAATAAAAAATGACAGACTGAAAGTACTCGGTAGTAATAAACTTTTTTTTTTAAAAAAAAAGAAAGAAAAAAAAAGAGGGAACTCATACATAGTCAAATGTCACTTGAGTATTAAGACTATGGTGAAGTGCGAACACAAGCCTCAGGGATGTGTTTTTCGTTAAATTACAACACAAAACTAACACACCTAAGAATGCATAGCTTATGCATTCTTTTTAAGTACAAATTCACATACTACATAAATGTTTTTAATTTACCTTGGCATTGTTTTTTGTCCTTTGAGCCTGTCCTTTGTGTTTGTGGCCTCCCATTTTGCAATATAGTAAATAAACAATTAATTTTTTAGAAAAAGAAAGCCTACAGTTATGACATTTTAATTATTTACAGCCATTAGTTCTACTTAAGAAGACATTTGGCAAGAAAGAACCTACTCAAGCAAAGCTCCTTGAGTTCGCAGATGACACCTTCAAATAAACAAGCAAGAACAACGAGGTAGACATTTCCATAATATATTAAACTCATAATGGAATTGTCTTGGTGTATTGAAATCCTCTTAGTATCATGACAAATATTGGAAAAGTCCGTCACTTAGGGGCTGCGTAAACAAAACAACTTTCCCACATGACACTAGTGATATCTCGCCACAAATTCTGACTGAAAACCAGAAAGTACGGATAACTCTCTTAATACTTCGTTGCGAAAAAATGTGCAGAACAACAAACGCAGTGCATCAAAATTTTAACAAGATATTCTATAATATTTTTCGGCACAACTCATAATAAGAGAGATATTTTGAATTTTCGAACTCGCCTCTCTAAACCCTAAAGGAGGGTCCGATTCCTGGTCCAATTTCTGCCAATAACAAATATGATATTTAGTGTTCGCAGAAACAGTTAAATGGTATAGAGATAGTGTCAAATAAACATTTCGAGACAAGATAAAATCTTAATTGATGACGTCATTGAATAATGAATATGCATATATTTCGTATAAATAAAGGTCTCATGAAAATAATATTTTGTATTTAATCTTCTAATGAAAAGGTTCATCTTATAACAGCATATTGTTATTGACATGAGTGGGGGTTTACTGAAGGCTGAAAACTAAACAATCCAAATATTTGGCTTAATATTCATATTAGGGAATGGATCTCCGCAGCAGTCTTAGTTTAGTTGACGTTGGTTGTTATCCCTGGCGTTGTTTGGCCCCGACTGAGGTTCCGAGGGCTGCGGTGGTAGTGGAGATGGTGATTGTTGCAATCGGTATTCCTTCAGCTGGGTCAATTGGAGTCCTTACTGGAGCTGCCAGTCTGAGATCCAATAGGCGGACTGCATTCGTCGTTTGAGCTTCGGGCCAATAGCAGTTTCCACCTGCGTTGCCATGTAAGGGCGATGCTGGGCGCGTACCATGATGGTGTCTCCAGCCTTGATCTCCGGTGCCGTCCTGAGTCGTTGTAGGTCTTCGCTCGTTCTCTAATGTCCACGCGAGCTTGTCTGGGTCCTCTTGTCTACTGGATAGAGGGTATCGCATCAGTGCTTCGGCTGGTGCCATTGACTACTCTTTAGTGTGCAGGGCCAGATCTGGAGAAATTCAGAGTCCTTCCCCGGCTACCCTTAAATACTTGAACAGGTAGTGAGGATGGGTCATTGGAAGACCAAACACAAATAGCACATTTTCAGAGGCATATTTACAAGATATACATAGATACCGGGTTGTGATGTAGGGTAGGGTACGAATTGCCTCGTTTGTTTGTTCTGACAGTTTGATTGTTTTGTCTTGTAGCCTAAAACCACCTTTGAGTTTCGCGGTGCCTTTATTTTTTTAAGGTGAAAATTAACGCCTCTTTCTTTGTCAGGTTTAAGTACTGCGATGCTTATACCATTCAGTTCTCTTGTCACGTCGTTAGACACTCTCTCGGCTTGCCTGAGTGCGTGTTAGTGTGAAATAGGTTGCTCTAAATTTCTCATTGGTTTATTAGCAGATTTCCCTTAAAGGTACTCATGACGCGATTTTCGAAAAATTTCTTCAAATCTCCATCGATCCTACCCAGGAGATGACGAAAAAGAGGTCCGTTCAAAATTCTATATATATATATATATATATATATATATATATATATATAGAGAGAGAGAGAGAGAGAGAGAGAGAGAGATTTGTCTGTCAACGCTCTAGCGGTCGCAATTTTTGTTTGATCGTTACCAAACTCGGAATTTAATCGTTTTATGTAAAAAGGAAGATCAAGTTCGTTAATGGCTGAAATCGGACAAGTGGGAGGGGGGGTTTAGAGGGGATTTTTGAAAATTCGAAATATCTCCGTTATTATGCATCAAATCGAAAAATTGTATAGAATCAATCTTATTGGAAATTAAATTTACTATAAATATTGTTCTATACATCTATTCCTCGTGAATAGGTTTAGAGATCCCTTATATTACAGTTAATATTAGGCAGATTTCTCGACTGTAAAACTTCACGTGGGAAATCTGCTTAGTTTATGCAGCCCCTGTGTGACAGACTTTTTTTTTCATTTGTTTATTGTTTGTGGATGATATTTCCTGTGTATATTGCAACAGTATAAAGTGCTGGCATTCACCCTTGTGGCACGCCACAGTTGTGGTTCGTTTTTATAAGAAGGAGTGGTATGATGTTAAAGAGTTGTTCTAAGCATCCATTACTTCCGAGTTTCTTTAGAAGTATTTTATGTGAGATTGAGTTGAACGCTCCTCTGCAAAGTACTCTTTAAAGTAGATGAAGATTATCTTCTCGGAAATCTTAGTGGTGGCACAGAGGTTTATGGGTTCAGCAGTAAACTGTTCTCCGTGTTTGAGTTTTAATAATTAAAACTCAAACACGGATAACTGTTTACTGGATAATGGAAACACCACAATTATTGTGGTGTTTCCATTTCACCGGGTACAGTGAGAGTCTCAGGCATGAGTTGTATAGGTGAAACAAATATAGTAGTATCTTTCTGGGCAATTGTTTGAGTAAGATAGTTTGTACTCAGTCTTGTCCCAGAGATTAGTTACCATTTGTACCTAAAAGAGGAAGTACAATGAACTCTCAAAATATTATTAAGTATAACTACAAATGAGTTAAGAGATAAAATTGAATACTACGTGAAATGAACATCAATTTGAAACCGATCTAGAAGAGGAACAAGAGAAATTATTTTAGCTCTATAAGTTATCCTGGAGAGAACGAGACGTGAATTGTTATTGCCTGAATCTTTTAGACATACGCATACGCATCCCCCATCCTCTTGTAACTCTTGTTATAAATACTTTTGTCGTATACCAAAGTATAAACAAGATATACGCTAAAAACTATAGCGGTTTAAAACAGGGTTAAGTACTGCGATGCTTATACCATTCAGTTCTCTTGTCACGTTGTTAGACACTCTCTCGGCTTGCCTGAGTGCGTGTTAGTGTGAAATAGGTTGCTCTAAATTTCTCATTGGTTTATTAGCAGATTTCCCTTAAGGGAACAAACCGGTATTGTGTTCACTGTGAAAAAAAAGTAAAAAAAAATAAGTTATTCGTTTCCTAACATTTCAATTGTAAACCATCAAATCAATCAGGTGTATTGTGCAAATTTTTATTCAATTTCAACAGCAGGCATTTGTCTTTAAGGTGGTAAGTTGAACTGTGTAAATTATGTGGATCGTTCATTCGAGGTTAAATTCACCACTCTGTTCATAGTCCAAAATGCCTAGAGGACGACGTGCGAACATCGGTCGCCGCACAAGACATGCAAGCCAGCAACAAGTGTATTCACAGAACTTAAGCGAAGAAAGACAAAATATAATAAGAGAAAATGCCCGATTGAGACAATGCTTGAGCACACGAAGATCATTGGCATCATACAATCGCTTGGCATTCCAATATGATCCCACTGCGAACTACAGTGATGATGAAAATTTAGATATTGGACCAATGACGACTATATGCCGATATTGCAATGCGTTAAAGTTCAAAAGAGAAACGGCTGGATTGTGCTGCGCAAGTGGAAAAGTCAAACTGGATCCATTACTTACACCACCACAGCCACTGAAACCATTGTTCGATGGAAGTGATCCCGATTCCAGCCATTTTCTTTAACACATCCTTGAATACAATAACGCATTTCGCGCAATTTCGCATGACTTCCTTTGGAGGTAATATCATTCGAGAAGGCGGCTTCATGCCGACTTCCAAGGTAAAAGATACAACACACATAACCAATCACTCACACCAACACAATGAATTGCAACACATAACAACTACATATACACCACACACGATCAGAAGTTACACCGTATTCTTCAACAAATGATTGTTTGCAATTACAGATATAAGGACAAATATATCATTTGCATGGTTCAATGGTGCCAACACCAGATGAACCGCATCAATTTCTGCAAATATATTTCATTTCGTCGATGGTGGATCAGCTGAATGTTCATTGCAATATACAGGGAACACAACAGTTAATGAGACGAATTATTGAACAGTTGCAAGCATGTTTTCACGCTAATAATGCTGTGGTTAATATGTTCAAAACAGCATTGGAACGAATGCCATCAGATACGCACAAATTTGTCATAAGAGCATATTGTACCCCATCAGGTGAACATGTGCGAAGATTCAATGCACCCACCGTTAATGATGTTGCTGCAATTATTGTTGGCGATCCAACTAAATCGCGAGACATTGTCGTTCAGCGAAGAAGCAATATCATGCATCGTGTAAACGAGACACATCGTTTGTACGATGCGTTACAATATCCAATCATTTATTGGCAAGGGCAAGACGGATACGACATCACGTTGAAGATGGTCGATCCAATTACAGGTACAATATTCACACACTAATTATTGCTATTATTGTTTTCCATTAACAATACATTTAATTTTGCATTTTCAGGCGTATCAACGAATAAAAATCTAAGCGCAATGAATTACTATGCGTATCCTATGATGATTCGTACACATAAGGAGAATGTCATTCTGAAGTGCCGTCGGCTATTCCAGCAATTCGCTGTCGACATGTATGTCAAAGTCGAGACCGAACGTTTAGCGTTTATCCGATTCAATCAGGCAAATCTACGATCTGAGGACTATATACACTTGCGTGATGCTATTCATTCAGATGATGTTCAGAATATTGGACGTCTGACGATTCTCCCATCATCTTATATCGGAAGCCGAAATTATGGAACTCCGAATTTATTTATTACGTTCACATGCAATCCGAAGTGGACGGAAATTGAACGTGAGTTGGAACCGGGCCAAAAACCGCAAGATCGCCATGACATAATCGCCAGAGTATTTCTGCAAAAACTCAAGGATGTGCTTACTAAGTATCGAGTTTTTGGTGACACACGTTGTTATATGTACTCGATGGAATGGCAGAAGCGTGGACTACCGCATGCTCATATCCTAATTTGGTTGCTGAACAAATTACATTCAAATGAAGTGGATGGCATCATATCAGCTGAAATTCCTGATCCAGTCACTTTATCCCCATCTACACGACATTGTGACGACACAGATGGTGCATGGACCGTGCGGTGCATTAAATCCATTATCGCCTTGCATGGCTGATGGAAAGTACACAAAACGATATCCGCGACCGTTAGTCGCTGAAACAGTCACAGGGAACGATGAATATCCAGTTTATCGTCCGCGTTCAAAAGAAGATAATGGTCGAACTATCAAAGTTCAAGTTCAAAATCAAGATATTGAGATCGGAAATGAATTCATTGTACCATATTGCCCCGCTGCTATCACGAATTTTCGAAACACATGCAAACGTTGAGAGTTGCCATTCGGCCAAATCAATCAAATATTTGTGCAAGTACGTCACAAAAGGCAGCGACATGGCTGTGTTTGGTATTGCGTCGGAAAATGCGAATGACGAAATCAGCAACTTCCAAATGGGCAGATACGTCAGTACTAATGAAGCACTGTGGCGATTATTGTCATTTCAAATTCATGAAAGATATCCCACAGTTGTACATTTAGCAGTGCATTTGGAAAATGGCCAAAAAGTTTACTTCACTGAGGCTAATGCGGCACAACGAGCTGAGAGACTACCATCGACAACATTGACTAGCTTCTTTGCAATGTGTGAAGCAGATCCATTCGCAGCGACGCTGATGTACGTTGAAATGCCCAAGTATTACACTTGGAATCAATCAACAAAGAAATTCCAACGTCGCAAACAAGGAACCCCAGTTCCAGATTGGTCACAGGTGTTTTCCACTGATGCACTAGATCGCATGTCTACTGTTCATCCTAGAAATGATGAATCGTTTTATTTGCGACTGCTGTTGGTAAATATACGTGGACCAAAATCATTTGCGCATTTGAAAACTGTGAATGGCCACCAATGCCAAACATATCGACGATTCTCATTGGGATTTAACACTTGCGGATTCAGTTGTTTCATCAAATGCGTACCAAATACGAACGCTGTTCGCAATTATCATCACCACATGTTTTCCTTCACAACCAATTCAGTTATGGAACAAATACAAAGACGACATATGTGAAGATATCTTGCATCGCTTGCGCATTCAAACGAATAATCCTGACATCCAAATAACCGATGAAATCTACAATGAAGGATTGATTCTGATTGAGGATCAATGCTTGACTATTGCAAACAAGCTACTGATTGAAGTAGGAATGATTGCGCCAAATCGATGCATTCGACCAAGAATTAAATCGAGAGCTGCAATACAATGTTGATACATTGCAGGAATTCGTTTGAAATAATGTGCCGTTGCTGAATGAACAGCAAAAACAAGTATACAAAACATTAATGCAAGCGGTGGACAATAATACTGGTGGTCTATTCTTCCTGGACGCACCTGGAGGAACAGGGAAAACAGTTGTCATTTCATTGATTTTGGCCATTATTCGATCAAGATGTGACATAGCTTTGGCGTTAGCATCTGGAATTGCGGCGACTCTTCTAGATGGCGGTCGTACTCCACATTCTGCGCTTAAGTTGCCACTCAATTTAAACACAATTGATACTCCAACATGCAATATTTCCCGATCCAGTGCAATGGGAAAATTGTTTATGCAATGCAAGCTCATTGTTTGGGATGAGTGCACAATGGCACGTAAGAAATCTCTTGAAGCACTTAACTTCACACTGAAGGATCTTCGGCGAAATAACAACATCTTTGGCGGCTTGATGATATTGTTGGTAGGCGATTTCAGGCAGACGTTGCCATTAATTCCCCGTGGAGCGCCTGCAGATGAATTGAATGCTTGCCTGAAGGCATCACCTTTATGGAATAACGTAAAAATATTATCGCTAACCACTAATATGAGAGTTCAACTTCAAAATCATCAAAGTGCTGCACAATTTTCCAAACAATTGTTAGCTGTTGGAATTGGAAAAGTCCCAGTTCTGGATTAATTACTCTTACCAACGACTTTTGCTGATTTGTAGACTCTCAATTAGCTCTTATTGAAAATGTTTTCCCAAAGCATCTGATTGCTACGTGGATTCCCCGCTTTGGAGTTCCGGTCAGAATAACAACCGACCAAGGAAAGCAATTCGAATCAGACCTCTTCTTCCAACTCTCTAAAACTCTTGGTTTCCAACGAATTAGGACTACATCATACCACCCGCAAGCCAACGGATGTGTGGAACGCTGGCACCGCACCTTGAAGACCGCCTTGACCGCCCAGCTCGACGTAAATAACTGGACTCTCAGGCTACCATTGGTGCTGCTTGGACTTCGAGCCGCTATCCACGACGACAACGTCGCTAGCGCAGCTGAGATGACATATGGACAACCACTTCGTCTGCCTGGCGAACTTCTGGAAAAGTCCAGGCAACCCGAGAGCAACGAGGCTTTTATTCACCAACTTAGGGAGTATATGGAGCAGCTACGCCCAGCAGCCTACAGACCATCATCTGCGAAGACCTTCGTGCATCGCGATCTGCAGACCTGCACACATGTCTTCCTCAGAGATGACACTGTCCATCGCCCTTTGACTCCACCTTACACCGGGCCACATGAAGTCCTCAGCCGAAGCGACAAGACCTTCAGCATCCAGCTGCCTGGAGGACCTCGGACGGTGACAATCGACAGACTGAAACCGGCGTACCTGCTGCAGGACGACAAGGACTCCATCTCCAGTCCACCAGACATTACACCACCTACTGCGCCAATTTCTAATGACTCTGCCGCGGAAGAGCATTCTGCAGAGGAGCAACGAACCCGTCTGGGCCGGATGATTCGTCCTCCTGTTCGCTTCCGCGACTGAGTCATTGGGAGGAGGTGATGTAGCGGCGACGCACGTACTCGTGAGTCGTTCGCTATAAAATATGATAACCTCGCGGTATAAAAAATACCAGATGGTTTTAAATATGTTCAGTTAGTAAAAAATAGTTAACCGGATTGCGAGTGCTAAAGTTATAAATGCAAAAGAAAATATCTAGTGTCTCGTGCTAACTGTGACTGAGTTGTGGCTATTCAAACTGGACCATAGTGAATAGTGAAACTACTAGACTTGTTACCTGTAAATATTTTATGCAAGAAGTTTTTATTGTTTTTAATATACAACTTGAAAAGTGAACAGAACTATTTATTTAACCCCACTCAGTCCACTAAAAAGATATTGCGTAATTTGAATCCACCGCGACTTTGCAACGGTACTCGACTTTCGGTAAAAAGACTTATGCCGAATTTGATTGAGGCAACCATTGTTAACGGAAAGTACGCAGGTGAAAATGTATGTATTCCTCGAATACCAATGATTCCGACTGATCTTCCATTTGACAGAAAAGAAGAGAAAGAAAAGAGAGATCAAGTTCGTTAATGGCTGAAATCAGACCAGTGGGAGGGGGGGGGTTAGAGGGGAGGATTTTCGAAAATCCGAAATATCTCCGTTACTATATGTCGGTTCGAAGAATTTTACAGAATCAATCTTATTGCAAATTAAATTTACTATAAATATTGTTCTATATGTTGGTTATTTAGTGATCAATATTTCCAATCAAATATAGCAGGCATTGGTCCTGGGAACAGAGAGAGCACTCTGGCGGAAATGTTGTAGTCTACCGCCACATTGTCTTGTATTATAGCTGCCTTTTCAAATAGAAGTTTTTATCCAAAGTTATCTGCTTAATCATTTTCCCAAACCCTTCAGGTTATGGGCCCAGTGATTGCTTAAATCGTTTTCTATCGAGACAAAGTATAGATTCGATCGAAAAACTTCATGAAAAGTGTAAATCTCGTGTGTTGTCCCCACGTGCAGTGAGGTTAGGTTGTGAACAGTTGATTTTTTCGCTGAATTTTCGTTCATCATGGCATCAAACCACCCTCCACCGGTTGAGAAACTTCTCGGCAGACAAAATATTACGCTTCGTGGAAATTTGCAGCTAAGGCATATTTGAATCTTGACGATTTTGTGCATGTGGTCGATGGATCAATCGTTGTTCCCAAGTTAGAAGGCGCTGCTACGACGCAGAAAGAAGAGAACATTTTAGCAAAAGATCGGAAAGCTTTTTCAAAAATAGTACTTATTATCGATCCAATTGTGTTCCACACATAGAAAGAGCATCTACAGCCAAGGAGGCTTGGGACAACTTGAAGACTGCATTCGAGGACAATGGCCTTACCAGGAAGGTAGGTCTTTTGAGATCATTGATAACGACCAGACTAGAAAATTGTTCTTCAGTTGAAGAATATGTCAATAAAATTATGTCAACATCACAGAGGCTCACTGATATTGGCTTCAAAGTGGATGATGAGTGGCTCGGGACAATTTTATTGGCGGGCTTGTCTGATGAATACAAGCCAATGATCATGGGTTTAGAGAGCTCGGGACTGAAAATCACAGGAGACTCGATTAAAGTAAAAATTCTCCAGGATGTGAAGACTCCCGCACATTCACATACACCCAGTAGTGAGACAGCATTGTTCTCCCAGGGGAAGGGTTCCAAAGGCAAAGGAAAACATAAAATTGAGTGTTATGCATGTCACAAAAGGGGACATTATGCTTCACAGTGCCGTACCAAGAAGATGGAGACCCAAGATCGTAAGAAACAAGATTCTACTGAAAATTCAAATAAAGGAAAACCCAAAGGTAAAGCACTTTTTGCTTACAAGTCTAGACCTAATGACACTAGCAACAGTGTAGATTTTTTTCTTGACTCGGGTTGTAGTTCTCACCTAGTCAATGACATAAATATACTAGACAATGTATCTGGTGATTCAGATTTAAAAATTACGACAATAAATAATGTAAATTTATCTGCTCAGGCTGTTGGTACAACCAACATTTCACTGATAGTTAATGGACAGGCTGATAGCGTTGTAGCGCATGATGTACATTACGTGCCAGGTATAGGTGCTAACCTATTATCAGTCAGCAAAATTACTGATAAGGGACATTCGGTCATTTTCACCAAAGAAATGGGAAAGGTCATTGACCCTAATGGTGAAGTATTAGCCACAGCTAAAAGGAAGAATGGGATCTACAAGCTTGATACCATGAAGGACAGAATATTACCTACCTATTTCGCTGAAGATGCAGGTTCCCTAATGCATCGACGTTTAGGACATCTTTCCAGGAAGAGGATGAACCTACTTCAAGACATGTGTACAGGTATTGATAAAATAACACCTAATGATGATCCATGTGAAGTCTGCTTATTAGGGAAGCATGCTCGACTACCCTTCAGAGCCAGTAAGAGCCGAGCAAAGGAAATCTTGGAAGTTCTACATATGGATTTATGTGGACCCATGGAAAATTTATCCATAGGTGGAAGTAAATATTTTTTCACCTTAATTGACGACTTCTCTCGTTACACATTCGTATATTTTCTTTCAGAAAAGAACAAAGTGAGTGATATTTTTGCTGAATTTCGGGCTCTGGTTGAAACTCAGACAGGGAAGAAAATCAAGTGTGTGAGGTCTGACAATGGGACTGAGTTCGTCAACTCAAAGTTCAAAGCTGGACTTATTTCTGCAGGAATCAGGCATCAACTGACCGTTAGGTACTCGCCACAGAGTAACGGAGTGGCTGAACGAGCCAACAGATCTATTGTGGAGAAGGCTCGCACTATGTTACAGGATGCTGGTTTGCCCAAAAGCTATTGGGCAGAAGCTGTTTCTACAGCCGTTTACCTCAACAATCGCGCACCGACAAAGGCTGTTGTCGGGAGGACTCCATATGAAGCGTGGTATGGTAAGAGGCCTGATATGTCTCACTTGAGGATTTTTGGATGTCCGGCTATGGCACAGGTTCCCAAGGAAATCCGAAGAAAATGGGATCCTAAATCGGCAAAATACATTTTTGTCGGATACTCAGAGGAAATCAAAGGATATCGATTAATTGATCCTAAAACGAAGAAGGTTACTATGAGTCGAGATGTTGTTTTTCTTGAAACTTCAAACCAAGAAAGACATAAGCCTCGACAGCTGCCTACTACGTCAGTATTTTTTAGATGTGGATGAGCCGCCTGCTCTCCAGGATACAACCAATTCACAAGAGGACGTTTCTGATGAGAATACGGAATCAGGATACGACCATCAGACTGATTCTGATGATTCAGTGCCAGGATCTGTCTCTAGCGAGCCAGATATCCAGGAGGAGAACTCACCACAGGTTCGACGATCCAGACGTGTGCCGAAACCAAAAGATATGAGTGATTTCGTTACATATCTAGCTGCACTGAACCCCATTGAAGAACCATTGACCGCAGATGAGGCGCTCAAAGGTACATACTCCAAGCAATGGAGATTGGCGATGGAAGATGAACTGAATTCGTTTAAGAAAAACAAGACATATGACTGGGTAAAGTTACCTACAAAGAAGAAAAATGTCAAAAAGAAAAGGAAATCAACCAAGAAGAAAAATGACAAAAAGAAAAAGAAGTCTACAAAGAAGAAAAAGAAATCTCCAAAGAAGAAAAATGATAAAAAGAAAAAGAAATCTCCAAAGAAGAAAAGTTTTAATGAATGAAATTGAGCCAAATTGTTACAACTTTCCAACAATAAAAATATTGTGCTGGAGCATATGCCCACTGAAGAAATGCTCTTATATTTTTCCAAAACCTTTAAGTAGGTAAAAACATGAATATTTTTTCAAGTGTTTTGGACTTATAAAGTAAATTGTATTGTTTTACAAAGTAAATTGTATTGTTTTACAAAGTAAATTGTATTGTTTTACAAAGTAAATTGTATTGTTTTACAAAGTAAATTGTATTGTTTTACAAAGTAAATTGTATTGTTTTTGGAAATATCGCTCAAGGGGAAGTGTTGGTTATTTAGTGATCAATATTTCCAATCAAATATAGCAGGCATTGGTCCTGGGAACAGAGAGAGCACTCTGGCGGAAATGTTGTAGTCTACCGCCACATTGCCTTGTATTGTAACTGCTTTTTCAATATAGAAGTTTTTATCCAAAGTTATCTGCTTAATCATTTTCCCAAACCCTTCACTATACATTTATTCTGTATCTTGAATATTAACTGAGATATTTGCATTTGTATTCTGCATGTGCTCCGCGGCAGTGGCTATGTTCGGACTTTCCGCCATGAGCTCTGGCGGCCGTTTTCGTAACTATTCGCCCCTCGTGAATAGGTTTAGAGGTTTCTTACTACTACAGCTGTTATTAGGCAGATTTCTCTATTGTAAAACTTCACGTGGGAAATCTGCTTAGTTTACGCAGCCCCTGCGTGACGGACTTTCGTTTCTTTCGTGTATGTTTGTTTGTTTGTTACCTTTTCACGCATAAATGGCTGAACTGAATTTTATGAAACTTGGTATATATATATTACTACTAACCCAAATTAGACTTTAGGCTATGTTAATATTCTCTGAGACGAACAGGAGTGGGGGTTATAAGAGAGACCTAAAATTAAAAATAGCGATATTTCGTTTCCTATTGCATTTTCGGCAAATATGCACATAACAAACGTTGTTTACTTTGTTATTTGGAGTAACTTTTGTTATATACACTTTTGTCGTATACCGAAGTATAAATGAGTTATACGTTAAAAACTACTGCAGAAGTCAACAATTTTATTTGCCACGAAAGAATGTACCTTGATTTTATTGAAACAAATATGTAATATCATAACAATTATACGTTAATGGTAATGCCATTATGACAAAAAAACAATATGCGTTTAAACTCGATATGATATTTTCAGGGTACCACTATTATTTAATTCCATTAGGTAGATAAATTATAAAATAATGTTTTGTATCAATAATTTAAGTAGAAGAATGTTCAGAAGTCTCATGCGGGAACGGAAGATGACGGGAGCCTTACCAGTTAATTGAGTTTACTTATTTCCCGTCTGGCATTACTGGAAGTGATTTGTGAGATTCACTATTACAAATATAATCTTACGTGCAAAACTTTGCATAAACTATGTGAGCTCGGATTGGCTTTTGAAAGGAAAATATCATTATAGATGATATTTAATTGTAATAAATGCTACCCATGATTACGGTTTAAATTATTGAAAAACTCTGAGTCAAAAAGTGTAGAGGGATAGATTAGGAACAAATTTTCATTTATCCTTCAAAAATAAAATTTCTATTCTATTAATCCCCAAAAGTTACCCTTCAGGGTTGGCTATTTCGGAAAATCATTACGTCGTGGAGGGATGTGTAATTGTACACATTGAAGTCTTACTATCAAAATACCATCATTAGTCAGTCAAGAATGATTTCCCGGGCATCGCCGGGTACCTTAGCTAGTATATATATAAAATTGTAACCTCTGTCTGTACATTGATTTTTTTCGCGAAATTTCACGATAACTTTTCGTTTCACATGTCATAGACACCATAACTGCATTTTGTTTCTTTCGTGTCTGTTTGTTTGTTTGTTACCTTTTCACGCATAAACGGCTGAACCGAATTATATGAAACTTGGTATGTATATTACTACTAACCCAACTTAGACTTTAGGCTATATTAATATTCTCTGAGACGAATAGGAGTGGGGGTTATAAGGGAGGCCTGAAATTAAAAATAGCGATATTTCGTTTCCTATTGGTTTTTCGGCAAATATGCACATAACAAAAGTTGTTTATTTTGTTATTTAGAGTAACTTTTATTATATACACCTTCGTCGTATATCGAAGTATAAATGCGTTATACGTTAAAAAGTATAGCGGGTGTCAACGATTTTATTTGGCACAAAAGACTCAACCGAACTAAATAAAACTCGGTGTGTGTATTAGCACTAACGCCTTCATTATAATAAGCCATACCAACATTTCTAGGGATGGGCAGGAGTGGGGGTTGTAAGGGACGCCTGAAATTAAAAATAGCGGTATTTCGTTGTCTATTAGTTTTTTCTGGAAATATGAACATGTCAAAAGTTGCTTATTTTGTTATTTAAATTAACTTTTGTTGTATTCACTTTTGTCGTATAATAAAGTATAAACGAGATATACGTTAAAAACCAAAGCGGAGGTCTGCAATTCTATTGGGCACTAACGATTTAACAGAAATTAACAAAACTCGGTATGTGAATTAGCATTAAATCTTCCATGATCAGAAGGTATATTACAATTTTTAGGTTCAAACGGGAGTGGGGGTTATAAGGGAGGCCTGAAATAAAAATTCGCGATATTTCATTTTCTATTTGATTTTCGTCAAACGTTCACATAACAATAGCTGTTTACTTTGGTATTTAGAGTAACTTTTGTTTTATACAATTTTAGCAGATTTCCCTTAAGGGAAATCAGCTATTGAGGTTGTACTCATGACGGAATTTTCGAAATTTTTCTTCAAATGTCCATCGATACTACCTAGTAGATGACGAAAATGAAGTCCGTTCAAAACTGTATATATATATATATATATATATATATATATATATATATATTTGTCTGTTACCGCTCTAGCGGTCGCAATTATTGTTTAATCGTTACCAAACTCGATATTTAGTCGTTTTACGTAAAAAGAGAGATCAAGTTCGTTAATGGCTGAAATCTGACCAGTGGGAGGGGGGGGGGGTTAGAGGGGGATTTTTGAAAATTCGAAATATCTTCGTTAGTATACGTCGGATCGAAAAATTGTATAGAATCAATCTTATTGCAAATTAAATTTACTGTACATTTTGTTTTATACATTTATTCTGTATCTTGAATATTAACCGAGATATTTGCATTTGTATGCATGTGTATGGTCGGCAGGAGTCGGCTATGTTCGGGACCCTCCGCCGAGAGCTAATGCGGGCCGTTTCGGTAATTATTCGTCCCTCGTGAATAGTTTTAGAGATTCCCTACTACTACTGTTGTTATTAGGCGTATTTCTCTATTGTAAAACTTTGCTTAGTTTACGCAGCCCCTGCGTGACGGACTTTTTTGTATAACAGTGTAAAACTAAGTAATTTGCGTAGAAATATTGATATGCTCAACAATTCTTTCCAATTCGAACAACCAGGTAGGTACCTCACCTGGATAAATGATTTCAAATCTATGTTAATATTTTATCCTTGATAATTCAAATCTATGTTATTTTTTAACGTCAGTAACAGATTGCACCAAGTAAAGTATACTGCCCCCCTCCCTTCTCGTCACCCAAACATTAAATCATGAGAAATGCCGGTTTTCCCTATGTGTAATTAATACTATATTTAATTAGGACCTGAAAAATATTTGAACAAACAGTTTTAGTATTGTGAAGAAAATGTAATCTGATTTGTTCTTATATTTTAAGGTATTACAGGATGAATATCCTAAATGAGTTGGCAGCACTGAGCATAGGGAAGGTGTCAAGCAACTTCCTTTGTACTATCAGTTCTACCACTTCCCCGCCGACCTCATTTTGGTTTATGTTTACATGTTAATTGATGCTTATAGCAATGTAGTGCTATACTCAGGAATGTGAATTTTTTTAATGACCAAAAATAAATAATTTAAAAGGATGAACGCCGGGGAGGTGCGCCCAGTTATTTCTGGTATTTATTAACTCTGCTTCGTTAATGTATTGTTGCGAGAATTGAATGAGTGGGCGAATACACAGAGAAGAGCTGCGTGAGGGGAGGAACAAAGACTAGGGGAACGAGCGAATCTAATTAGGGACCTTCCAGGAAGAACTGGAACCTTCTATGCCTAGACACTTCTACAAGCATTTAAAAGGGACTCTCACAGTACCCCCTCAGTCTTTCCTGCTGCAGCCATCGAAGAGGAAACATCAGCTCTAGTGTTCTCCTGGACAGTTGCACTTGGTGCATTGTGTCCCCACTGCAGCATGCTCATCTGGCCCTGCCCCCCGACCTGGATTGGAACAGAAGAGAGTAGCTGTCGCCCTCTGCCCTGATCAATTTCCAAAGCCGGGCTCCGGAGTTCAAGGGAATTGGATTTTGGTTGAGATAAGTTTCCGGACCCTTAAGGTTGCTCTACCGGTCAAGGTGAGGACCAGTAGTTCTCCTTCTGCTAACCTCCCTCCCCCCTCCCCACCACCCACCAGGCCAGGCATGGACCCGGCCGGTCTTTCTCAAGACTCTGAAGGTAACCCCCCCCTCTCTTCTTCTCTTTCACCGCTGCGCCCACGTGTCAATCGACGTAAGAAGCCTCAGACCACTCAAAAGAAGAAGTCCCCTAGTAGTCACACCCTCGTTGATGTACTGAATGAAAGGCGCATGAACGATACGGTCATGCGCAAAATACACTCCCAGACCTCGGGCACTATGCCTCCCCTCTACACCGATTTTCCCCCTCTCCCTCCACGAGATGACGTCACTCCCACCCAACCAATCACAACCTCCAACACACGCCCGATCACTCCCCCTCCCTGTCTTCCGAAGCCATGGACGTAGTGAACGCCGCCGGTTCCGAGCCTCTCAAAATGAGGACGAACACTGCCGACGCTGACGGCTTCACTCAAGTCCAAGCCAAGAAGGGCAGGAAGAATAAGAAAACAGGCACACCCAACACACCATCACCCACCACGACATCTAACTCTTTCACCCCTCTCACACAAAACAACACTACTACTACCGAAAAACCTACTAAGAAGGAACCAGCCCCACCTCCCATCATACTTCCTCGGTCAGTATACTAAGCTTCCGAGGTATCGGCACATCTCAGGCGGAACAATATCACCACCTTTTGCATCCAGCCTACGAGATACGAGGTTCGTATACTGTCCGAAAACACCCCCACCTACAACGCCATCCTCTCCCTCTACCGACAGCCCAAAAATTCCGTACTCCCCCATTCCTTTGCGCCCAGGGGCACCAAGAGGAATAAGAAATTCCTCATTTTAGGCCTGGAAAAGGAGCACCCTATATCAGAAGTACAAGAGGCACTTGATCACCCCAAAATAATTAGCGTTGTACGAATGTGCCGTACGGCTACCGACGGGACCAAGACGGACATTGAGCCCATCTTGGCCACGTTCCAGTCAGACTATGACAGCAAACACTTGAGTGACATTAAAGCAATCAATAACATTCTAATTCGGGTCAGGGAATATAAACCTAACCAAGACATCCCCCAGTGCCATGCCTGTCAAAGGTTTGGGCACACTAAGGCATATTGTCGAATGCCCCTCAAGTGTGTGCGTTGCGCCGGCGATAGGCAGGAAAATACATTGAGATGCGCCAACTGCGGCGAAAAACACCCCGCCTCCTTCAGAAAGTGCACCGCCAGGCTCGAATTACTCGAGAGGCTCCACGCCAAGAAGAGTGCCCCTGAGCCCACCTATATCCCCGCTCCCGCCCCTACCCACAACGCCTGTACTGCTAGTCAGGCCCCCACATCCACCCTCTTCCAACCCCAACAACCTTCCCCACCCATTACCCACCCCACACCCCCCTCTGCCTGCTTCGCCCCGGAACCGGTGCCAGTCTATATCCAGCAGATGACCTACTACAACCCTCCTTGGCTAGACGACATGAGGGGAATGATCAACACCCTACTTACCACCGTTACAGCACTCGTCCAGACTCTCAAAGAATCCATGGCCAAATAATGGTCCGGCCCTACTCGATACTGAACTTCAACATATCTTCAGTCACCAAACGTTTGTCCGAGCTTGAAGCTCTTCTTCAGAAATATGACCCCTCGATAGCGGTGTTATGTGATACCCGCTTAACCCCTTCTAAACCTTTTGCGGTGGTTGGCTATAACATCTTGAGGAACGACATCGACGGAAGAGATGACCGAGCCGGAGGCGCCATCCTGATTCGTCACGGCATACCATTTAAAGAAGTGGAGCCCGTCGCTCCCTCCATACCGTCCAAGCAACATCTGATAGCAGTGAAAGTACTTATAGCCAACCACACGTACACTATCACCGGCCTGTATAGACGGCCTAGAGCCGAACCAGAATATTTTGCAGCCCTTCTAAGTCTAGCTCAGACAGAAAGAAATCATTTTGTCATTGGGGATTTGAACGCCAGACACACTTCCTGGAATAATAGTTCAACCAACCTCCCTGGTGAAGTGATAGCTCATTCTAGCTTCACCGTTATACATCCAAATTCACATATCTTCAAAACGCCATATAGGATGTCCACTTTGGACCTCATGCTCACCCGTATCCCCCACATAGTGACTAAATGTCTCGCCTTGGACTTTATCACTAGTGATCACCGACCAGTACTATATGTGCTGCGAGGTCGCCCTCCCAAACCCACTTCTACCACCTACGCGTTTCATAAAGGTGACTGGAAACTATACAAGTCACTTATGTACGCAAATACGCCGGCGTTCACTACGATCAGTGACGCCCAAACCCTCGAAGAGAAGCTGGACGAGTTTACAAACATCATCCTGGAAGCTGCGGATCAGGCGATCCCCAAGGTCTCGAGAAAACCACCAGGACTCAAACCACCTCCCCCCCCCCATGTTTTACAGTTGATCAGGCAGAGGAACACCATTAAAAATTCCTGCTTTCGCACCAGGAACCCCGCCCTACGCCCTGAATAACCTTACTGCCCAAATCCGCACCCTCATGAGCCAGTGGAAGACGCCGGAGTGGCACGAAACCATCAGACAGACACACGGTGACCACCGCAAGTTCTGGCGGTTGGTGAAGACCAGAATAACCAAAAGGCAAACTGTTCTTCTCCAAACCGGCAGAGGTGTGATGAGTCCCACAGACCAGGCCGAAATGCTAGCGGCACATATGGCCGCGGTAGATCGGTCAAGGTACCGTCAGACTGATGAGGCGCCTGGGACGGAGAGCGGTGATAATTTCATGTTCTCCTCCCCTAGGCAGCTCTCTGCCATCCTGCGCCGGACCAAGGGAGGAAAGTCCCCTGGGATGGACGGGGTGCAGTACGTGCTACTCCGTCAGCTTCCGCGGAAGGCTCTGTCCTATCTTAACCACCTCCTAAATTCCGGCCTCCGCCTACGTCACTTCCCCTCCAAACACGCAATGGTTGTCCCCCTCCTAAAACCAGCCAGAAATGGGTCCTCTCCCGACCACCACCGTCCCATCAGCCTCCTCCCACACATCTCCAAGATACTGGAACGTATAATCCTCCGGTATCTTGTGGATTTCTGTGAGGAGAAATCCCTCATTCCCCACGAGCAGTCCGGTTTCCGTCCTCAACACAGCTCCCTCCATCCCTTGGCCCGCATATACGCTAACACTGCCAACAACCTCCGCAGGAACGTCGTTACGGCGATGATTTCCATCGACTGCGCTCAGGCTTTTGATTCTGTCGACCGTGCCGAACTCCTTAATACCCTCATTGGGCATGGCTGCCCCAGCCAACTCCTAGCCATGCTCCGTTCCTTCCTCATTGGCCGAACTTTCCAAGTAAGAGTCGGCGAATCCCTCTCCTCATCCCGTCCTCTCCGAGTAGGGGTACCCTCAGGGTTCCCCGCTCTCTCCTACCCTCTTCACGGCATACACCGCAAAGGTAGTAAGTCGGCAGTTTCCAAATACTGAGGTGGCCACATAAGCGGTCGATGTAGCCATTGTTAGCATGCCAGGCGATATCCGACGACCTGCGCTCCATAAACATCCATGTGAACCCTAGGAAGACAGATGCCCTATTGTTCTCATATCACAAACGCACCCTTGTCCCCGACACTTTCAGACCGGACAACAACGACCTCCCCGTGTCCCGCTCCATAACGTACCTAGGCATTAAACTCGACAGACACTTGACTTTCTCCACTCACATACGAAAACGGATACAACACCTAAGAACCAAATTCACTTCCCTTAATCACCTTCTCCTCTCCCCGGTCCTCAGCCTCCACCTCAAATTACTAATCCTGAAAGGCGTCATCCAGCCTGCTCTCCTTTATGGCTCCCCTGTCCTAAGATACCTCACTAAATCCTCCCTAGAAACCCTCCAACAATTCCAAAACGGAATAGTCCGAAAAATAGTTCAACATACATCCCTCCAACGTTCCACCAACCACACAATCCATGAAACCCTCTCCCTTGAACCCATCTCCTACACCATCTCCCGCAGACACATCAAATGTTTTGACTCCCTACACTATATAGACAACCCCCTATACCGCTCCATACCCCCTCCTCAGCAGCCGGTGAGATGGCGACAGGTTGGTCTCGATGAGCCCCTAGTCGATCTCACTCGCTGCTGACACTCATCCATATAGTGCCAGAGGTCTGGCCAATAATTCACAAACAGGGCTAACCCCCCATGTCCCACATTCCAATATAGCCCTGTAGTTTTAGTTAGGTTAGTTCTAGTTTAGTTTCCTTAGTATAGTTTAATTTAGATTAGCTTAGGTTAGTAGATAGTTTGGGTGCCCCTTACGGCTTCTTAGGTTTATTTACTGGCCGCAGCGGCCTTCTTTTCTCTTTTTCTTCTTATCTCCTCTCCTGCTATCCCTAGCCTTTCTTCTTTCGTTTTCTTCCTATCCCATTACATCCCACCCGGTATCACCAGCTACCGGGTCACCTACCCTTATAGAGTTCCATTTCACCCTTTCAACATTACCACCTCCCTTATAATGGAACGTAGTTCAGCAGAAGGGGAACTATCTCTTCTCACCCCCGGTAGGTCACACTACCTTATTACCAAACATCTTGAAAGCTGGGTCTCAGATAAAAAAAAAAAAAAAAAAAAAAAAAAAAACCCTCAGTCAGTGGTTGCTCGACGGTCTCCGAGAGATGTTCAGCGCGACTTAGTACAGTGCGGTAAAGTCTTGTGCCGGGAAGAAAAGTGTTATGCAGTGTCTGTACGTAACAGTTTATGGCGTATTTAAGACAGTGCAGTGCCGCGAAGTAAAGGACAGTGCAGTGCCGTCGTTTTATGTAATGCGCAGTGACTGCGAGTGAATTATTGGACTGTGTAACCTTAAGAACAGTTACACTATCAGTGTAATTTTCTGAGAAGTAATAATTAACCAAGAGTATTGTACATTGAGAAATAAATCGTGCAGTGTTAAACTGTGAAACTTGTGTGTGTGTGTTTAATTTTGCAATCCAAACGAACTCTTATTAACAACGTTTTATTACTGGTTTCGTAATAAAAACGTAACAGTATGATATACTTTACTGAACATCAATATCAATATACAGTTTACAATCTTGTCTTACAAAAGTGTATTTTTAATAGCGGTTATGACAAATCTAAAACAGATATCACCATTAAGCTTTGTATCGCATCAAGGGAAAGGAACTTTTATTCATACATGGTTGGAAGACAGAATACTTTCTACGATTATAAATTATATCTTCATTACTTTATAAAAAAAACTGCATGCACAGGAGTCGGGAAATATAAAAATATTGAGGAGAGTGAAACCTTGCATAACAAATAATTTAATTATTTACAAATCCACAGCAACGACGGGTATGAAACCTAAAGACTGTGACGGGGAAATGTCAAAATATTGTGGAAAGTAAAGCCTTGCCAAAAAATACCATCTTCATTCAGGCTCAAATGAATTGCCGGGCAAAGCCGGGTACCTTAGCTAGTATATCTATATATATATATAAAATTGTAACCTCTGTCTGTACATTGATTTTTTTCGCGAAATTTCACGATAACTTTTCGTTTCACATGTCATAGACACCATAACTGCATTTTGTTTCTTTGGTGTCTGTTTGTTTGTTTGTTTGTTACCTTTTCACGCATAAACGGCTGAACCGAATTTTATGAAACTTGGTATGTATATTACTACTAGCCCAACTTAGACTTTAGGCTATATTAACATTCTCTAAGACGAACAGGAGTGGGGGTTATAAGGGAGGCCTGAAATTAAAATTAGCGATATTTCGTTTCCTATTGGTTTTTCGGCAAATATGAACATAAAAAAAGTTGTTTATTTTGTTATTTAGAGTAACTTTTGTTATATACACTTTTTTCGTATACCGAAGTTTAAATGCGTTGTACGCTAAAAACTTTAGCAGGAGCCCACAATTTTATTTGAGACAAAAGACCCAACCGAAATAAATAAAACTCGGTATATGTATTAGCACTAACGCTTTCATTATAACAAGCCATACCAACATTTCTAGGGACGGGCAGGAGTGGGGGTTATGAGGGAAGCCAGAAATTAAAAATAGCGATATTTCGTTTCCTATTAGGTTTTCGGCAAATATGAACAGAACAAAAGTTGTTTATTTTGTTATTAAGAGTAACTTTTGTTATATACACTTTTTTCTTTTACCGAATTATAAACGAGATATACGCCAAAACCTATAGCAGAAGTGAACAATTTTATTTGGGACAAAAGACCCAACCGAAATAAATAAAACTCGGTATGTGTATTAGCACTAACGCTTTCATTATAACAAGCCATACCAACATTTCTAGGGACGGGCAGAAGTGGGGTTGTAAAGGGGAGGCCTGAATTTTAAAAATAGCGGTATTTCGTTTTCTATTCATTTTTCGGCAAATATGAACATAACAAAAGTTGTTTATTTTGTTATTAAGAGTAACTTTTGTTATATACACTTTTTCTTATACCGAATTATAAACGAGATATACACTATAAACTAAAGCGGGAGTCAACTATTTCATTAGGCACTAACGATTAAACCAAACTTAAAAAACTCGTATGTCAATTAGCATTACTTCCTCCCTTATTATAATCTATACTAAAATTTTTAGGTAAGCACTGGAGTGGGGGTTATAAGGGAGGCCAGACATAAAAATTCGTGATATTTCATTGTCTTATTTGTTTTTTGACAAACAAGCAAATAACAAAAGTTGTTTACTTTGTCTATTTTAGATTAACTTTTGTTTTATACATTTTCTCCAGGAACAATGTGTGGAGCAAGTAATTTGCGTAGAAATATGATATGCTCAACAATTCATTCTAATTTGAACTATAAGGTACCTCACCTGGAAAAATTAATTAAAATCTATGTTAATATTTTGTCCCTATAACAAAATATGAAATATGTCAATTTGGAGGACAGTCAAGACTTACATAAAAAATTAATTTTATTATTAACAAATGCCAACAACGGATATTAGCCCTAAACACTGGGACGGGTAAATGTCAAAATATTGTGCAAAGTAAAGTTTTGCCAAAAAAATGCCATAACCATTCAGCCCCATATAAATTCCCGGGCGAAGCCGGGTATCTGAGCTAGTATATATATATATATATATATATATATATATATATATACTAGCTCAGATACCCGGCTTCGCCCGGGAATTCATTTGAGGCTGAATGGTGATGGTATTTTTTAGCAGGCTTTACATTGCACAATATTTTAACATTTACCCGTCCCAGAGTTTAGGATTGATACCCGTCGTTGCCGGTGATTTGCTAATAATAGAATTATTTGTTCGATAATTCTTCACAGTCTTCGATATTTTTATATTTCCCGTCTCTTATACATGTAAATATGGTGAATTTTTATTTCAGGCCTCCCTTATAACCCCCCTCCCGTTCGAACCTAAAAATTTTAATATAACTTATAATCATGGAAGAATTAATGCTAATTGACATACCGAGTTTTGTTAAGTTCGGTTCAGCCGTTAGTGACCGCTAAAGTTTTAACGTATAACTCAATTATACTTAGGTATACGACAAAAGAATATATTACAAAAGTTACTCCAAATAACAAAATAAACAACTTTTGTTATGTTTATATTTGCGGAAAAACCAATAGGAAACGAAATATCGCTATTTTTAATTTCAGGCTTCCCCTTAAAACCCCCACTCCTGCCCGTCCATAGAAATGTTGGTATGGCTTATTATAATGAAGGCCTCACTGCTAATACACATACCGAGTTTTATTTAGTTCGGTTGAGTCTTTTTTGGCAAATAATATTGTTGACTCCCGCTATAATTTTTAGCGTATAACGCATTTAAACTTTGGTATACGACAAAAGTGTATATAACAAAAGTTACTCTAAATAACAAAATAAACAACTTTTTTTATGTTCATATTTGCCGAAAAACCAATAGGAAACGAAATATCGCTAATTTTAATTTCAGGCCTCCCTTATAACCCCCACTCCTGTTCGTCTTAGAGAATGTTAATATAGCCTAAAGTCTAAGTTGGGTTAGTAGTAATATACATACCAAGTTTCATGAAATTCGGTTCAGCCGTTTATGCATGAAAAGGTAACAAACAAACAAACAAACATACACGAAAGAAACAAAAGTTATGGTGTCTATGACATGTGAAACGAAAAGTTATCGTGAAATTTCGCGAAAAAAATCAATGTACAGACAGAGGTTACAATTTTATATATATATAGAAGATATATATATATACTAGCAACGGTACCCGGCTTCGCCCGGGAATTCATTTGAGCTTGAATGAAGATGGTATTTTTTGGCAAGTCTTTACTTTCCACAATATTTTTACTTTTCCCCATTACAGTCTTAAGGGTTCATACCCGTCGTTGCTGTGGATTTGTTCATAATAAAATTATTTGTTATTTAAGACTTCCCTCCCCTCAATATTTTTTATATTTCCCGTCTCTTGTGTATGTCGTTTTTGTTTTTTTTTATAACGTATTGAACAGTATAATTCATAATCGTAGAAAGTGTTCTATCTTCCAAAGCATGTATGAATAAAAGTTCCTTTCCCTTGTTGCGGTACAAAGCTTTAATGGTGACAGTTGTTTTAGGTGTCATAACCACTATTAAAAATACTCTTTTGAAAGTCTCAAAATAAAAAATACTTGAAATAACTGGGTGCACATCCCCAGCGTTCATCTTTTTAAATTATTAAACAAATTCACATTCCTGAGAACAACATTACATTGCTAAAAGTGTAAGCATCAATTATCATGTAAACAAAGACCAATATGAGGTCGGCAGGGAAGCGGCAGAACTGATAGGACAAAGGAAGTAGCTCGACACCTCTTTACCCCCAGTGCTGCCAACTCCTTTAGGATATAAATTCTGTAATACATTAAATTATATTAACAAATTAGATTACATTATCTTCACAATACCGAAACTGTTAGTTCAAATATTTTTCACGTTCTAACTAAATAATGTATTAAATACTCTTAGAGAAAACCGGCGTTTCTCATGAACTAGTGTCTGGGATAAGAGAA
Organism: Riptortus pedestris; assembly: GCA_019009955.1. Taxonomy (NCBI): domain Eukaryota; kingdom Metazoa; phylum Arthropoda; class Insecta; order Hemiptera; family Alydidae; genus Riptortus; species Riptortus pedestris. The sequence goes on from CM032228.1 coordinate 244,031,440, forward strand.
GGGGGGGGGGCAGTATACTTTATTTGGTGCAAACTGTTACTGGCGTTAAAATATAACATAGTTTTGAATTATTAAGGATAAAGTTCTAACATGGTTTTGAATTAATTTATCCAGATGAGGTACCGGGTAGTTCACATTGGAATGAATCGTTGAGCATATCAATATTTCTACACAAATGACTTGCTTCATACCTTATTTTACAACAAAAAATATATATAAAACAAAAGTTAATCTAATTATATAATATAATAAGAAGTAAACAGCTTTTGTTATGTGTACGATTGCCGAAAAATAAGTAGAAGATGAAATATCACTAATTTTTATTTCAGGCCTCCCTTATAACCCCCACTCCCGTCTGAACCTAAAAATTTTAATATAGCTTATAACCTTGGGAGAATTAATGCCAATTCACATACCGAGTTATGTTAAGTTCGGTTCAATCGTTAGTGACCAATAAAATAGTTGACTCCCGCTTTAGTTTATAGTGTATATCTCGTTTATACTTTTATACGACAAAAATGAATATAACAAAAGTAACTCTAAATAACAAAATAAACATCTTTTGTTATGTTTATATTTGTCGAAAAACGAATAGAAAACGAAATACTGCTATATTTAAATTCAGGCTTCCGCTTACAACCCCCACTCCTGCCCGTCCCTAGACATGCTGGTATGGCTTGTTAAAATGAAAGCGTTAGTGCTAATACACATACCGAGTTTTATTTATTTCGGTTGGGTCTTTTGTCCCAAATAAAATTGTTCACTTCCGCTATAGGTTTTAGCGTATATCTCGTTTATAATTCGGTATACGAAAAAAAGTTTATATAACAAAAGTTACTCTAAATAACAAAGTAAACATTTTTTGTTATGTTCATATTTGCCGAAAAACCAATAGGAAACGAAATATCGCTATTTTTAATTTCTGGCTTCCCTTATAACCCCCACTCCTGTTCGTCTCAGAGGATATTAATATAGCCTATAGTCTAATAAATATATATATATATATATATATATATATATATATATATATATATAAAACAACCAAAATAAGCTCCTCTTTCTGAGAGTACCTGTGTGGTCATCCTCCTAATCTGCCAATTTCTTGGTAATGATGTTTTGTTTTAGCAGATTTCCCTTAAGGGAAATCAGCTATTGAGGTTGTACTCATGACGCGTTTTTCGAAATTTTTCGTCAAATGTCCATCAATCCTACCCCGGAGCTGACGAAAATGAGGTCCGTTCAAAACAATTATATATATATATATATGTCTGTCACCGCTCTAGCGGTCGCAATTTTTGTCTTATCGTTACCAAACTTGATATATAATCGTTTTATGTAAAAAGGAAGATTAAGTTCGTTAATGTTTTGAAATCGGTCCAGGAGGAGGAGGGGGGGAGTTTATAGGGAGAGAATTTCGGAAATTCTTAATATCTTCGTTATTATGCATCGGATCGAAAAATAGTATAAAACCAATCTTATTGCAAATGTAATGTTCCATAAATGTTGTTATGTACATTTTTTCACTATCTTCACTATTATCTAAAATAGAAAGTCCGTCACGCAGGGGCTGCGTAAACTAAGCTAGATTTCCTATGTGAAGTTTTACAAAAAGAGAAATCTGCCTAATAACAACTGTAGTAGTAAGAAACCTCTAAACATAAAAAACATTATTTAGGGCGTAATAACCCAGTAGTTTCTAGCCCCAAAAAACAGTTAACCTAACCTCTAAACCTATTCACGAGGGACGAATAGTTATGGAAACGGCCACCAGAGCTTCTCGGCGGAATCTCCGAACATAGCCTACTGGCAACCACACGCAGAATACAAATGCAAATATCTCGGTTAATATTCAAGATACAGAAAAAATGTATAGAAACAATATTTATAGTAAATGTAATTTGCAATAAGATTTATTCTATAATAATTTTTCGATCCGACGCATAATAACGCTATTTTTAAATTCAGCCTCCCTCTAAACCCCCCCCCTCCCACTGGTCCGATTTCATCAGCCATTAACGAACTTGATCTTCCTTTTTACATTAAACGATTAAATTCCGAGTTTGGTAACGATCAAACAAAAATTGTGACCGCTAGAGCGTTAAACAGACAAATATATATATATATATATATATATATATATATATATATATATATATAATTTTGAAACGGACCTCATTTTTTTTGTCATCTTCTGGTAGGTAGGATCGATGGACATATGAAGAAATTTTTTTTCGAAACTCGCGTCATGAGTACGACCTCAATAGCTGATTTCCCTCAAGGGAAATCTGCTAAAATTATATAGTTGCAGTGTTATTGAAAATATAATGTTCTATAAATGTTGTTATGCACATTTTTTCACTATCTTGATTATTAACCGAGATATTTGCATTTTTTAGTATTGGGTCTTCAGTAAACCCCCACTCCTACTCTTCTCATATTAACAATGTGTTATTATGTTATGGAGCACTTTGAAGCCTAAATACCAAATATTTTTCTCATTGAACCTCAACGTTATGAGATAATACAAGAAGTACTTGACGCATGTGGAAATCTGCTTTGTTCACGCAGCCCTTGCGTGACGGACTTTTATTAATTGGCAATTGGCGATTTTAATGAGGGGCAGGCGGACTTGAGAGGTCCTGTAGAATTCTGGCGAAATCAGTTATACAAGCAGGCGAGAAATCTGCTTAGTTTACACAGCCCCTAGGACTATTTACTATCGTGAATGTCAAACTGCGATGTTTGGGACATGTAAAAAGAATTGAACCTAACTGATTGTCTGAGAAGAAATTAGGGCTACTACGAGGTGGATTGAAAAGGAGTAGGTCCAGGCGGAAGTGGCTTGCTAAAATAGAGGAAGACTTGCGGAGGCTCGCCACTCGTGAGTGTACCAGAATAGTAGCAAAGTCCCAGTCCTTCAAGGATTCTAGTTCATATTAAGTAACTATTTATGGGAATAACGGACTGTTTGGTGATGTGTTATTTGGAGATTTTTCCTATTTGAAGTACTCCTCTAATCTTCTACTTGGAGGGGGAACAGTGTGTAGGTTTGAGGTTGTCAACAAGACTGGGGGTAGGATATGATGTTTATATAATTTGGGAGGAGATATCGAGGGTCCCATATCGAGCCGTCTCCTATCAGACATAGTATTGACTCCACATCCTAACACAGCTTGCCGAGTGGTGTTTTTAAAACCGATGAGGTCGATAAAGAGGGAGGGAGAGGGCAGCCCGACCCCTTTCCCCTGCGCCCGGCAATCGATAATAATGCGCATCGTTTATCGATTTATGCTTTGACTGCTCTCAGTTTATTTCAACCAAAGCTGTTTATCACGAGGTTTGTCTTAAACTCTAATCTAATTGCTTTTGAATTGCCTGACACTGCCCACTGTTATTGCCCGTGAATAGTGTAACCTTCTTATCACTGGTATTTACTTTCTCGCCTTTTCTCATGTATTCCCTTAGTCGTTTTTTACTCGATGTTACCGTTTTATTTGTGTTTCAGTTCGAATAATGGCCGGAGTCTTGGCGGATAACTACCAGTTAAAGTGGCACAGTCACAGTACACATCTACACAGCTCAGTAGCTACTCTTTACCGCTCTGACAACTTTACTGATGTGACATTGGTTACCTGTGATGGGAGATATCTTGCAGCACATCGGTTTGTACTCTCTGCTTGCAGTTCATATCTCAACCGTGTCCTACAGATAAGTTCTGTCAGTTCGAATCCCAGTTCGAACCTTGTTATCGTCCTCCCTCCTGAGATCTCATATCGCACCCTTGCTATACTGCTCCAGTACATGTACAGCGGAGAAGCCACTGTGAGTAATGACCAGCTGAACGGCGTATTGAGAGCTGGGGAAGTTTTACGAATTAAAGGTCTGTGCCACAACCGAGAGAAAGAGCAGCCCGAAGGTAGTGTGCCACTCTTACAGAAAGCCCCATTTGAAAACAATAGTGGATCCAGTGTTTCTTCTAAAATACTGGGGACAGCATTGAGACAGCCAGAAAGATGCAGCTCTGCTTCTAGCTCAGTCACTGAAGGTAGTATTCATAAACATCCTGCTTCGTCTAAAAGCCATGCCCATACACCGAAACCAGATGAAAATGGCAAGCCTAACAATGAAAATAAACCCGTAGACAGGATACAAGCCTCGAAAAGTGATGTCAGTGATTCGTCCTGCTGTAATGACAGAATCATAGAAGACATTCGGATAGAAGAAAACATGAAAATTGAACTTCTTGTGAAAGAAGAACCTTTAGACTGGAATGACAATGAAGATAACAATCCTAGTCAAGATGAAAATGCACCTGATCCTGAAGTTAGAGTGAAATCGGTAAGTTTTTATTTTTAAGCTTTATTTCCCTGGTAATCTTGCATTATACTCAGTTATTAAATTTATTCGCTGGGATATGTCAAAATTTTTTGCTAGATCTTATATGTATATTATATTTTGCTGTTATTGTTATATGATTTTTGTGTTAGAAATCCATCTTTCAATAGAAATATTAAGTTTTAACAGTCATAATAGACAGTTAAATTATTTTGTAGCTGGAAAAACAGTATAATATAGAATAAGCATTATATTTTCTACCTAAATTTGTTAATTATGTATTTTTGGTTTTTGAGGAACATTTAATTTTTAACTTTTATTTTAGAAACATTAATTTATAATAAACTCCCTCATTTTACAGAATATCTAGCAGGTCCAATAGATATTATGAAAAATATTTAGGAACTTTTCTAGAGACAGTAAAGTTTACTGAATACATCAGTTTACTGAGAGAATACATGTTTTATTCCAATGATTAATCCTTATTCAGGAATCGAGAGCTCAATTGATTTACATAGAATGTCTTTCTCAGAATTCAGTAAATATGCTAATTCTCTTCGGTTTTGGTACAGTGTCATGAGCAGTAGTGTTTATTTTAAATTTGATGAAGCCGACTATACTAATACTAAAGAGCTTTGTTGTATTGTTGAAAGGTCCATTGTCAAAATATTTTACAAATATGAATTCTTGATAATAATATCTTTTATTTTTTAAACTTTTTGCTATGATTAAATTCTAACACATTACTTTCCAAAGCATTTTTTACCCCCGCTCAATACATTTTTCAGTCTATCCAGTTTCACTTTCATTCATATTCAAGCTTTCCATTCCAGCTGTAGTTGGCCCAAGTATTCCAAATATTTAATTTTTATAATTCATTTGTTAAATAGACTATAAATAGGTCAGTGTTACGGATCTAAATAGGACCTAATAAGTAGGGGCTGAAATTCTTTGAGTATGTGTCTGGTTCTTTATCTAAACTGCTTTGTTGGATAAGAACTTCTGGAAACAACCCCTGCATCTCATGCCTTGTTCAATCATAGGCCAGATTTCCTTACCATATTGCCCTCCTTGGTTCTGTCCAAGACTCATTCATCAACTTATTATTATATACTTTTGAATGGTTCAAAATTTTGTGTATATTTAAAGACATATTTTGTTACATTTTGTTAAATTTTATAAAAATAACACTGACAAATATCTGAAGCAACTTAAACATATCTTTAGAACTCGACCCCTAATGTATTAACCATGTTACCTAAAGTGGCAGTTCAAGTTGAAATTAAAACTTCTTCAAGCATTTTTATTTACCAACTGTGCTGTAATTGTTTTTGTTTACCCAGTGTTTATAGTGTATATTAACCGTCTTCGAGAGTACTAATAATAATAATTGTTGGTTTCTTAGCCCATGGGCCTAGGATCCAACATTACTTTAGGTGTGCTGATACTGATGAAAATACCAAAAATTAATATATATATCAGCTGTTTATGCTGACATACAAATAAACTGTTTACAATTCTTAATATTTAATAATTAAACCTACATTTGAATTAATGTGAAATTAATTATTCTAATAACATAGAATTGCATTTTATTCACAGTCAGAAAATTAATAAAAATCATTCCCTCATTGCTGCATCTTCTTGTTTTCTTATTGTCTGACATACACTTGTTTTTTTTATAATACAAATCTTTTCATTAATTTATTTATCTTTCTTTATCTAAAACTCTAAAATTAAAACAAAACCAAAGCTATATTTAAATTTCAATGCCTTAACACTAACAGCTGTTTTATTACCCTTACTACCAATACATTTATAATGGTGTTCTAGTACATTAATATATATTTTAAGTTATGACACTGATTCTTGTCTATAAAATTTATTAGTTAAGGAAAGATAAAATAAATTACAGAGGTATTTCAGGAGACAAATATTTTGCTTACGGTTAAATTAACTTATTACTTATTAGGAATAAGCAATTTTCTAAAAGATGATAATGGTAGGCAAAACTAATATAATGGTAATAATTAAAATACAGGACTTGTATACATAAAATGATTGATATTTAAAAAATCTGGCTGCTGACAAATTGATCATGGCCCAATGATCAGTTTAACCAATAAAGTAATTACTCATATATTGAATAATTAGTTAAGTCGAAATGTATTCAAATAAATGAAATATTAAAATATATAAATTCCCATATCAATAACCCTTTGATAAGTTTGGTCATTTTAAAAGTTGAATAGTTTCAACAGATTTGTATGTAATGCAATCAGCTGATTCATACTTATATTTGGTATTTTTATCACCATTGATGAAGCCTGACTAATGGAATGTTGGATTCCATGGACCATGAGCTGATCAGTCAAAATCAATAATTTTTTTTTATTATGCTCCCAAAGAGACATTTTGGGACGTTAAGCATGTAGAGCATATTTAATAAATAAATAAAATGAAATAGTGAGAGGTTTTAATTTGAATTTGACCCTCCACTACTACTTATACATGTAAAAGCAATAAAATTATTTATTATCATCCACTTTGTAGTTAATTGGGATGGCTTATTTACAGTTTACCACCCTTTTCTAGATGGCATCACTAAATAAATACCTATTGTGTTAGTGGGACTCAAACGTGCCTCTCTAGGTTTACTAAGTGAGATTAAGACCAATGCCTCAACACACATTGCTAATCTGAGCCCCTGAAAAATCAATAGAAAGTGCAGAAAACTGCTCAACAAAAATTGGACTTTTATTAGATATCTTCCCATCCAAGGAATCATCATGTCTAATTCTGTGTGACACTTACAGGAACGATTATCTGACACTGAATGCGATGAAAATAATATGTATGCTCCACTGACCTGTGACTTGTGCCACGAAACTTTCACAACACCAGCATTGTGGGTTCGACATATTGAAACACACCCTGCAACAGATGTCCCTCGCAGAAAAAGGCGGCGGAATCAGGTTTGTTTTTATTTTTATTTATAGTAGAAATAAATAATATCCTTGAATGAACAGATTCAGGAGGGATGAGGGGAGGGGGGTAAGAGCAAGGGACCCACATGCAATCAAAATAGTGCTGGAAGAGTACATTAAATTGACTTAAAGGAACTAATTATTAAATAAGAATTAAAACACTATATGATTGTTAATACTTAATTATTTAATATGAAAATTAAAAATTAAATTATACATTTTATAAAGATATGAAAAATGTAGTTTAAATAATTGAAACTGAAAAAAGTAATAGATAAATGGCCTAGAAAAAAAAATGTCTGTTCTAGTGTACTGCCCCTCATCTGAATTTTGATGCTACCTCTACCTTGTTTGATGTTTGTGTCTGCATGTTTATATATATATATATATATATATATATATATATATATATAGATATATATATATATCATAATTATCTAAAGAATAGATAATCTACCACAGGCCATGTAAAAACTAACATTTCTCAACCCCTTCATTTATTCAACACTGTCAATATTTCTCATTAGGGATAGTATGTCCCCACGATTATTAGTATTTAAACTCACTACAGTGAGTTGGACCTTGTCCTTAGAGAGTCATGTTAAAACAAGTTAAAAATTTAAGTTATTTATACTGTTTGTCTTATATCAAACAATTACACACATGTTTAATTAATTTTACAAGATAAATTCTAGTTCGAGTACCAAATAATATGAACAGCCCTTGAAGAATCAGGCACACAAATACTTATATAATTCCAGCCAATTTATCATGGCTTAATTTTGGAGAACCTATAAATCGCCTTCTGAATCACTTAAGAACTCGACATACTGCTATGAAATGAAATGCATCCTCCAACTCATTCATATTACGTAGAGAGCATACCCGTCAGTTTTAGTTTTATACATCGAGTAATTTAAATTAAGCATCACTCCCCTTGTATTCATAGGGTGGTGAAATGCTTGCTGTTCTTGTTACTAATATAGCTATTAATTTATAAAGTTAAATTCAGATGTTTGTAGTTACAGTGAAACTCAGATTGGCTTGAAACAACTGTAACCTTAAGTTTTCCAATATTGTATCTATTTTCTTTTCTAAACTGTCTTTTTCTTTAATTCAGCTTACATCTACTCCTAGGAGTTCCTGACTAATACATTCCAGGTTTGCCTGTTTTCCAGTTACATGCTCAGTGATTATTCTGGGCCAAGGATGACTTGGAAAATTTAAATTTTTGTCGCCTTTAAATTATTAAAGGTGGACAAATAAAGTGGGTAATGTTTAGATTCTGAAAAGAAAATATAATCTGGGCCGTTTTTTTGGAAGTGAGACATTTAATGAAACATTTTTGTAGTAACTCTACCTCATCATATTTTTCATTACCCCAAAAATATGCACCCCATAACATATAACCGCTCTGATGGTTACTTCAAATTCATGATGGTTCATTCAACGTAGATTCCATTGGTATTCTATTCTTCATAATGCATTGGGGGGAAATAGAGTTCTTTGAATATCAATGCTTGATGTGCGAAGTTTTAGCCATGCCACATTGAGTTTTGAGAGTATGTTCAATCTGTTTACTGAATTGAGAGCGCTCTGATTTAGATGGTTGGTTTTGAATCTGACGTCTTATGGTCAGCTGGAGGTGTTAGGCATGTTGATCTAATGTCATTGTTTTTTTAATTCGTGCTAATGTATTTAGTTAATATATGTTGTTTATGGACTCTTAAGATAAAGTTTATGCATTTATTTATTTTAGTTGCTCTCTTTTGTATATAATTGTTTCTTTTAGTATACATTTTCTGTTACCACATGCAATGAGGACATGCTGCAATTAATGCCAAATATAGGGATGTGTCGAGCTACATTTACAGCACTGCTTAATTTTTTTTAAAAAATGTTATTATGGATTTATTTTGTTGTTATTATGGTAAATGATACCTAATATTGAAAATTCCCACAAAATAATGCATTATTCCCTCCCACCTCTCATTTCAAACTCCTGAATTGTCTCTATATGTAATGATCACTCATAACAAGGTATACATTCATGGCAAATTTTATGAATTTAGATTTTCTCGTAATTATATCAAAGTGGCTCATTCTCTCCTTGTCAAAGACTATGGGCTCTAAAAAGTAAATGAAAGATTAGTTTTGTAATACTGATAAAGTTATGCAGCAGTTTACATGATAATTTAATTATTAACCATGTTCATTATTAAAAAAATTATAAAAACTCATAATAACATTAGTCATAAGTTTAAAAATATGTATTAGTGTTTTGTTTACATTGATTCGAATAAGATAAGCACTTTTATAGAGACTTGTTATTTGTTCTTTGAAATTCATTTTTCATTTCATTGAATGAAACATAAATGGTACTCATAACTTCAGTATTTTCCCCCTTTAGTATGTATAATATAAACATTCATTAAAATGTAAAAAATTAAATGATTTTCAGGCAGGAGATGATGACGGAGATGAGGAGGAATATCCACAATTGAGATGTGAGTTGTGCGAGGAAGTGTTCACATCGCCCGGGGAGTGGGTACGCCATATCCAAGGAGCTCACACGGAGGAACAGCTTGCAGTCACTAATAATATTAGATCGAGTAGGAAATCGTCGAAAGCTACTTGCCCTTCTTGTGCCAAATCATTCCCGTCTATAGCATCAATGTTGATACACAGCAGGACACACACCGGAGAGAGACCGTATATATGCGACGTTTGTGATAAAGGATTTAACGTTAAGAGTAATCTACTCAGGCACCTCAGGACTTTACATGATCATCTTATGACTCCAGGTATAAATTACACCACATTTTAGACCAATAAATCCTTCTTCATCAGCAGCAAATCAAAATGAACCCAATTTTTTTACTTCCTGCTACGAAATAAAGGAAGTAATGTAATCACAAAAATTTTCGGTTTTCAGATTTCAATGGAATTATAAGGTTGACCCTCCCTGAATGCATTTTGACAAGTTTCAAAAATTTCTAGCTTTAGAATGTTGAAATTTCATATTTTGGATTGTCGTAAAGAACATAGATTGACCACATTCAAAAGAACGAGGGCCGTGGCTAGAGGGGAGGTAGCCTTCCCCACCACTCGCCACCTCACTTCTAATTACGGTATTTGTAAATGATCCAATCTCAATTTTCTTCTCTTGTTCGGTTTTTTTTACCCTCCAGAGTTGTAAACGAACATTTCGAAGCACTAGGGTCCTGCATGTTCTTATTGCGTTCAGCTATATTTTACTATTTTAACTGTTAGCTGTATTTAAGTTTAAATTTATGCTTCTCTTTTTGCTTTCTTAAATATTCGGCTACATTAAACACTATTTGCCAAACTTGTCACGTGCAGGACTGGCCCGATGCCAAAAGTCTGGACATAATTATTGTAATAACATAAATAGAATTCTATTGATGTGCACGCACTACAAGTGGAGATAGAGTGGGAATGAGCGAGGCTATGCATAAGCCTAGCCTAGGTCTTTTGAATGTAGTACGTCTATAGTTGTGCACCTACCCTTTGAAATTGAATAAAAGGAGGAGGGGTTTAGGGGAGTGTGAAAATCAAAAATTTCAAATTTCTCTTTATGTATTAGAGTTACAAAAGATTTGTATAGATCCTTTTTAACAGATATCCCCTTAGGGAAATCAGTTATTGAGTTCGTACCCATGACGCGATTTTCAACAATTTTCCTCAAATGTCCATCGATCCAAAATGATGACGACGATGACAAAAAGTCCGTCACGCAAGGGCTGCGTAAACTAAGCAGATTTCCCACGTGATGTTTTACAATAGAGAAATCTGCCTACTAATAACGGCAGTAGTAGTAAAGACGGCAGTAGTTACAGAAATGGCCGCCCTAGCTCTCAGCGGAAAATCCCGAACATAGGCGACTCCTGCCAACCACACACAATACAAATGCAAATATCTCGGTTAATATTCAAGATACAGGATAAATGTATAGAACACTATTTATAGTAAATTTAATTTGCAACAAGATTGATTCTTTACAATTTTTCTATCCGACGCATGATAACAGAGATATTTCAAATTTTCAAAAATCCCCCTCTAAACCCCCCCTCCCACTGGTCCGATTTCAGCAATTAACGAACTTGATCTTTTTTTTTTTACATAAAACGATTAAATTTCGAGTTTGGTAATGATCAAACTCCTGGGTAGGATCGATGGACATTTGAAAAAAATCGCGTCATGAGTACGACCTCAATAGCTGATTTCCCTTAAGGGAAATCTGCTAAAATGAGGTCCGTTCAAATCGCTTTAGTCAAAACTAAAGATCATATTTGTTATTGGCTGAAATTGGACCTGTATTAATGGTGGCTTAGAGAGGGGGAGGGGAATTAGAAAATTAAAAATATCTTTGTTATTATGAATCAGATATTAAAGTGTTATAGAACCAAACTTGTTAAACTTTTGATTTTCTACAATTGTTGTTCTATGCATTTTTTGGTGACTCAGTATTAATCGAGTTATTTGTACTTTCTTGTTTTCTGCCTTCAGTAAGACCCCCCCCCCCTACTCATCAGATTTTTACATATGAATAGAGAATACGTGGTAGTGATATGAAATCACAAGTGTTATACCATCGCTTGGGAAATCCCACACTAAATATTTATTGCATTACATTGATTGAGAAATAAGGGTTGTATATTTTGTCAAATAACCTTCCTTCTGGAATATGCCTTTGTCATATTTTAGAATTAAAAGCAGTAGTCTGTCAGTGCTGAAATTTATTGCTGGCACAAAACTTTTATTATTTTACTGAGCGATCAGTAAAATATTATTTGAATTGTTCTGATCATTTTTAATTTATTCCATTATAACAGAAAATATTCTTTTCTTTCCAGATAGCTTTGAGAAATGAAAGGTGTCGCATAATTTACTTCTTGAAGAGTTTTCTCTTTGCCAACGAACATTCATCTTACAACAGTACACAAAAGAAAACAGCTGTGTGTTTATTATTTTATAGGTAACATTCGATTGAATAATATCATATTTTCAACATTTACTTGAGCTTTTCCTTGTAATTTTCAACTGATTCGAAGTTTATATATTTTATTAGCTCTTTAACGATTTACATTCTGTGATGGCCTATTAGGAAGCAAACAATTTTTTTTTTTTTAAATGTCCTATGTTACTGCCATTTTAATTTGAGTATTAATATTATGATTTGAGAATTTCTACATGAAAAGACTGTTGAATTGAATGGAGTTATTAATGGAGACTTGGTGGTAAAACGCTAACAAAATAGTAATCATTCTGAGTTTAGGTGATTTTTTTTGTTCTACTACATTTGTAACTGTGTATGGCTCTATAGATGGAAGTCTGTCACCTGTGGCTTTTAAGTTTATGTAATAATGCATTTTTTTATGATTTTTTACATCATTAGTCCATGATACCCTGATGACCTAACAACACAATCTGATATCATTTGTCACCAATAGGACAGAGTTTATAAAAATATAATTTCTACCTCATTAAATAAACTCTGCACCAGATTTAATTTCACAATATAGTTTGAAAGCTGGTACAACTAGCCCTCCTGACCAAAATTTTTAATTTTGTTCTAAGTTTATGTCCAGATCATGTTTCTATGATATTTTTTTTTGTTTCCTACTTATTCTATTCCCCATTTATTTATTGTTGTTTACCAATGGAATCACTGTCCCTCAGTTTTCTTAATGCCTTATATTTTAAAAATGAATTCGCATTTCTATGTATGCAAATGTTTTTATTATAACACTGTAGAATCCATTAATTAGAGGAAACAATAAAGATACCCAAATTCAGTTTTTCCAACTTTTTTTGTAAAAATTAACACTAGGCTCTTGGCTCCGCTTTGTGAATGATCCATTTACATCTGTAAACTTACAAGCCATCAAAACTTTTGGTACTCTCATTTCCTTGCTATATAGTTATAAATATTATTCTCAGAAAACCAATTCTTACAAGAAATCCTGAGGCAATAGAAATTTTTGAATATTTTTCTTGTTTCAGCAAACAGATAGCCAATGTCATTAGGAAACTGTCAAAAGATAATGTTTTACAACCGCCAAAGTAATTTATTTTTTACTCACTACTTTTTTTAATGAAAATAGATATAAAATGCTAAATTTCAGATCATAAATTTCCTGAAAGCTTTCAAAGGTTCTCTTGTACAAAAATATAGATTGACTTAGTCCCTTCTTTTCTACCATCAAGATAAAATAATTATAATTGATGTTTTACTTAACTATGTACTTATTGTGTTCTACATTAAAAGTGATGTTGTACCTTAAAAGCCACAAATGAAACCATTAAAAACTAGTCTATCAAAATTTTATTTTTGTTTTAAAGTTATGGTTTATCTAGTCTTAATTGTATCAAATCTAATCAGTATTCTTTATTATTATAGCATTTTTAATTGTGAATAGATTGACAGAATAGTAGCCCATAGTGAACATGGTTTCTATATAAACATTTTATAGTAAGAACACAATTTAAGAGAAAAAAGATCTACTACAAAAACAACATAATACTCTACAGACACAACAAAATATTCAGCAAAGATAATTAATTTTCTTTTGTACAAATAAGGGCAATATAAAGCTGCTTTCCCTTTAGCCCATAACCCAACATATATATATATATATATATATATAATAAAATATGTGGAGTTAAATATTTCCCACAAGAAGGTACCTTCCCTTTAGGGGACCCTCCAAAAAGACGGCTGCTTGTTTTGTTATTTTTTCACGTTATAAGAAGTAGAGAAATACATAATTAGAAGAGAAGATAGAATATTTGGACATGACATTGTTTATTTTAATAGACAAGCAATAATAAACAAAGCATTCATTTAGTTACACTTAATATTTAGAGAATTTAAAAGGACATATAAAAAATATTATTGTTAGTTATTTTTAGATTTTATCATGGGCAGAGATATTTCATTTTGATTGGGGGGGGGGGGGAGAGGCAATGTACCAGAGAAAAGAGATTGTGATTCATATTATGAATAAAAATGACAAAAGTTGCTTTTCATAAAACAAAAAATAAATATAGTTACGATCAGCTGATCTAGAATTAGAGAATTTGATTCTGCCTAAATTTAATTACATATTTTAGGTCATTGCCTAACCAGCTATTAGTCCCTACATTTTATTAATTGCTTTTATTTTTTATTTAATCTCGTAATTATTTGCTATTGATTTTTCTTTCTGTACATCAAATTATGGGGGAAGGTTGCAAATGATATTCTCACTCCTCCTGCCCAGTAAAATGCTTATGGATTTTGTTATCTTGACTACATATATACTTTGTCCGGAAATCATTATTTTAGAATTTAAATAATAATATAATATTGGCTAATTACTGTAGAATCTGTTGTTTTTGGTGGAGCATTAGCTAATTTCTATATAATCCTGAAGTAGAGGTGACTGTTAATTAGTTCAAGTGATATTTATCTTTTGAAGAGGCATCGTATGAAGCAAAATATTTAAAGTTTTGAAGGCAGTTTAATGTCCTTTGCTACTGACGTTCTGCCAATCTATTCACATTTTTCTTTTTCTTTTATTAAAATAGCTATTTAACATTTTAGTTGTTTAAATCATAAACAACATTTAATAATTATACCAAAAAATTATATCAGTGTCTGATCTCATTTTTACGAACTGATTTTTGTATGTACTTCTTTTGTTGATCTACTTGTTACACTAGAGTAGATATTTATTTTTAAGTAGCAAGCATTAATATTTTGCACTTTTAGTTAAAAAATAAGTTCTTGTGTGAGACACTAGACTGCTGCTTTCAGTTGTGTACTGGAAAAAAAGACACTTTGAAGACTTGCATTTACTATAATCTCATTAATTTTTTTCTATTTATTTTTATAATGATAAGTTTTAGATTGTTGTTAAGAAAGAAAAAAATAAAATAAAGGTGTTACATTCATTTCTTCTCAACAATTTGATTTACTAATATAACATTATAAAAAAATAAAAAAAAAATTGCTCCAAAGATATCTTATTGTCTGTAAATAGTTTTAGATAGTTAGTTGTAGAATTTATCTTCTTTTGTAGTTTTATTTTTATTTGTAACAATGTGACTAAATTAATTATTTAATTTGTTACTACTTGTATTTCGAAAAGTTACCATTCTAAATTTCTAAACTAAATGTCTTAATGATTTCAATGTGCTTTTATGTAATAATTTTTGACTATGACATATCTCTACTGTGAATAAAATTTACATCAAAGTAATTTGCATCTTGGCCATGATATCACTCTCAAACCATTTGATAGCAATTTTTCTTTTCTAAGAAATAACAATCATAAAATGCAAGTAATTTTTTTTTTTTATTTACTTAAAATTTGATTATTTAAGAATGTAATTTTCTTCTCTTTCCTTTGCGGGCTGAATGTATTTAATAGTAATTTCATTTTCTAGTAAATGCAATTCATAATGAATATTTTTAAAATATAAGCAGGCATATTCATTATTTAAAATGAATTATATGATTCAGTTTCATTTTGATTGTAACTGATCATCAATTTTGACACAGCTATGTCAGCCCTCCTTTTGTCAATAATTGGAGGCAAGTTATTAGTTCAAATTTTTATTTACACATCCTTTCCTTTGGACTGATGACCCAGAGATATTATTTTCAATCCAAATTAAATATTTGTCCTCAATTTTATTCACGTTAAATGATTCTTCAAATTTAACATTATTTATTTTTTGTCATAATTATTTAAAAATCAATTAAAAATATAGAGCATGTGAAAAAAAATAATTTCATATCCCTGGGGGGGGGCAAATTAGTGAATTAACATCTATGAGAAAAATGATAGAAAATAAAAAAAAATAAAAAAACTAATGTGGGTACCAAAGGACATCCTTGCTCTATTAAATTTAATTTACAAATTTTTGGTTGCACTTTATTTAGAAGTGATGTATGATATCTCTATTTGAATGCATCGGATCATAAAACATAATTTATAGATCTTTTCATGATTTACAAAAAATATCCTATTCACGTTTTGTACTTCTACTATGTATAGAGAAATTTGCAAGTTATTATTTCTGGCCCTCTCTTACTTGATTTTGATGAGAAGGGGAACTACATAAATAGAAGGTACAAAACAGTCCTAAATAGGAAACTAAAACATTCAAGTCTAGCCCATTTTTAGTTATGTACAGATGTGAAATTGAAGATAGCCAAATAGATTCAGGAAGGGTCAAAACAGACAATTCCAATGAAATCTGAAATTTTACGCAATTACAATACATTTCCGGGGCATAATTTTTTGAGGCTGTATAACATTCTTTATTCTTTGAATATGACCCAACTACACTAGCCTTCTCTTCTGAATGTCATAAATGACATGAGGATTACTATTCAAATCCAAACTTTTTGGCTTATAAACAGGTGAATAAGGGTTAAAAAATTTGTGTGAATCTGCAAATATTGAGTTACAAGTATGAACAAGTTTTATAAACTTACACTTATTCATTATGAAAACTAGCATTATATGGAAAAGGAGTTAAATACATTTAATGTGCTCGAAAAAGATGTATTAACTTCTATTTATGCAATCTCACTTATTGCATTTTTTCCCTAATAAGCAACAAATTTACTATAATATAATTGTTTAATAATTTTGAAACACTCAAAACAAATTTAACTATTGTATAAATCACTCTGCATACAAACAAGAAATTTGGTTTTAGAGTGGTAGAGCCAATTTGTACTTTATAATCTCTTTCACTGTCTTATTCTTTTAAATCGTAACATATGAAAGTGAATATTCTAAAATAGTGGAGAAGAACATTTTAAAGTTCCTGAAAGGTATGTCTATTTACTGGACTTCCAGATTCTTCATTACAAGATCTATTTCTCGTACGCCTAAATTTCAGAATTTTTTATTTTGCAATCTTTCATATCTAGTTTACCTTTCCAGTAAGATTTTTCTTCCTACTTCTAAATGAAATCTGATATTTAGGCCATCTGTATCCTTCAATGTTTATTGCATTTTTCTTTTGTTGAATGTATTTCAATAAATCAATAAAAGTTAATGTTTCTGTAATAAAATTGCAGTGTTATTTTATTTGTTGAACTATTAAAATCCTTTAAAAGACTTTAATTCCTATTAAGTGTTGTATGCCTACATATTCCCTTATAAACTTTTATAATCCTTTGTAATTAAGGTATGCCATATTCACAGAATAAAATTAAATATCTGGATAACGCCACAGAATTGTGCATTATCACTTCTTTCCTTTATTGCATATATAAAAACACTAGCTCAGATACCCGGCTTCGCTCGGGAATTCATTTGAGGCTGAATGGTGATGGTATATTTTTGGCAAGGCTTTACTTTGCACAATATTTTGGCATTTACCCGTTCCAGTGTTTAGGGTTAATACCCGTTGTTGGCATTTGTTAATAATAAAATTATTTTTTTATGTAAGACTTCACTGTCTTGCATATTGACATACATTTGAATTAATTCTTTCAGGCGAGGTACCTCGTAGTTCATATTGAAAAGAAGTTTTGAGCAAATTTCTCTAAATAACAAAATAAACAACTTTTGTTATGTGCATATTTGCCGAAACCCCAATAGGAAATCTTTATTATTAATTTCAGGCCTCCGTTATAACCCCCACTCCTGCCCGTCCCTAGAAATGTTAGTATGGCTTATTATAAGGAAATCGTTAGTATTAATTCACATAGCAAGTTTGGTTTAGTTCGGTTGAGTCTTTTGTGCCAAATAAAATTGTGGACTCCCGCTATAGTTTTTAGCGTATAACTCATTTATACTTCCGTATACGGCAAAAGTGCATATAACAAAAGTTACTCTAAATTACAAAATAAACAACTTTTGTTATGTGCATATTTGCTGAAAAAGCAATAGGAAACGGAATATCGCTATTTTTAATTTCAGGCCTCCCTTATAACCCCCACTCCTGTTCCTCTTAGAGAATATTAATATAGCCTAAACTCTAAGTTGGGCTAGTAGTAATATACATACCAAGTTTCATAAAATTCGGTTCATTTTAGGCTGGATGGTGATGGTATTTTTTTGGCAAGGCTTTACTTTGCACAATATTTTGACATTTAGGGTTAATACCCGTCGTTTCTGTGGATTTGTTAATAATAAAATTAATTTTTTATGTAAGACTTCACTGTCCTCCATATTGTCATATTTCCCGTTTCCTGTGCATTTTGAATTATGAGATTTGAATTATTGAGGACAAAATATTATAATTTGAATTAATTTTTCCAGGTGAGGTACCTGGTAGTTCATATTGAAAATAATTGTTTAGCAAATTTCTCTAAATAACAAAATTAACAACTTTTGTTATGTCCATATTTGCCGAAACACGAATAGGAAACGAAATATCACTATTTTTAATTTCAGGCCTCCCTTATAACCCCCACTCCTGCCCGTCCCTAGATATGTTAGTATGGTTTATTATAAGGAAAACGTTAGTGCTAATACACATACCGAGTGTTTTATTTAGTTCCGTTTAGTCTTTTGTGCCAAATAAAATTGTTGACTCCCGCTATAATTTTTAGCGTATAACGCCTTTATACTTCGGTATTCGGCGATAGTGTATATAACAAAAGTTTCTCTAAATAACAAAATAAACAACTTTTGTTATGTGCATATTTGCCGAAACCCCAATAGGAAACGAAATATTGCTATATTTAATTTCAGGCCTCCCTTATAACCCCCACTCCTGCCCGTTCCTAGAAATGTTAGTATAGCTTATTATAAGGAAGGCGTTAGTGCTAATTCACATACCGAGTTTGGTTTAGTTCGGTTGAGTTTTTTGTGCCAAATAAAATTGTTGACTCCCGCTATAATTTTTAGCGTATAACGCATTTAAACTTCGGTATACGACAAAAGTGTATATAACAAAAGTTACTCTAAATAACAAAATAAACAACTTTTGTTATGTGCATATTTACTGAAAAACCAATAGAAAACGAAATATCGCTATTTTTAATTTCAGACTTCCCTTATAACCCGCACTCCTGTTCGTCTCAGAGAAAATTAATATAGCCTAAAGTCTAAGTTGGGTTAGTAGTAATATACATACCAAGTTTCATAAAATTCGGTTTAGCCGTTTATGCGTGAAAAGGTAACAAACAAACATACACGAAAGAAACAAAATGCAGATATGGTGTCTATGACATGTGAAACGAAAAGTTATCGTGAAATTTCGCGAAAAAAATCAATGTACAGACAGAGGTTACAATTTTATATATATATATATATATATATATATATATATATATATATATATATATATATAGATTACATCATTATTAAAACAGAACCATGAAAACATGATCAACAATAAAATTCAACATTTAAACATTTTTTCTCAATTACTTGAAGGAAATATTATTTTTTTAAAAATGCCATTCAGGGGCTATGTGAACTAAGCAGATTTCTCACATACTGGACATGCTATTGTCCTGCCACCATCTATTTTCCATTTTTCATGTAATAAGAAGACTATGTGAACAGGACTTGAAATTTATTATTACTATTATTATTTATTAATGTCCATTTTGTGCTACTATGGCTAATTGGGGCGGGTTATCTACAGGCTATCACCCTTTTCTAGCCCGGGATTTAATGAGTTTGTCACTAAATAAATTCCTATTACCCAGGCGGTAATAAAATTCGCCACTCTTATGTTTCCCATGTGAGATTAAAGGCAACAACGCTTTAATTCACGTAGATAACGTGAGCCCCACTTGAAATTTAACGATATGTTTAGTGATTCAGGCGCAGGTGAAAAGTAGGAATGGAGGATTAATGAAGTGTGAAACTAAATTAATAAATTGCAAACATTGTCTGCTATTATTCAAGTTAGTAAAAGAAATGTAGAAAATTAAACTTGAAACACAGTTAAAAATGTAACATTTTTCTGTACTGGATAAGGGAGATATTTGGAATTTTTCATTTTACCCCTCCACTCTTCCTTGTCTAACAATATTGTATTTATGCTTGAAAACAAAAATTACTGTTGTATTGGCTTATACCTCACGTGAAATCAATAGGAATAGGGTTGAAAACGAAAATAAATGTATATATATATCTCTATATATATATATATATATATATATATATATATATATATATATATATATATATATACACACATGTCGGTAATATTAGAGCTAGAGAAAAATTAATAAGTTGTAGGAAGCTGAATTTGCTAAAAATTGGTTGTATATGTAATGGATCATATAGTCCCCCCCCCCTAACTTGATCTTTCTTTTTATATCAAAATGCTTAAATATTGGCAGTGATCAGACAAAAATTGTGATCATATATATAAAACTACTACATGAAAAATTAAACAAGTTAACCACATATTTAAGAAGTACGAAGTAGATGAAAGGAATTGCCCGAAGATAGGACTTTCGGCACCAAAGAATGTTCTCGGCGATACCCGTCTAGGATCTAGACAGTCTTCTTTGATCTTGCCACTTGTCTATAATAGCGGCCCAGCTCACTCGAGTTAGTTTGTTCTCTTCAAGTGAATAACAATGTGTTCAGTGCAGCTTTAGTGAACAGTGCTTTTAGTCTCGGTACAGTGTTTTATGTAAGAACAGTATAGGGTCGTATTTATGTAAAGAACAGTGCAATGCCGTGTTATTTGTGAAGAACAGTGCAATGCCGTGTTATTTGTGAAGATCAGTGTAGTGTCGTGTTTTTGTGAACTTCAGTGATCGTGAGCTATTGTACTGTGCAAATAAGGAGGACAGTGAAGTTATCAGTGCATACTGTGAGTAATAGTTAAGAATTAGTATTGAGATCAATTATTTAGTTGCCAACCCCATAAATTATTCACTCTGGTTGAAATTAGGAATAAAAAATTAAGGTACACACAATTTCCTTTTTTTTTTAAATTTCATTCTTTTTTGTTTTAATATCACAAATCTAATTTCAGTTTGTTTTAAAAAGGTAAAACAATGTATATTATTTGTAAAAGAAAAATATAAATAATATTCACATAATATATACTTTTTACAATAAATCATTAAATTAAAAAAAAATTAAAAACATTAATAAAACAACAAAATATATAAACATTTTTGCAGTACACCATGAAATAAATATTGCACATCTTCATTTATTTATTTATTTTTTTTTCCATTTTAATAGTGAAAAATGTATAAAATGAACTTAATCCCAAAAAAAAAAATCAATGACTTAAAATTAAAGTTAGTTTATTACATAAAATTGATGATTAATAAATATAACTTATATCTTCCTAGGAATTAACTTTTTCCTTTATAATTTTAATATTAAACATTAAGTGTATAAAGGGAACAGAAGGAAACATACAGTCAAAATACTGAAAATATTAAGCTAGGTAAGCTGTGAGTAGCTTCTATTGGATCGGAGCCTCTCCAACTGTTCTCTTGTATATAAATAAGATAATATATAAGCATAGCTTGTCATTTTTATGCAAAAGTTTTAGGCATTGATCACAGTTAAGCATTCATCTTTTGTCATTTCTAAAAGGAATGTAGGGTAAACTTTAGACTTTTTAATAATAATTTTTTTAAAAAATTATTTAATAAATAACTGACAGAAGTACACCTCAGTCTATAAGATATCGAGACAAAAATTAAATAGTAAAATAAAATTTTATTAAATTCCCGAAAACATTGGGATACTATACTCCTTTGGCATCACTGATGCCAAAATTATTCTTATTTTCTCTTATTTACAATAAAAAACATCATTTCCACAGGAGAATAACCACATAAGTTCAATTCATTGTGGGCCAAAATGCACTCGGTAGCTATCTCTCGCTGACTGGAAACTGACGTCTTCACTACTGCTTTCTAGAAAAAAGAGAAAGAAAAAAAAATCAGTTAAATTTGTGACTAATATTAATGTTACTATATATACGAGTATAATCTATTCTACTACCCCCAGAAATTGGCAAGGTCTTCAATGGTTACAAAGTTAGAAAAATGTGACTGGCTGAAATTTACCACCAGATAGCTACTAATTTTGGCATGCTGTCTAATGAGGTCCCGTATTGTTACATTTCTCAAAACTGCTCGAAAAAGACGATGCGAATATGCGTTTGGATGAAATGGCGATAACAAATTGTAGTGTCCAAAATAATAAGACTGACATTCTCGTTATTGGCAAGAGGGAAGGGGATCAGCTGATATTGATTTTGCTGACTATCTGTCCATAATAAGGCTAACCAGGGTTTAGCTGTCAAAACAATAGATCTTTACAAACTAGATTCTGTCAATGTCACTTGGAGTAATAAAATCAGCCAATGACTTAGTTCCAAAAAGCACAATTAACTCAACAAAGAAATGTAATTTTCTGTGAAGGATTAATACAAATATTCCAGAAAGCAGCTCTATTTCCAGAGGAAGTGTGCCATGAACCAGAACAGAAGATAATCTGAAGGTGTAAGATTTAAACAAGTAGGGTAGAATGAACCTCTGAGGTTATTTAAACAGACCACATTTTTTTCATCTACGAAATTGTACTTTGAATACGTACGACACCAGTACACCTTAATAGCTGGTTCCCCTACAAACAAATACATTGTTATAAAATTTGATCTAATTTTAAAGTATTATAAATAATAAATATAACTAACCATTTAAGAAAGCCTGTGAATGTGTAGGGGTGAGAAGAGAGTGAAGAGCCGGTCTAGAATGAGGTACTCGCCCGTGATAGGTGTTCAGTCCGGGAGGGCAAAAATCCCTCATTGGGTCGTCACTGCTCCAACTATCGTCATCTGCCTCTGATGTACCTTCGCTTTTCCTGCAAAATAAAACCAATGATGAAAAATGGGAATACATATTGAGTATGGGAATAAGTATTTTTAACCGTTTTTAAGTAGATAAAAAACATAGTTTGAATATGATATATTAAATAAATTTATTCGAAAAATTTCCCGTCTGAAGCGACAACCTTGACCTATATTTCATACTATTTCATGCAATAAGCATATAAGGTTCCTTCAGAGAAGAATTCTATGTCTTGTGTCGACCCAGTCATCAAACAGCTGTCCATTAAGTTCTGACTATAAATAAGAATAGTCTAAAGGGACAAAGTCTGGTGAGTACGGTAGATGGGGTAGGTCCTCCCATTTCACCCCTTCTGCTCTGACCAATATCTGCCTGAGTGTGCTCAGTGAATCAGTTTCTCATATCTAATCATAGCATTCCAATCTTTTTTTTTTTTTAAATAGCTTGTTTCAAAGGCATTAATTGAAGTTAGTAATACTGGAAATTGACAGTTTCAGCAGCTCATGGTAGAATTCACCTCGCAAGCCCCATCAGATACAGTTCACAACCTTTAATACGTGAATATTGCACTCTGGCGTTGATGGACCTGGCTCACCTGGCTTCAAACATGCTAGTTGGTGTTTAGATTTGTCGAAGTCAATCCATTTTCCATTGCCAGTGATGATCAGCTTTCTTTCTTGTTGTTGAAACAAATTTTTCACATGGGCAAACTCCTTTCAAGATACCTTCAACTTGTGTGGTACCCAATATCCTACCTTCTGAACCATTATTGACAGATATAGGTGCTTTCCAATGATGGATCAATCAACACACAATACTGCAGACAATTCTACAAGTGTCTGACGTGGATCAATATCAAGCAATTCCTTAAGCTTCTCATTTTGGAACTTTGTAGGAGCACCATCTTGGATTTTTAAACCTTCCAAACCAATATCTGCAAGTTGTCTCTGATGAAGCGTGGTTGCTATAAACATTGCCAAGCAAATGGCCCATTTGCGCAGCACTTTTCTTCGAAGGATTGTAGAGGAGAACTTCCTCCGAACGCTGTATTTTGATGTGATATGAATAGCTGCTGTTTGACTCCAAACAAAAGTCTGAAACTGTGTTTAGTAGCATACATACACACCTTTTAAATTCATGTATCGAAAGGTTAGATGAAATGTATGTGATGCCATCAATACTGTGTATGGAAAAACAATTAAAACTTAATCCCATACCAAATAAAAATTTAAATCTTAAATATATTCTGTTCAGAAAAATGATTAAATGTCTGAATGGAAACTCAGATAAATCACTTCCAGTCAAAGAGATAAGTCCGACAAGGCTTGGTGAATCAAAAATACCAAAATCTTGTCCAGGCAAATCTCTAATGTGGTTACTAACCTCATTATGTGTTAATTCCTTCAATGGCAGTCATTTATAGGGCCCATTGTCTTTGACAAGGGTCCTTATAGTGTCTCTCTGTACACCGGACACACCCTACATATTGTATCTTGGTAAATAGTTGACAAACACTTTGGCATGCACTTGCACTTTGTTATACATGATTGTTATTGATAGTTTTGCAAAAATCCTTTTATGTAAGAGTGCTTGGAAACATTTTGTTAATGGCCACCATATTCCTATATGTATCATAAGAATGTAATACATTATAATATTTATATTATGTTAGGAAGCTCTCATTGAGTTTACTTTAGAAACAGGTGTTTGGTATCAGTTTCAAAATGCCTGAAAAATGATTAAAGTTGGACAATTTCCAGAGTTTCTTTTTCCCAATTTTTGCCCTAATAGAGATAATGCTCTGTAACTCTGACAACTAATGTATTATCATAAGTTTATTGAGCCAAACCGTTTGTGAATCTTTATTATTTATAATTTAAGATATAAATGTTTGTCGAATGTTCACAAAATCCATCATATTTCACCTGTATAATTCCTTGTATTGTTACAAAATATATTGTTAATTAGTTAAAAATAAAACATTAGCAGTTTTAAAGGGATTTAGCAGAGGGGCATTTTTAATTTAGCTATGGAGATATGTGGTAATTACTAGTTCTGGTGATTATGAAATGCCAGAAATCATCACAGATTCCCCTAGTTCAGCATCCTTGTCTCAAGTAAAGAATTCTAATAAAATGTTCGTGGAATTTTTATTTCAACTTAGCTTATTTTAGAAAAGCATTATGACAACTTAAAAATTAATTTCATAGTAGCATACTAGAGGCATAAAAAGTTTGCAATGTAAGTAATGTATTATTTCTCTGATAAGTATCATAGTTACACATGTTAATATCAAAATTTATAACTTGGTAGGCATCCTTTTTCCTGTGCTCTTCAAATGCCCAATTTACAAATATACATTACCTGGTGGTTTTATCAGCGGTAGCAGTCCTGATATCAGAGCCGATGCCGATTGAAGCAAGCATTGCTGACATTTTATACATTGCTTTCCGAAAAGTGGACATCCTCACCTCGCCATTCATTGAGCTACCCCAATCTAAAAATGATAAAATGCTGTTACTATTTTTTTTCTTTTCTAGTATAAAAATTCCATTAGGGACTGTAAATTGCTTATCTAATACCTGAAAGAGGCCAATAATAATACATCATTGTATCATCAATTATTTATATATTTATATTTATATATATATGGGTGTGTGTGTGTGTGTGTATATTTTATATATATACACACACACACATCCACACACAATTGTGAACAGGCCTCGTTATCTCCTAGATGTGGCTAAGCTTGTAATATAAGTACCCTGACAGGTAACTAGTTTGATATACACTCCGGTTTTATTATAATAGGCTAGCTCGAAAACATTGGATTTACCTTAAACATAATATTAAAAGAATAAATGTGTTCCTTTTGTTACATACTTTGTGTTTGGTTGTCTAGATCAGGCGCTGATCGACTCCACTTGTGAGGATCAGATGGTTGAAAGTTGGGGGAGAGAGAAGGATTCCTCCTCCTACGATTTACCGAAGTGCTTGGTCCCCAAGTTTTACCTTTTATCTCTCCATCAGCTGAAATATAGTCATTACATAATGTACAATTGAGATTAAATATTCTAATATAAGCAAATATATCATCAACAAATCTCATATGGACATGCCGAAATGAGTTCCGTGTTCTCCTATGAAACAAAGTACACAAAATTTTTTGATGTACTTAATTTTACAAGATGTCATTTGAAAGTTATATACAAAACACAATGCTCAGGAACAAAAAATGTCATAGAGCATAATTTATAGATCTCTTTAGGATAAACAAAAATGTTTTACCATTTTTTTTTGTATCCCTATAGGTATGGAAAAATTTGCAATTAATTTTCGCACCCCTTTATATCTTCTCCTTAGTCAATTTTATTAAAAATGGGAGGGAAAAAACAGTCCTTAATATGAAATTTCAACATTCTAAGGTTGTTTTTTTTGAGTCATGCGAGCAACACAGATATCTATATACAGCAAAATGTGTTGAACAACAATAAATTAATCAAAATGGATAATTCCACTGGAAACTGAAAATCAAAAATTTTAGCGATAACAATGCTCTGTTTACAGTAACATAAGTCAATTTGAGAAACAAATTTTATTTAGAAATTATTTTACATTATTTAGTACAACGAGTCACATTCTTCAACTCGACTAATAGTTTTTTTATATATAACTTCAATTTTCTTCCGTGAGTCATCCTCATCAACTCTAATTTCCAGGGGAGGGACACTTTAGACTAAAACTCCTTTCTCTTCTAAACTATCAGGAATACATTTAAGCCCCTTTGAACTAATTCTTTGTACAGAGGATACTGCTTCTGCAGTTTATATTAAATTAAATTTTAGAAACTCTTTATCTGAGTGGCAAGGTGAGTTGATACCTTGTTCATCTAAATCTAAAAAAGTTATTATTAAAACTTTTCTTTTGACAAAGCCCTCACTGGCCACTCCACAGACTTTAAGTTGTAGTTTTACTATACACACTAGCTAAAGTCAGTTAAATCTAACAATGATTTAGGTATTCTTAACTGTAATGAGTCATTGGTAGAACAAGAAGAATTTAGAAACTCAATAAGAAAATGGAAATAAAACACACACACTTCTTTTTTAAAAATTACATCAAACAAGTGACGGCCTCCATTGTCAATACACTGAGCTATGCGTTTCTTGCAGTTCTGATGAACTCTTTCGAGCATATCAATTGGTATGTCGACGATGGCTTTCCGAATGTTGTCCTTTAGATGAACTAGGGTTCGTGAGCGATCATTGTAGATAACAGATTTGAGGTAACCCCATAAGAAGTTATGGAATCAAATCAGGCGAGCGTGCAGGCCAAGGAAGATCGCCTCTCAAGGAGATCAGTCGATTGGGGAAGTCCTCCCTCAAAAGTTCAATTGAACATCGCGCTGTGTGAGCCGTGGCTCCATCTTGTTGAAACCACACATCACACATGTTCATTTCTTGCAGTTTAGAGAGAAAAAATGTTGTAATAATCTCCCTGTAGCGAACTGCATTCACTGAAACTGTGTATTCGTTTTCTTCAAAAAAGTAAGGACCAATTATTCCTACTCTTGATATTGCACACTACAGTTACACGTTCAGAATGGAGTGGCTTCTGATGAAGCTGACGTGGGTTGTTAGCCCTCCAATAATGCATGTTTTGTTTGTTCACACAACCAGAAATGTGAAAGTGAGCTTCATCACTGAAAAACATGAGCGTATCATGAGGCAGGTTTTCACCGAGTGCTTCACATACATTTCTGCGGGCACATACATTTCATTCAGCGCCTGCGTTACAGCCATTTTATACGGATGGAAATTAAGGTCTTGGTGTAGAATTTGTCTCACAGTGCGGTCAGATAACCCCAGAGCAGCTGTGTGTTTCCGCGCCAAACGCCGAGGAGATCGGACGAATGACTCTTTCAATATTTTCTGGAGTTCTGGTCGTCTGATGACCTCCTGAACCGGTTTTTGCTACACTTCCACTATCTCTGAATGTGTTCACCCACCCCTGCAAAAAGTGTTCCACTTTTACTGATTTTCTTCAGTTAGCAAAAGTGGAAATATACAAAATAGCCTTCAAGTCAATAGCTATACATAGCAGTAAAACAGATTCTTAACCCCAAAATCAGAGAACCCGTATAGTTTGGAGGAGAAGAGCCCTTCGACTAGAACAGGAATCTATAGCAGAACCAGGAACAACAGCAAACTGGTGGAGTTGACCTGGCAATCCTGTTGTCATTTGTACTATTAAGAAGGAGAGATTGTGTTGCCTTAGGTAGAAAGATGGAACCTGACATGCTGCCCAGGAAAATGACAGAGCAAGGAGGAGGGACACACCCAGACAGAGATGGCTGGATAACTGAGGGCAGAAGCATAGTACCTGGAATTGGCAGGTCCTAGAAGTACATTGTACTGAATGTTTTAAGATGGTAGTAGATGCCAGGTCTTTAGTACCTTAGCAGTAACCTATTATTCTAAAAATAACTCTAAAAACATGAGTTTACCACAAACTTGCAAAGATTGGTAACTCATATGTCACTTTGAAGTATGGTTCTAGGTAAGAGTAAATCATATTTTTAGGTGTCCCTGCTCTAAATCTGAAGCACAGGAGGGAAAAAAACAAAAAAAAAAAACAAAAAAACAACAGAACTCTATAAATAAATAACTACTTACCCATTGGCCCTTTCATCTTTGAAATGGCAACACTAGGTGAAAATGCTGGACTAGAGATATTCCCATCTTGTTCTACCCTAATGTTGTGGCGGAAATCTGTAAAAGAAACCTTTCTTAATTTTCACAAACATACATTTAGTGTTTACTGTAAACATATTACAGTATGAAATATTTATACAACTAAAAACTAATGAAGTTTCAACTACACGACCTTAATGAATTTATTTGTTACTAAATTTCCATGATTCCAACCAGTAACTTTTAGCAATAATTTATTCAGAACCATGCGGCAATTCTGTATGCAGAAATTTAGTTTGAACTTTTTGTGAGTATGAGTGAAAGTGAAGGTGATTCTTCTTCAGATTACGATGAGGATTCTGAAGATAAGACACCAAAACGTGCTACTGGTGAAAAGGCTGGAGGGTGGAAAACCTAATTAAAATAACTGGAATGAGAATTATACAACTAGTGCTAGAATGTAAGAAGTTTTGAGCACATGGTTCTCTGCAGGTGCTTGACATATATAATTTTGTATACCATATTGAAAACTCTCACTGCACGAATACTAAACAGCCTGAGGGTTAAAATTCATGTGTGGCAGTTCCTGACATTTGAAGAGTCATTGTCACACATTTTAAGTTTAATATATGGTAAATAAGCTAATCTCATGGGAAGCCCTTTAATGTTGGGAAGGAAGCGGCCCCTATTTATGAGTGAAAGCCATAAACGATTACAATGTAGTAACTACATCATTTTGGAAATGCTTGGTTTGGAACACCAATATGGCCTTTGACTTTAATAAAAAGTTTAGAGGGAGACAGAAATAAAATATTGAAAATTTCTTTGTATAAACAAGAGCTACAAAATATTGGTATAGAACCATTTTTGTTTATCATGAAAAGATCTATAAATTATGTTCTATGGCATTTTTTGATCTGATTTATTGAAATGGAGATATTCTTTATTAATTTCAATGTAAAAGAAGTGCATTAAAACATTTTGTTTATTTAATTTAATCTTACAGGAAAGTCATGTGGTGCTCATATCATATATGGTTTTTTTACATGACAAATGTCTGTCTGATGTCAATGAAGAGGTGACACAGATCATCATCATTACTGAAGGAAAGTCATCAGACAGCTAAAGGAAAGTTTGTGTGAAAAAGTGAGATTAAATCAAAACTGTCATTAATATATCATTTTTTAAAATAAAAACTGTTTGCACTAGTCGAGAGCTTAACATGGGCTTCCTGGATATATAATCCAGCACTCTACCAATTGAGGTATAGAATAGGCTACTGATTTACATTAAAAACTCTTCTGTTCTCTTCCTTGGTGTATCTTTCTGATGATGGTAGTGTTCAAACCTGTAATGCTTTTACATAGAATAAACCTAATCCTTACACTCTTCTAAAATGACAACGGATCTTATCTTGTTTCACAATTTACCTGAGGGAGAACTGATGTTCTGGCCTGGTTCTTTCTTGAGTTGCCTGAGCCGAGAAGATTTGAACTTGCCCTTTCTTCTGTTGGGAGTTGGTGTGCGTTCCTCCATGAGGAGGCAAATGTAAAGTTCCCTCTTTACTAGGTCCAGCTCTTTCATCTTCAGTTCTCGCTCTTTCTTCTGCAATTGCTGAGCAAGAAGTTTCTGCTTCAGCTTGTCCCTGTTCAGTTCTTCTTCTCGGCATCGTAGTTCCTGAAAACAGATTCAAACCATAAATAAAGCTATTTAGGAGATCATAGTATTATAAATATCATACAAATAGTATTCGTGGACATATATCTGCCTTAATGTGTATACACATGTGGCGTTAGTAATGTGCTCCATGAACATGTATGCACATGTGTGCTGGGTAGTGCTCCACAGACCATGGACATAGTATTCCATAAGCCATAAGACATGCATACACATGTGGGCTTGACAATGCTCCAAAAACTATGGACAAGTAAAAATGTATGGGTGGTTTGGTAATGATCCACAGCCCTGAACATGTTTCACATATGGGCTTGGTAATTCTCCAAAGTCATGAACGTGTATATTCACATGAGCTTACAAGGGGAGTGCACGGCCTTCCACTCACCGATTTGAACGAAATTTTTTTAGTGTTTAGTGCCTAAAGATTAAATGCCAATAATAATAATAGAAAAGTTATTTATTTATTGATATTAAATAAACACCCTAGAGGCAAATAATGAAAAAAAAATAGGAACTCACAGTGAGACTTCTATCTTTAGATTTCCAGTTACAAAAAGAAAGTGCTATCAACTGAGGCACAGGGGCTAGTTGAAATACTATGTCTTGGGAACAACTCAAGACGTTCAGGCAAACTTAACATTTTTTTTTTTTGTAGATGAACGCATGAGAAGTGCGTTCTCTCGCTTTAACAGAATTCGTCTTTTATTAGGTGCTAAAGACTAAAACATTTTCGTTGTAATCGGTAGAGGAAAGGCGATGCACTCCCCTTGTTAGTAATACTCCAAAGCCATGAATGTGTATGGCATGGGCTACGTAGTGTTCCAAAGGTCTGCTGGCTATAACTATGAGTTCTAGTTATTTTTCACCCTAACAGGTAACATTGTGTTGCTTAATGTTTTTGCAACGTTTACCTTTAGAGCCAGACACTGTTATTTACACCTCTTCCTGGGATAAGGGCCATTTTCTACCCGATTCTAAAATTGTCATTTTTAGTTTAACTTCTTTTAATTAGTGCCCAGTTAAACAGTTGTTATAGCAAAAAATTGTTTGAATAAAATCACTGAGAATGTACTTAATGTTACTAATGCCTTAAATAGAAGGCTGACAATTCAGAAAACCTGTTTCTATATAAACAAAAATATGATTATTTTTGTTTATAAACTACAAAAATTAATTAATAAACAAGTTTATTAATTAATTTTTGTTTTAACCATATGGTTATTTAACTGTATAGTTGTTTTATATAAGTAACTTGTTGCAAATAAAGCATAATAAAAGACAAATAGGTAGGGAGGAGTGTAGAATGGTAGGCCTGTGAGGTGACTGGCCGTGAGAGTGACTGCCACTATGATATCTTGCCGCATAGCTGAGTTAAATTGCAATTATTTTATCCATAACTCCTATAATAATATTCAAATTCAGCATACCAAAAAACATATTTAAAAATGAATTACAAAAAAAAAAAATAACTATAGAACATTTTGTGAATCATTAGTAGCAAAAGAAGTTTTTGTTTTCAAAGAGTTGAATAGATCTTAAATAAATTCTCATTACTTGATTTATCTCTCCCAATGTCATTCACATTACTTATTTTCATACTTAATTATCAGGTAAATTTATTTTCAATGTATTCTTGATCAACAGGATATTAAATTGCTATACTATGTTGGCAAGATTTTAAGTTCCTGGCCTGACCGTATAAAACTCAACTTTTACCACCTAAATGTCCTATTCATGTATTTTTTACATAATTATTAGAACTTTTTGATTGAACTAAGTTTAATTTTGAAAGAATTTTAAATACATAAAAAATAAGAGGGTCTCTTTCTGCATTAACAAAGGTATAAAAATTGACAATACAAGTGCAGTAATATAACCTGAACACAATAAATTCCTTCAAAGATGGTTTAAATCACTAAAATAACTAGAATCATTAAAATAGTGAACTCTACACATGCAAACTTGCACAAAATAATATATAAAAACATAGTATAGTAAATATAGTATACAAATAGGTACAAAACAAGAGTAAAATAAATATCTTTACTAATAAAAGATAATTTAAAAACTAAATTATTCATTTGAACTAGCTATTCAAATTAAGAGGTGCAGTTCATAATAAATAAAAAAAAAAGAGTATTTTATTTGAGAGCTTTGAATCTGGACCCTGAGAATCCCACCCTCCAAAAAAAAAAAAAAAAGGACACCCTGAAGTCAATACATCTGATTTTTCAGGTAGATGCGAGTTCTCCAGGTAAATAATGAATAAAGCCTATGGGATTTATTTCGTCTTTCTCTAAGAACATTTTCTACCGTGAACTTAGTAGTATTAAGTTACTGCAATTGGGGAAGTCATCTAGCCTTTAAGAGAAATCGGTTATTACACATGATGCGATGATTCAGATCACAACCATTCCAAAGAAAATTAGGTCTGTTCAAATTTTTATATGCAAGTAAATTCGCCTGTTTATGTTCTACTAGTCACAATTTTTATTTTATGGTAATCAAATTCAATATTCAAACATTTCATATAAAATGAAAAGTCCAAAACATTAATGGTTGAAATTGACCAGGAGAGTGGGGATTGGAGAGGTAGGACGACAGAAGACTGACCTTCCATAATAATCTAATCCTCTGTACCAGTCAATCCTCATGAATTTGTTCGAATTACTTCCCTACCCTACAATGGGCCAAAATAAGTAATAGTTTTTTTAAATATTTTGCTTACTACTAAATGAACATAAAATAAGAATTAGACATGCTAAAACATGAACAAATTTTCAAACAAATCGAAACAATTTCTCAATAGCCTAATAAACAAAAAAAAAACATTTTCTTTGATGTAATGTACTCATAGCATTACATTAACTGTAAAATATTAAGCAAATTATATCCAAATGTGGCAGGAATGAAAGGGTATAGAGAATAAAGTCAACCTTGGCCAATTGTCTATCAGCACATAGGAATTTTAATATTCAAATTTGGTATTTATGATGAGTTCTCAACCAATGTTTCCAATGATATGAAGCAAAAAAAATCACTAAATGTTTTAGCATTTAGCCTCTCTCCCACCACCACACCAAATGGACAGTAGGAGGTATTTTGTTGAAGTAAATAAAGGCAATGTTCACCCATAAAAAGGTACACATTCAATATAAATTTCATGAATCTAAATTTATTTGTTGCATCATAAGCATTTACTCAGTATAAGCATGTAAAAGTGTGACATACAGAAACAGTCCGAAAAACTGGTGAAACCATAATGTTCTTTGTTTAAAATAATGAACCAAAAACATGAATTTAAAAAAAAAAAAAACACCCAGATTGTGAGGTCTGCTGTGAGTAGTGGTCATCATAATGTTTCAACCATTTCCACTCCCTAACCAATGACATGTTAATAATATATATTTATTGCTCATTTATTCAAAACATTCTCATGAATTCACTGGGGAAAGAAGAATATAACTACGAACCAATCCATGCAATAACTACGCTCAATTGTTCTAACTCTTACCTCCTCCTTTGATCTGAAGACCTATGGTGGCGTGAAAAATAAACAAATTAATTTGAAATAAAATTGTTTGGGTTATAGGAACAGTCAATTGAAATTCAGAAATATTTTTTAACCATTTAAAAACAGTGTAACCATTTAATATTAATGGTTATAAATATCTATTTAAAGGTTTCATAAAGCCTTTTTAATTTAATACGCCAAATAAAGAAACAGCTAATAACTGATATAAATATACACATACACACACAATCTCACATAACCCCCCACTCCTACATATGTTATATTAAGAATAAGCTAGAATATCATGAACCACTGCTTTCCTAGGTTAAATACCAAATATGGTTTTCATTGTTATGTATCACTACGTCCATATGTTTCAATACGTTATGTAATGGCATCATCAATAAGGATTTTTCGTTCTTAACTCGAAAATGTTTATTTGATCTATACCGTACTCGATATTTAATTGTTTCTGTCTACACTAAAGATCATATTTGTTATTGGTGGAAATCTGACATGGAGTAGCAGGGGTTTAGAGGGGGAGAATTATAATATTCAAAGTACCTTTGTTAATATGTTGGATCGTAAAATGTTTTAGAAACAATCTTTTTAAACTATTGATGTTCTGCATTTTTTCGTACTCAAGTATTAAGCGAGTTATTTGTACTTCTTGTTTTCTGCTTTTCTTCTAGTCATTGTTTTTTGTTTTTTTTTTACATATAAATAGATTATGAGGTGAGATCACAAGTGTGTTATAGCAGCACATGGGAAATCCGCTTAATTTATGCAGGCCCTGCTTGACGGACTTTTCTTTTATTTAAGTGAATTTTGATTGTGTCCCAACAATATTAGTCAACATAATTATTGGTTTACTGTTGCCAATGATTTGTTTTGATTAATGGCACAGATAAGAGCTTATTAAGTTTATTTCTGTTATAGAACATAATTTGTAGAATTTTATTTATTTATTTTTAATAATGACAGCCAAAAAGACCTAATACAAATTTCCTACATCTATAATAGGTACCAAAAAATTAACCCCATCTCCTCTTCACCACCCAACAAGCTATTAGTTAAACAAATGTGATCTTCAAATTAAAAAAAAAATGTAAACTCCAAGTTTCAAGGATAATGTACAATCCATTTGATAGTTGCCAGGTTAAATGGCAGACATAACACACACACATACATACCCACACACTCAAAACTGAAAAGATACGATACGTATTTTTGGCACCCAATGGCATCAGAATGGATAGTTAGCTTGATCGTTTCCTGTGACCTACAAAAGCTTATTCTGTAAAAGGAAGCCACTAAAAAGGGACTGAGATTAGCCCTAAGTGTGTTTGTCCCAGTAACACTTTTTAGAGACAAAGTGCATCGAAAAAACGCTTACCCTTATTCTCTTTGAGAATGAAATATTCATGAATAGTGTAGAAGGTCCATCCATATACATTATTATAAAAGTAAAAACTATATTTACGTTTTGTAAAAATAAAATTCTTTCACCCATTAAAATTTGACATCACGTCTTCTAAATGCACCAGGGCAAATAGGAACATTATGCTCCCCTAAGAGATGTCAGTATAAGTGTAACACCTAGAACTGCTGAGAATAAATTTCTAGTGAGTAAAAGATTATTTTTATATATTACTATTAAAAATATATTTTGATACACTTTTACTTCAGTTAATCCTTTTTATTTCTTGATTTTTTTATGCATATTTTGTATTTACATTAAATTTTCATATTATTTTTATAGCGGAACTCAAATAAAAAAAAAAAGTTTCGTCAATTATAATGATAATAATACGACAAAAAATAAATATTTTACTTTAGAAGTACTCAGGTATTAAATGGCAGAGCAACAAATAATTCATGAGGAATAACACTTAATTCATTTTAAAAATAATTACATATACTAACAAATAAAATAGTTGTATATTTTTAAAATGAATATTTATTTGATAGATAAAATGCCTATTTATTTGGACTTACGCTTTCTTTTATTCGAAGCTTGTCAAGAACCTCCTCTATTTCAAGTTTCCAATCGTCTTGCATGGTGTGGAAACTCTCATAAGGAGTCTGGGTAAATGATGAGTGGAGGATAATTTTCTGGAATCGATCAAGAATCATTTCAAATGATGGCCGGGCGTGTGAATCAGAAGCCCAACAATCTGTAATAATAATAATAAAAGAATAAAATAAACGATCAAAGAGAGAATAAGGAAATAATTTAGTGAGATTAGTGGATCGAATGAATGCAAGGTGTCACAAGTTGGACTCTTGTATGAGGTAGAAGGATATATGTAGGAAGGAATTAAAACAAAATAAGGAGAGCTAACTGATTAGCTCTACCCCCCCCCCACAGAATTTAAAAATTCTGAAAGATAAATTTAAAGATAAGAAAGGGAAATTTAAGATGTGCACACTCTCTGTAAGAAGTTAACCAAGAGCATCTTATTTAGCGTAGAACCAATAGTAGTTCCAAGAAATTGTTTAGGTGGTTCGAGGGCTAAGGTATAAAATAACTAAAAATTATACAGAGAGGTATTTAAAAAAAAAAAATCTAGTCAAATACTAACTTCATACTACTTACAGTCTAATAAACATCAATAATAATTTTGACAATTAAGTCCAAGTATACAATAACATTGAAATAGCAACAACTCTTGATGATAGGAATTAAAACAACTTGTTCAAAGAGATCGAAATTGAATCTGGCATAAAAACCTTGTTCTTTTATAATCAGTCTGTTAATTTTATCAAGGAACGGAAAATGTTCCATTTTGAATTAAAAACTCAAATAGTTATCTCAAAATACGGGGCTAAACACTCAATACAGTGAAAGTTCAGATATTTAGGTTTGTACCTTGCCCCAATTAAAATAATAACCACACTTTGGCTCATGTCAACTTTGTTGTCTTTTACAACTAGCTGAAGTACTTTCTAGGAATTGAACAAATACAATATTTCTTTTAAGAAAGTGACCGAAGTTCAGGATAATATCTCAAAAGATTACAAATGTATACTCACAAGTTTTGAATTTCCTTTGCAGTGATTAGTTAATTTGATTGAATAGAATAAATTACTTACCCTCCATGAGTTTCCCCCACTGCTGTGGGCAGGTCTTAGGGATTGGAAGAGTTAGCCTGTTTACTGCAACTCCATATGCAATGGATAGTGGCTCTATGTTCTTATATGGTGTTTCGCCGGTCAATAACTCCCAAAGTACAACGCCATAGCTAAAAAACAATAATAAAGATTTGAACATTGTTTTTTACTTCAATACAGGTTGATCCTGAATTCAATTGTTATTATTTTTATTTACAAACATCGAAATTGTGTAATTAATGCTAATTGGGATGGGTTCTCCAACAACAAACAATTTTGCGATTAGATTAAAATTTTAAATAAATGACCTTAGTGGTTTAAGTTATGCCAGCATAAAGAAATCATTTGAGAATTGAAGGGTTTGCTGCAAAACGGAGGTAGCTCCATCCCATAGCTGTTGGGAGTTAAAACACTTTCTTGTGCCAAAAAAACACCTCTTTTAATTGGCACAAAAAGAATGCAGCTTCAATCGTTATGATGTTATTTTTGTTATAATGATGTTATTTTCATATTTTATGTTGTACGTTATAATGATGCTATTTTCTGTTTGTAAAACCAATAATTTTTCTGAACTTTATTTTCAGTTTTCTTTGAATAAAAAATACATAATAATAGTACATTCTATTTATTTTTACACTTTTTTCCAAGACATAACATATTCCTCCATTCCTCATATTCCATTCTTTTGAGCAAAAAAAAGCTCCACATTTGGATGATATTTTTTGAATGAAAATACTGTTCTAACATGTAAACACCATAATTGAAAGTAAGCAACAGCAATATTTTTACATAACATAAAATTTGAATTTTTTAAACGTTTTTTTTTTTTGGTTTCCCAAAAACTGGAAAAATTGGAGCTACCTCCTTTTTGCATCAAACCCTTCAATTGTTAAAAGTAGACTTTTTACCACAATAAATTTCAGCTATATCCAACCATATGGTCTGGCATTTTTATAGTTAATTTTATTATATTTGGGGCTAAGGTTAAGTGTGTGAGTTAAGAAGTTGATTTTAATCTCACATGGTAAACCTAGAGTCGTGAGTTTGATTCCCATATGGGCAATAGGAATTCATTTAGTGGCAAACTCATTAAATAAAATCCTTAGTCCTACCCTGGCTAGAAAAGGGTGCTAACCTGTAGATTACCCATCCCAATTAGCCATAGTAGCAAAAAGTGGACTTAATAAATAATATTATTTTTTTATAATAGCACTCCCATGTCTTGAATTCAATGCATTAAACACCTCCCGAGATGGATTACGATAATAAAATTTTGTTTAAGAGCCATTTTAAGCATTTTTGATCGGCCAGGGCAAAGTCTACTTGGGCTATATAAGTTGAGGATATATTCAAGGAATTGTGCTAGAGTGTGACAACACAATTGATAACTAGCATTGACAGAAGAGAGACTCTTGTTTGTTGGATTCAGATAATCCAAAACCAATCTGGCAAACAGGCAGCGTACCCACAAGTCTGGTCTGGAGTAAGAAGGCTGTTATTAAAGTTCAGTTGACTATTGTAAGTTAAATATAAGTTGTCCCCATCTTCATAATTTTAAATAAAAGTTCTTCTCTTGGTTTAAAGATATTTGTTAAATTTTGATGTGCCCTGTGTGCTATGTAATAATCGGCAGGTTCTGCATTGGACTGCTACATGCTTTTATATCGGTTCTTCCTCTAATGCCATCTGTTCCTCTGTCACCAAAAGATGGCATAGAGATTCACTTTTCGCATTTCTAGCTTCCCTATATCCTGTTCTGTATCATTTTCAATCTCAAGTACCATTACCATTACTTAACTACCTGCAATTACTCTTGCATATTTTTATTAGTCAGTATATTTTCTGCTTTTCAACCAAACAGTTGAGTGCTTCAAAATGTCAGGAAAATTTTTTTTTCTGATGACAGAATTTTTTGCTGTTGTGAAAGTGAAGGTGATTCTTCTTCAGATTATGATGAGGATCCTGATGATGGTTACCTAAATCTGTCTTTTGGGGAAATGCCTGATATTAGTTACTGGAACATAATTAAAACAACTAGAATGGGAATTAAATGATAAGCGCTAAAACATAAAAAATATTCAACACACAGGGCTCTCCAGGGGCTAGATTATGCCGCATCACCAAATACTCAAACCACCTGAGTACTACACAACCTGAGTGTTAATTTCAAGTGGTTTGGTTATGGAAATTATTATTTCTCAGCTTCCACTGCTGATTTCCACAGTCTGATCGCTACAGTATTCAACACTACGTCAATAGAAGAGCTAATATAGGTTCTGAAATATTTATTGTCTTAATTAGCACAATACCTCCAAACATCGCTGGCTTTAGAGAAGACCGAGTTCTTAATAACTTCAGGAGCCATCCAAGCATATGTCCCTGCTGCAGACATCCGTGTTGTAGTATAAACCTCCCTAGCAAGCCCAAAG
The DNA here is from genome assembly GCA_019009955.1 of Riptortus pedestris. Lineage (NCBI taxonomy): Eukaryota > Metazoa > Arthropoda > Insecta > Hemiptera > Alydidae > Riptortus > Riptortus pedestris. Next base: position 244,071,015 of record CM032228.1, read on the forward strand.
TCGGTGATCTTTAAAGTCTTGTGTTGTAAATCATCACCCTCAATTGGCTCAGCAATCAACACTGAAATGCAACAAAAAACTATTTAATAGTACTAAAGGCAGACACCCTGAGGTATTGGAAATTAATATTCAGAATAACGAAACATTATACAGGGCTGAGCATATTTTTTGGCAGGCAGGCAGGCCCCATATAAGTATATCACAGCAACTGCAGCTGTAGAATTAGTGGTTTTTCTAAGGTGTTTAGAATTTAGGGTTAGGGAAATATTTCAGTTTCAAATCATATTCCTTTCTCAGGCCTGAAACTATACTGAAATAAAACTCAGCTGTCTTGACATTATGGTCTTTGTAAAATCAACTAGTAAAATGTTAAATAAAACTAAGTTGCACATATAAGCAAGTTTAATAAACTTATAGAATTACCAAAAAACCTATTAAGTAATTTTGAAAAAGAAATCTTTAAAACAAAAATCAACATTAATAAGTTATGAACATATAACACCCACAAAAAATCTCTTCAAAGAAATAAGGTATATTTTAAATAGTTCTACATTAGTAGTTTCATTAATTAAATAAAAAATGAACCCAAAATGCCCCATTGACATTTTAATGTATTCAACAGCATGATTACAAAGCACTTCACTTATTTACTTATGGTTTGTGAATATTTCAAGGTCTTCTTAGCAGATTTCCCTTAAGGGAAATCTGCTATTGAAGTCGTTCACATGACGCAATTTTCGAAGGTTTTCTTCAAATGTCCATCGATCCTACCCAGGAGATGACAAAAATGAGGCCCGTTCAAAACTGTGTATGTATGTGTATGTGTATGTGTGTGTATATATATATATATATATATATATATATATTTGTCTGTTACCGCTCGGTCACAATTATTGTTTAATCATTACCAAACTCGATATTTAGTTGTTTTATGTAAAAAGAAAGATCAAGTTCGTCAACAGCTGAAATCGAAAAAGGGGGAGGGGGGGTTTAGAGGGGGGAGAATTTTGAAAATTCGAAATATCTCCGTTACTATACGTCGGATCAAAAAAATGTATAGAATCAATCTTATAGCAAATTAAATGTACTATAAATATTGTTATATACATTTATTCTCTATCTTGAATATTAACCGAGTTATTTGCATTTTTCAGTTTTCAGCCTTCAGCAAACCCCCACTTCTACTCATGTTACATAAACAATACTCGGTTATGTAATAAACCACATCATTCGAAGCTTAAATACCCAATATTGTTTTCAAGAGACATTTATTATACGAGATACATGCAAATATGTTCTGGTGACCCCCTCCCCTTCTTAAGTTTTTGGACTACTTAAATTTGATTGATTCAGATAAAAATTATTCTGATTCATTATAAATTACAGTACTAGATATAGTAAACAGTACTAGATATAGTAAATTTCAATCAAATTAATACGTTATATTCAGACATTGTTTTTCTTACCAGTAGGATGTTGGTAGAACTGTTTGTTTACATTTCAGATGCTTCCTGACAGAAGGTTTCTTATAATCGTTCGTATTTATTCACTTAATATTCACAGTGGTGTTGTGTTACCGGTATGTAGATTTATTGTTGAATTGTTATTAAACTTCACGCGGGAAATCTGCTTAGTTTACACACCCCCTGCGTGACGGACTTTTGTGTAATCTTGTGACCAATTTAGTAGAAACTTTTCCCAAAGAAAAAAACTAAGGAAATCACTTGTATTTCCTTAACCGTTGGTCATACAAATATTATAGTGTAGAACTAACATTGTTGTAAATTAAATTTGCAATAAGATTGGTTATATAGCATTATTTTATCTGGCCCACAATAATGCAGATATTTCAATTTTTTTTTTATTATATACCCATATTGGATTAAGCTTGATGTCATTCAGCATATCATGTAGTGCCTACAGTGCGAGGGGAGAAAGGAGAAGAGACTAATAAAGCAGGATATCTAACTTTGTAAATAGTTCACTCAAACTTGTGATAATGTTGTAAGTTATCTCAAACCATACCAAATTCAAAGAGTTTTTTGATCATGAATGACCTTTTGGCTAATATAATTTGTACGTGTATAAGATTTTTAATATCGGGCAATTTCCAAAAATGTCAGTCCAAAAAATAGCATACTATACAAAATATATATTTGGGGTTTAGAATAGAAGGCATTGGTCTTAATGAAGTTCATAAACTTTGGTTCGCGGAGTGGATTCTCAAAAGGGCATTAGGAATTTATTCAGTCACAACTCACTAAATAAATTCCTTAGTCTGACAATGACTTGAAAAGGGTGATAACATGGCAAATAACCCATCCCATTCGTCATAGTAGCAAAAAGTATGTTAGAAAATACCTTTATAACTATACAAAATATTTAGATTTTGATGTCTTTCTGTAGATCAAACATTTTAAGAGGTGGTATAATTTAAAAGTATAAACAAAATTTCATTTCCATACTTTTTCGTCTTATTTTGGTCATTCTATTATTAAATAATGTTAATGCTCATGTAACAACTTTCTGAATTGCAATAGAATAGAACATCTAGAACAAAATGACTCTTAATAGAGCAGGTATTTTATTTGACGCCAAACTGTTTTTACCATTGTAATGATTTGTTGATTGATTATTTGATGGTCTCACTAGTGTCAAATATTCAGAAAATGTTGAAATATAAGAGGCAACTAAGCAATAAAGTTGTTTTAGCATTAAGGGAGGTTAATAATTGTCTAAAAATATTAAAAAATACCTCTATAAACTAACTTCAAAACTGTATAGACAATGGTTGTGTGCAACCTCCACAAATCTAAATCCTACTTAGGTCCTGAATTTGCTTATTTTGAAGTTCTTCTTTTGTCCTCTTGTACCTTATGAAAAACTCAAACAAGAAACACAGACATTTCTATCAATTAAAATGTTGGCGTATGAGGTAATGGGTTGGTTCACCAATAAATATTATTGGCATGCCTCTGGGAAGAGGTTGTCTTAACTGGCTCATCATTGAGTACGGCCAGGAAGAGCTTTCGATGTAATGATTCACTATCTTTAAGCACCATCAACAATGCTAGACAGATTTAAAGATGGTGCACTTACATCAAAAACTTCAGCCAACTGCACTCGACTAGCAGCCAGTTATAACACTCTCTATCAACAGATATAAAAATAGAATCAATTTTTTTTGTTCCTATTAATTACATATATTTATGCCTAATTGATGTAACTATGGCTAATCGGGATGAGTTTTCTACAGGTTACAACCTTTTCTAGCCAGGGTGGGACTAAGGATATTACCTACTTAGTTTGTAACCAAATAAATTCTTTTTGTCCAGGTGGGAATCAAAATCATGGCATTGTATTTACAAAGTGAGATTAAGACCAACACCATAACTCACATGGCCAACCTGAGCCCCGATTATTTAAGGCAAACCGTTGTCTATATTTCTTCGTCAACTTCCCAACATTTCAGGGTGTTTTATCAGTTAAATTCCAAACAATTCACTATGACAAGTATGTCAGATAGGTAGCAGAATTGCTCCAATAATCTTGAAATAGCAGGCTCATGCGATGGGATCATGAAGTTTTGTTTATACTATTTTAAGCATTGATTATAGAGAAAATGATTCACTGACTTTCAAATATCTTAGAGGTCTAGGAGAGATTGGGCATATTCTGTTGAAATACATTGGGAGGAACAACTTCAAAACAAAACTCTAAATACTAAAGATAAATGAATGAACTAATAACAAAATTCTCTTACTGTTTATTAGGGTCAATTATCTTTAGACACAAAATTTCTGGTCCCTCACAAAAAGTGTGTGGCATGCTTGGTCCTTAATGGGGACCAGGGCTTTTATCATCAAAAGAATTTAAATTACAATTTGGGGGTTAATATATTTATTTTAAAAAGCTGTCTTGGTTTATAAATTTCAAAATGTTGACTTCCGGTCAATTAATAGAATTTTACTTGTGTCATAAGAGGATGGCTGAACAAAATTAAATATTTATACAAAGTTATTAATTGTACTACCACTAACAGGGGATTAATTTGAATACAAAAAATAAATGTTTTAATATTTCAGTCAATAAAAATGTAAAACATTATTCACCAGTAAACTGTAAACTTCTGTTCACCAGCTCATACTTCCCCAGTAATTTAAGGAAACAGAATTAATATAGTTTTAATATATCCATAAAGATAATGGCCAATGGCAAGCATTCAATATTTTACTAGCAATAACAAGTATGGCATAGTCGTTAACTTGAAAGGTAAAATATAATTGTCGTTTCATGTAAACTTCACAGGAACAAGAGAACCAACTTATTATATTTTCGGCATTTGTAGAAAAGTAGCAGGTTAGCACTTCAGTTAATCCAATCTTTTATCTTTCATAGCATTTTGTCCCAAGGAAGGAGGGGGAGGCGTTCAAAAGCCAGAATCCACGACCAGGTATCCTTTAGACCAGGGACTATCGCAACCTGTTTTCTTCACGTTTAATGATTTATCTCTAGGAAATATTTTGGTTTCTTCGTAAAGATTAGTTATTGAATAATTACTAGAAAACAGTTTGATGATCATGAACTTCTCCATTTTAATATGTTTTTAATTATTATATTTTAAATAATAAGCTCATTTGGAGGTAAGGAAATATTACTCGTTTGTATTTTATTTTATAAAATGGAAGTAGTTTCAATAAATTTAAGGTGGTTCATCTATTAAGAACTACTAGGGGTGACAAGACTCCACTACTCCTCCATCTAGTGCCTGCTGAATACTCTCATAAAAAGAAAATTGCATGCTTATTTGGCATTAATAGAATAAAACACATTGAAAAGACTAGGTGCTGTTGTATGTTAATTTTGTACAATCTATTACACGATGCTTGTATTCTATCTTAAGTGTCTGTGTGTGTGATCAATACTACTAGTCCTCTTTTAATTATCTATCCTAGTCACCCTCTAAGAGACCAAAAATATTTTTCTCTTATTATAGATTTGTGTATCATTTACAATCTGCCACATGTATTTATTGGTTGTGTTATAACAGACACCGCCAGATAAATACAAGTAACTATAGTTGGTAGCTAATAATAAATAAATTAAACATTTTCCCTCTGAAACAGTCCTATTGAAATTAAATAACAGCACAACAATACATGTACAAAAACAATAACATTTTATATACAGAATAAATTTGTAAACGTTCTCACACACTTCACTTGTAATAATAATACAACTAACTACATTTATTTTTACTTTAAATCTTACATGTATGATAAAACTGAATAAATCAATGTTAATGTGAGGATATTAGATCCAGTCTCAGGAAAAATTTCCCAAATTGGCTAAAAAAATGTATTAGTTTAAAAGCACATATATAGATGAACACAATACAGACCTAATAAGACACATAACAAAACCATTCTCACCATAAAAGTGCTATAGACCAAATATAGAATTTACTGTAAACAATACAAAATTTCAAAGAATTTTTAAAAAAAATTAATATTACTCTTGACATGTAATTCTACTAGGCTAATATCGCTGTCCATATTATCCTGTCATGTGCTAACAGTTTAAAGTAGGATGTACAATGAATGTATCTCTTTAATTGTAAATTCCTTTATTAGTAATAACCTATTTTCCTAAAATCTGCTATTAGCCCTAAATATAATAACCCCTTCTCATCAAATACTGCGTTTAGAGCCCTTTTTAGCCATGCGAGTTAAAGCGTTGACCTTTATCTCACATGGTAAACCTAGAGTGGCGAGTTCGATTCTCGCCTGGGCAAAGGAAATTATTTAGTGACGAAATTCATTAAATAACGTCCTAAAATCCCACCCTGGCTAGAAAAGGGTGGTAACCTGTAGATAACCCGTAACCTGTAGATGTCAAAAATATCTTAGTTATAGTAAACAGTGTCATTCTTTCTTACTTGAACTAAAATTGTAGGGCATTGTATTAGTTGGTTGATTTCAGGTAACCCCAGACCTTTCAATCTTCTAAATGAAAAATTTATGGACAAAATATAAAAACATGTATTTACTTTAGGTAGTAAAATTGATTACTGCAATCCACAAGCTAATAATTATGAACTAACAGAGGGGGAAATCACCCATATAAACCATGCATAGAAGACCACCATCTACAAAAGTTAAACTAATCTATAACTTACAAATTAAAGGTAAAATACAAAAAGAGTTAACTAGAGCTAAAATTTTATTCAAAAATATTACCATTGGAAGATTTCAAATCCCTATGGATTAATTGCACTGGAGCACCATTATGAAGATAGTTCATTCCCTTAGCAATTTGTATGGCCCAATCAACAAGAACACTCGGTCTGATTTTCCGACCAGCTAACACCCTATTGAGTGGGCCACCTCGAGCATATTCCATTACTAAACACAGGTCCGGAGGAATCAAACACACTCCTTTCAAACATACTATATTCACATGTTTCAAGAGCCAGAATAATTTTCCTTCTTGAATGACACTTTCCTGAACAGTGGCTATGTCTTCACCATTCCCTTGCCTAGCAGCCTTTATTGCCACTTCTTCGCCATGGTAAAAACCACGGTAAACTTTTCCAAATCCACCAGCACCAATAACTTCTTTAATGTCCAATTCATTAAAATCTATTTCAGTCGGTACAATTTTGCCAAGAGCTGTAGAAAATTCCAACTCTTCAGCCACAAAATTAGCCGGAAATATTCCGACCCGTGAACCGATTTTTCCGGTCCACCAGCCTTCATCACCAGAAATCTTTGAATCTTTGGATAGGATTTCAATAAGTTCCCCTCTTCGGAGGGTGAGTTCATCTTCCCCCTTACCATCATAATCGTATGTTGCAGTGCATAAAAGGAGACCTGAGTTGTGATATTCAGGGAACCTACAGCTAGGACTGTTTCTATTGCTGTAGCTGGATTGTGGAGAGTTATTCAAACTACTTTGTGTGGAACCTGCATAATAATCTTCATTATATCCAGAGCTGGGGTGGTCCATGGAAGTCAGTGAGGGTGACATTCGATTAGCTGAGGATGGATTATAAATCCACCCAATTCTGGGAACTGCCTTACAAAATTTATGCTCGAATAAAAGTCCAGCCGAGTTTCTTTATGCCACTTGTTCATCGGTGACATATAGAGTCTACTGATTCTAGGGTTCGTTATCATGGCCCTTCTAAGAGCATATCTCAAGTCGTGCGTTTATGTTTTTCGAATTAGAGAAAGCGCCTAGACACGTTCGTCAACAATTGAATAAAACGTCTGAATAAGAAAAATAATGAAGAGACACAAATGGAGACAACAACAATAATACCTCCATCAAACCACCATTTTGAATAACACTACGAGAGGCCATGGTGGACTTGATAGAAAATATCGATATGTGTTGTTTATTGAAGAGGCTTTGGAAGTCAACATGTCGCCAACAGCTCCAATCACCGAACCTTCTCTCTTCCGTCCCCGTCACGGCCATGGCGTCTGGAGTTAGTATTCCCTTCTTAAACTTAACATTTGGACGTATATACGCTTATTATGTGATATTAATGCTTATCTCTTCTCATTTTCAGACTCTGTACTCATATCCAGATAATTTTAGGACCTATAAGATCCTTATTGCGGCACAGTATGGAGGAGGGTCTGTGAAACTTGCACCGAATTTTGTTGTAGGACAATCTAACCAGACTCCTGAATTTTTGGCAAAGTTTCCGCTTGGCTCAGTAAGTGTCCACGATATTCTTTATACATAAACTATTACATCGTTAAGATAGTCTTGACTTTCGCCGGTTCTCTTGGAGCACATGTATAACCTTACCTCCTAGCTCACATGCCCATCGGTAATTTCTCTGTTTTTCTTTTCAGGTACCAGCTTTTGAGTCCAAGGACGGCCATTGCATTACTGAAAGCAATGCAATTGCGTTCTATGGTAAGGACTTCATTATTGTTTGATTTACTGGATTATGAACAATGACTTTTACTGATGATTTGTGTTAGTGAGCAGCAATGAGTTGAGAGGAGCAACTGATGTTGACAGAGCGCAAGTTATTCAGTGGTTGAGCTATGCTGACAGTGAAATCTTGCCTCCTGCTTCAGTATGGACCTTCCCATATTTAGGAATTATTGACTTCAACAAACAGGTATGTACTGGTTGGTTTTCCTCCTTACACTAGTATTCTTTCCCAAAATCATTTGGCTTTAGCGTTCCTTGTCAAGACTACCATGGGTAGTTTTAAATTTTGTCATATATGCCCTTGTCATGACCTTTACTTGAAATTGTTTGTATGGTCTGCAAGTCTTACATTTCCATTTATACCAATCAAATCACAAATTAACAATTTAGTTTGGCTATTTAGTCCTTGGGCCTTAGTTTAGCCCTGAAGTTGAATCTTTAAAAACTGAGTTTGATATACTAATTTTCCTGTAACCCAATGGGTTTCTGTACCTCTTGTTTATGATATTAATTTACCCTTTTCCTCTTATAAAACTGTTGAACAACCTAAAACCTTCCTTATCAATGCAGAATTGTTAATACTTTGATAATTGAAATTGTGGGTCCGATTTCCTATTAAACATAAAATTCATTGAGTGATTAGTTCTCCATATAAGATCCCTAGCACTGCTGGCACTTGAAAGTGATAGTATTCTGTAATAGCCCTTAGACTTTGACATAGCAGTTTAGTATATAAAAAAGTCAATAGATATTGGTATAACTTGTCTTGTAGTATTCAAATTTCCTTTATCAACAGAAGACTTCATTACTTCTTTGTGAAAAGCTAACTACAAAACATTAATTCTAAATCAATATGTTAGAATACAAATCATCACATGTCTTGTTCTGTCTCCTCAGATCAGTTTATATGAAATAATAGATAGATGTTAGTTCAAGTCTTTATACCTTGATCTCCTTCAAATAATTCAATAAAAGTACAGTGGCTTTTAATGACCAGTCACCAAGTGATTGTATTTTAGACTACACATTCGACTTCAACAATTAATATTGTAATTATATTTATTTTTTAAAATATTTTAGTCAGAGGTCATACTTTAAATATCTGAGACGCAGCAAATGAGTTATTACTGCAATAACTTTTCTTGAATTAAGATTTCAACAGTTGTATGGACTCTACTTTTTAAAGAGGTTATCTTTGTTGTAAGATGAGTCTATATATTATGTATGTAGGTAAAAAGATTTATGGTTTCAGCCATGAATTAAGTAGTTATTTCTCATCTCTGAAATATGAAGTATTCTGTCAGAACTAATACACACTTTCAATACCTGGAAATAGTAAAAAGGTTATATGAAGTTCTCTTAACTGATGCAAACTCACAGTAATGGTCATGTTAAAAGAATTAATAATAGTTATATCTTAAGGGGGAGTCAGCCTGTCTGAGTGGTTAGAGCACTGGACTGTTAAGTCAAAGGTTGCGAGTCAGTGTAAGGGCTTCCCATTTCCCAGTAGGAAGTTAGACCATTACTCCCTCGTGTAGGGGATGCCCACAGCTACAAACATACTTGTAAAAAAGGCTTATTATTTATTTATTTATATCTTAATTTATATGAAATAACAAATAATAAAGAAAATAAAAGGAATCTGTGCTGTAAAGGAAATACTGTATTTGCTCGTGTACAACATGCACCCAAAAAAATGGGTCTTATTTTTTGGGGGGAGATATTTTTTGTAAACGTCAATTAAATTATTTTCCTCACAATAAAATTAACAATATAATTTTTAAAAACTGTATTATACATAAAATGCCGATAATACAGCAAAGATACATAGATATACCAGTTATATTTGTATTTGTTCAAGTTCGCATCACACGGAAACACACATAATATGAATACACGTTACCACTCAGAAATCCCCACGTATCACACGCACTCATAAATTTCATGTTGATTTTTTTCAAAAAAGTTGTGTAACACACCTAAGCAAATTCAGTAATCTACATAGTGACTACCATATTCACATACAAAAAAAAATCATTTTATGAGATTACTTGTGTATATCTAACTCCTGCTACTTTCCTAAATAAATAAAGTATGATTTCACTTTTTTGCGTTTATATAACTGATACAGGAATAGAAAACAAATATTTTTAAGATTAATTTAACATTGATTGATTTTATCAAATGTCACTGTTCAAATCAAATTGTGGCTCATGTTGGCCATGTGAGTTAAGGTGTTGGCCTTAATCTCATTAGGTAAGCTTAGATTGGTGGGTTTGATTCCCGCCTGGGCCTTAAAAATTTATTTAGTGCAGAATTCATTATATAAAATCCTTAGTCCCACACTGGCTTGAAAGGTGGGGTAACTTGTAGATTAGTCGTCCCATTTAGTAGTACAGGCTGGATGTTAATAAATATTTAATTACTATTATTATTAATAATAAAAAGAAAAAAAAATTGGAAGAGTGAATTAAAGGCTCAAACCTTATTTTTTTTCTTTTGCCAAGATATAATTCTGTCATTTTTACAAGATACATTAATTTAAAATGAAAGCGCTACAGGCCTTGAAGGACCTGGGCAGAGTAACTATATTTTCTGAGGGTACCTTTTTAATGTTTACAATAATTATTTTTTTTAATTGGGCTAACACATTTCTGCATGTATGTGTTGGTTTAGGTTTAGTCTCTCCTGTTACTGTGTTGTCATTCAGTAGTCACCTAGAATATAATTCTAAGTTTGAAATTTTTCTTATCAATCAGGTATCATTCCTGCCACTTTCTTTATCTTTGGCTCCTTTCCAAAGTTATCTATTGTTGTCTATTTCTGTATTTCATTTGTCTCTTAGTCATCCTTATTACTTTATCTTATTTTTTGGTTTTAATTGATAACTATCAAATTCATGTTAATTTGATAAAAAAAAAAAAAAAAAAAAAAAAATAAAAAAAAAAAAAAAAAAAAAAAAAAAAAAAAAAAATATATATATATATATAAAGTTCTTTAAAATGTTATAGTATTTATATGAAAGGTGAATAATTTTTGAAGTGTTTTAAAAGTATAATCATATTTTAGTCACAGTAATCCATTGTTCTAATGTCTTATATTTTAGTTTCTATTTCCATATAGTTTTCTCACTTTTCTGATAATTATTTATAGTGAGGATTAATGAATGCTGTAGGTGAATAATGTTTTTTATTTGAAATTTTTTTATAAAACATAGTCAGAATTAATTATTATATCTCCTACCTATAACTAGATTATTTGCAATGAAGACTTTTGTTAGCCTTGGAAGGTAGGTAATAGATATCTAAATAAGCCATTTTGGAGCCTGCTGACTGTCCTGGTCTCAAATAGAAACTTTTTTTGTTTCCAACATCTACATTGTGCTAACTAAGGCTAATTGGGTTGGATTATCTACCTTTTCTAATTGGGATGGGCCTTTAATTATTACATTTAATGAGCTTGCGACTAAGTAAATTCATATTGCCCAGGTGGGAATCGGTTCCATGATTTTGTGTTTTCCAAGTGAGATTAAGACCAAGGTCTTAACTTGCACGGCTAACCTGAGTCCCAAATAGAAACTTCACTGTTCAAAAAACTGATTGCAAACAAATATAAGCAAAAAACAAGTAAAAAAATAATTGTTTATCAAATCCACAAATAATTCAATCAATGCTAAAAAATAAGCTTATGGCGAGACAAAAACCAATAACAAGGTTTTAAAATGTTTATTCATTCTCAGCCTGTCGTATGTACAGGCACAGACAGTTCTGGCCTTATGAAAATTTAAAATATTTCCTTCTTTACTACCCTACCACAGAGGTATCAAACCAATTATTCAGTCAGCTATAACATTACACCTTATCCCTTAACACTCATGGCTTCAGTGGACTGACCTCGTTTTTTTTGGATAAAAATGCATCACTAAAATTACTACAATGGTATTTCCCAATATCTCTTCTATGTGCAAAATTCATCTCAAGAATGTTCATATCTTAACAATTTATTTTATAAAAACACTGTGAAGCCTTCTACATGAATTACTATATTCTAACTTCATGACAAAATTGAATAATATTTGTCCATTTGAGATGCTTTACAATAGAAAATTTGTTCTGATTAAACAAATAAACTAATAATGACAATGTCATTGATTTAACAAAGTATTGAAATACAATACATATTTGTAAAATATATTTGTTATAGTGCATAACATAACATCTCTCAAAATAAAAATGCCTCACCTTTCATTAGGGAAACTCATATTAGCTACTCAAAACTAAGTACCATTGCTAAAAATTTGGTAAGAGAAGTACTCTGGCCAAGTCAATTATTTTTTGGTTATCTGGCTTCAAAAATTTCTGTCTTTGAGACCTAGTAGGTTCGAAAAGTAAACTCCTAATCAAATGAGTCTTTGTAACCTAAATTGTAGGGAATTGTGATATTAATCAAATGATTGGTGCATTTTTGTGATAGAATGGGGGAAGGTTTAAAAGTTTTATCCCCCCTCCCAAATATGCTGTTGTAAAGATGAAATCAAAATCTACAAAATTAAGTCTTGTCAATAAGAATGGAATGATTGACAAGACTATTTATCTTGTAATAAATAGAACATCGATGAAAATAGTACAGACTTTTTTGTAGTGCAAATTCCAGTTCTGCAAATCTTGGAAAGTGAAAGTCGCGGGTTCATTATTTAGAAAATAATAAACCAAAAAAGTGATTTTGTCCCCTCACCTCATCATCATCATCACCCAGTGACATAGATAAAAATTCAATTTTGGTGCAATGGAACACTCTACATCCATATTTGATCAGCTTAAATTGTTATTTAATGATCCAAGAACTCTGACAATGAAGCCTTTTGCTATCATTCCAGCTCAAAACAGCGGAATACAATTTGAATCCATGTAATTTGGAATAGGATTAGGATGTACAAATAATTAACTGTGATTTTTTTTTTTAATAAGGCACATCTTTTGTTACCGTCTAGGATGTGAATAATGCCAAAAATCAAATCAGGAATGTACTTACCCATCTGAACAACTTCCTCTTGGCAAGAACATACCTTGTTGGTGAAAGGCTCACATTAGCTGATGTAGTTGTTGCATGCTCTCTACTTAACCTCTACAAAGTTGTGCTAGACCCATCTTTCAGGTAGTGTTTACTTTTCCTAATATATATTTTTATAATATCTACTTAATGTGCAGATCAGATTTCCCTTAAAGGGCTATTGAGGTTTTATTCATGACATGATTTTGGAAAATTTCCTCAAATGTACATTGATCTTACCCAGTAGATTAAGAAAATGAGGTCCGTTAAAAATTATATATATATATAACTGGTAACTCACTAGCTGTCACAATTTTTTTTTTGTCGTTACCAAACTCAATATTTAATCATTTTAGGTTGAGATATGTAGATTTTTTAGTTTTTAGCCTTAAGTAAACCCCCACTCTTACTCGTGTCATAAAACAGTAAGCTGTTATATCATGAACCACTTTAATCTCAGCTTATATATCGAATATTGTTTTCAAGAGACGTTTATTATGCCAGATATTTGCAAATTCATTGTGTGTGATGATGTCATCGATTAAGATTTTTTTGTTCTTACTCTAAAACATTATTTAATCAATACCATACTCAATATTTAACCTTTTCTGTCAACACTAAAGATCACATTTCTTATTGACTGAAATCAGGCGGAATAGTGGGGGTTTAGGGGGAGGGATTCGAAAATTCAAAATATTTCCGTCATGAGTTGGATTGCAAAAAGTTATAGAACCAATTGTTTTGATCGGCCAACTATTGATGCTCCACAATTGTTGATATATTCATTTTTTCCTAACCCAATTATTAAATTGAGTTATTCGTACTTCATTGTTTTCAACCCTCATTTTCTTAAACTCGAATATTATGTGAGGAATTTGTATTTTCTTGTTTTCATCCTTCAGTAAACGCCCCAAATTTACTCGTGGTATGTTTACTTTGAGTAAATGAGTCCAATTTGCATGTCAACACCTCGACTGCAACTCATGTCATCTTTTTGGGCCAGGGAAAAAAATTGAATTACTAGGTTAACATAAATTTAGTTATACTTCCTGGCATTATTGTCGTTATGAAATTGTTAGTCTTGTTTTAATTGCATACTGAAATTTGTAATATTTTTGAGAATTTAAGTTACCTCCCATTCATTTTCTAGGTTTTTACTTATAATTGCCTGACAATACAAGCATACATACTGCTGAACTTGCTATAGACGATATATCTGAAATTATGAACACAGTTATCACTGACTCTCACAACTGACTGGTTCATGGAGATAAACTAACATCCGACAAAGCACACAATTAGATGAAGTCTCCTAAGTTAATCACTACTCAAATCACAAGTAAAACGTGTTAAATATGCATGGCAGAAATTTTGGTTTAGCACTTCAAATAACAAACAATCAATTTGTAAAAGTCTCATCAGAAGAGAGCAATTAGTCTTAACAGTTAAGAATTAGCCATTCACCACTAACACATTTTAACTTAAAGGACAAGATGAAACCAACAACTGTAACTGTCAACTAACTGTAAAACATATCCTAAATAAATATCACCTAAGCACTAACATAGAATTACTATCACGTACCCAAAACATAGACCCCCATTTAAATCTTTAAAAAATCAAAATTTATACAATAAAATTTAATGCTGATGGCACAAATGCAGAAATTTAGTATATTTATGCAAAAATGTAGGCAAGGATTAAAAATAGGATAATGACTCTCGTATTCCAGTTTATAGTCCTTACAACTTCTAAAATATAATAGATACATGTCATGAAATGTGATTTAAATTAAATGAATTTAAAAAAATTACTTATCAGAAAAGTATAGTTTTTTTTTTTTTTTATAAAATTGTATTGTCAGTAAATATACCCTACACTAGCTGAAACCTATTCTAATTTTGCTGTTATTTACAGAAAGGGCTTCCAAAACGTAAATAGATGGTTCACTACTATTATAAACCAGCCAAAAGTAAAGACTGTTCTAGGTGATGTTAAGTTGTGCGAGAGTGAACCTAAGGTCCCAGCTCCTCAAGGCAAGGCAAGTGGAGATCAGCCACAAGGTAATCTAATCTAGTTAATGTCTACTTTATTATTTGACATAATTTAATTTAGGAAGCACAGTGTACGTTTAAGTTATTTCTATTATCTATTATATTTGGTCTCGAGTTAGTCATCTGCGCAATAGGAATTTGTTTGGTGGCCAAATCCCTAAGTAAAATTCTTTCCCCTGCCCTGGCTCGAAATGGGTGAAAACCTGTAGGTGTAACCCTTGCTAATTAGCTGTAGTAAGTACTATGATGGGAATGTTAATGAATACATTTTTGAGATCTCATTGGAAAAGCAGATAGAAGTTGAACCTCAAAGTCCTGTGACCACACAAAGCTAACTAAAACAAGAATAAAGCCTCAACTCACATGGATAAGCTGAATCCATTATTTCAGTCAGGCAATAATAAAAATTTCCTTATTCTCCGCAACAATTACTTTAATAAGTATAAGTGAAATATTTATAGGCTGTGAGTGATAACTCTTAAATTGTTTAGCTATGAGTAATTCATCCATCACTCATTTAATTTCTGTGAGCAGCGATTTAAAAAATATTTGTTCTTTTTTAATTAATTTATTATTTTTTGGAATAGCTAAGAAAATTTTTATTATCAAAAAAACTTTAACAAAACAAATTTATTTCTTCTTTTAAAAAAATACAGGTTACTTTTGAGAAATAAAACTATTTCTAATAGCAATAAAAAATCATGAAATTCAATTGATACTTATTTAAAGAAATCTCAAAGAAAATAAATTGTAATAAACAAAAAGCTATGAATGGAGATTGAATAATCGTTTTTAGGAAAGGTAGAGATGAACTAAAAAAGTTTTTATAGTGATCAAATATTTGCCTTGAGGGGGACATTTTTCAAGCTATTGGGTAGCTTATTTGCCTTATAATATATATGAGAACAACCGTTCTACGGGGCAAACTTGCTCTATCTCTTGATGATCCTTTGAAATTCTGATGTTATTTTGTAATTAATCGTTGAAAAATCCGAGTATGAAACAAATTTAAATTGGGAAACCTTTACTTTCAACTTATAGTTTCTGTAGTCCCAGATACTTTAATTATGTTTAACTAGAAAACAATTGCAATCCACAATAGCTGAATCGTGTGCCTTTATGTTTTGCCTTGTCCAATTGGCTAACTCTTGGACAGTACTGACCATTTGCCATATTTTTGAGACTGCATGTAATTCATTTCCCATATTTGCCTTGGCTTTCGTATTGACAAAATATATGGTTTATAAATATTATCTTCAAACTATTATCCCTTTGTTATTGATTTTCCCGATTGTAGGAAAGAAGGACAAAAAGAAGGATAAGGAGCCTAAAGAGAATACGCCTAAAGAAAAGAAGAAGAAGGAAGAAGAGCCCGCGGAGGAGCTTGATGAAACTGAGCTAGCCCTGGCAGCAGAACCCAAATCCAAGGACCCTTTCGACGCTCTTCCAAAAGGGTACTTACCTTTTTTTTTATTATACAAATACACCTAATTGCTTCAACATTTTAAATTCAAACATTTCATGTGCCCCTCTTAGTGATAATTAAGATTAACTAATCTTGTAGATTTTCCTTAATAATTATTCGTCTCTATATTCATTTTAGTTTATCTTTGGGTTTATCATTTTTCCTCCTCATTTTATATGCAAAGTATCTAAAATATAAGATCTCAACATTAATCTGTATATAACTTTTCCTGACCAGCCTTAGTAGCTTAATGTTAACTTAAATTTATATGAAAAAGTTAATAAATCTTAAATTTCCTATTTCTTAAGCATATCAGACCAATGTACTCCATTAACTACTACTGAAGAAGGTAGTCTGAGCAAAGTGTCCAATGGAGGGTAAAACACAAGTTAATGAAAATCCCCACGTATTTAATACCTCAAAATATCCACATTCTTATTGTTTTTTCTTCTTGCATTATTTATATTAAATAAAGACTTTTTCAAGACTAAATGAAAGATTAAAATAATGAATATTACTTAATTAAACAAAAATCAGTATATAGTTATGTCAGAGTTCATCCAAGTATTGCTATTGTGTATTCCACTTAGTGTCAACAAGGAGTTAATTTATTAAGTCACTAAATAAATAATAAATACTAATTGCCCTAGTGAGATTAAGACCGTTGCCTTAACTCACGTGGCTAACCTGAACCTCTTACCCAAATAACAGTAACAACAAACTAATGTACAGTAACATTTCTAACAACTTATACTCTATCTGTTTTAAGTCATGATAGGTGAAGTTCAGAGGACAAATCACCACACCTCTCTGGTGAAACTGATTATTAACTTTTTCCCACTGAAAACGTCTTTGAGCCAGTCAATATTTTTCCTAAAAGTTATATCGTGTGTTACAACCAATAATATATATATTTTTAATATATTTAATATTTTTAGGGTTAAATTATTCCAGTGATGTACTGGACACCTAAGCTAAGAAAATATAATTCCTGTTGAATATTCTTTAAAAATTAATTTGTTTTTTCAGCACATTTGTTATGGATGACTTCAAGCGCTGCTACTCCAATGAAGACGTCGATAAATCAATCCCTTTCTTCTGGGAACATTTTGACCCCGAGAATTACTCCATCTGGTTCTCTGAATACAAATACAATGATGAATTGAAGAAGGTCTTTATGAGCTGCAATTTAATCACAGGTAATTCTGTTACGCTATTTTTTTTTTTACAACAAGGAAGGGGTGGGGACATTCCTTTTATAGAGGGCAGTATCTATTTGCTTTTGGAAGCTCATTGGAATAAATTGTTGTTTGATCAGATGCTTTATAGACTCGGTGGGAATCAGATATTTGTTATTAACTTTATAGAACTAATCTTATTGTAAATTTAATTGTCAATAAATGCTGTTATATATATTTTTCTTTAAGATAAATATTAACAGACATTTAGAATGTTCATTTAATCTATACCATACTCTATATTTAACAGTTTTATCCAACACTTCTTTTCTTGTCTTCAAATACTTGTGGCATCTATTCATTTGAGATTTTATCTTCCTTGTTTTTATGGTCTTATGTCTTGATGGGCTTTAAAGCTTGTTTAATCTTAAAGGTTAAAGGTTGTTTAAGCTTGTTTCTCTGTTAATAATAATAAAAGTCTGTCACGCAGGGGCTGCGTAAACTAAGCAGATTTCCCACGTGAAGTTATACAATAGAGAAATCTCCATACGAGAGCCGTTAAGGAAACGGCCAACCTAGCTTTGGCGGGAAACTCACTAGTGCGTTACCGCCCACATTTAATAAAAATGCAAATATCTCGGTTAATATTCAAGATAGAGAATAAATGTATAGAACAATATTTATAATAAATTTAATTTAATGTATGGTAACAGAGATATTTTGAATTTTCGAAAATCCCTATCTGCATTTTGTTTCTTTCGTGTATGTTTGTTTGTTTGTTTGTTACCTTTTCACGCATAAACGGCTCAACCGAATTTTATGAAACTTGGTATGTATATTACTACTAACCCAACTTAGACTTTAGGTTATATTAATTTTCTCTGAGACGAACAGGAGTGGGGGTTATAAGGGAAGCCTGAAATTAAAAATAGCGATATTTTGTTTTCTATTGGTTTTTCGGCAAATATGCACATAACAAAAGTTGTTTATTTTGTTATTTAGAGTAACTTTTGTTATATACACTTTTGTCGTATACCGAAGTTTAAATGCGTTATACGCTAAAAATTATAGCAGGAGTCAATAATATTATTTGCCAAAAAAGACTCAACCAAACTAAATAAAACTCGGTATATGTATTATCACTGACGCCTTCATTATAATAAGCCATACCAACATTTCTATGGACGGGCAGGAGTGGGGGTTATAAGGGAAGCCTGAAATTAAAAATAGCGATATTTTGTTTCCTATTGGTATTTCCGCAAATATAAACATAACAAAAGTTGTTTATTTTGTTATTTGGAGTAACTTTTGTTATATACACTTTTGTCGTATACCTAAGTATAAATGAGTTATACGTTAAAACTTTAGCAGGCACTAACGGCTGAACCGAACTTAACAAAACTCGGTATGTCAATTAGCATTAATTCTTCCATGATTATAAGTTATATTACAATTTTTAGGTTCGAACGGGAGGAGGGTTATAAAGAAGGCCAGAAATAAAAATTCACCATATTTACATGTATAAGAGACGGGAAATATAAAAATATCGAAGACTGTGAAGAATTATC
Source organism: Riptortus pedestris (assembly GCA_019009955.1). NCBI lineage: Eukaryota > Metazoa > Arthropoda > Insecta > Hemiptera > Alydidae > Riptortus > Riptortus pedestris. The sequence continues at coordinate 244,090,285 of CM032228.1, forward strand.
GAACAAATAATTCTTTTATTAGCAAATCACCGGCAACGACGGGTATCAATCCTAAACACTGGGACGGGTAAATGTCAAAATATTGTGCAATGTAAAGCCTGCTAAAAAATACCATCCCCATTCATCCTCAAATGAATTCCCTGGCGAAGCCGGGTATCTGAGCTAGTGTATATATATATAAATTTTGAACGGACCTCATTTTCATCATCTCCTGGGTAGGATCGATGGACATTTGAAGAAATTTTTCGAAAATCGCGTCATGAGTACGACCTCAATAGCTGATTTCCCTTAAGGGAAATCTGCTAAAATAGTTTAGTTTTATTAGTCTCAAAACTTCTGGGAATTTTTATAAAACAGTTTTGATTCAAAAAATGTATATATTATTACAGTAAAATTCATTAGAAATATATCAATTGGTTCTGCAATACAAAAAAAAGTATAAGTTATCTTACATCTAAGAGTAGCCTGCTATTTTCTCCTGTGGGTCAATTTTTTTTTTTTTATATGATATTGAGTTTTGCATTACCCAGGTGGGAATTGAACCTATGATGATTATAGGTTTGCCAATTGATATTATTAGGACCCACCTTTTTAACTTACGTGGTAAACCTGAGTACGCTTACTTCATTTTCAAATTTATAAAAATAAAAAAAAAAAATGTTTCATTTATTTTAGGCATGTACCAGAGATTAGACAAAATGAGGAAGGCTGCCTTCGCATCAGTTATTCTTTTTGGAAAGGACGATGACAGCACAATTTCTGGTGTTTGGGTCTGGAGGGGACAGGATTTGGCTTTCACTGTAAGTCAGATAAATATCTTTATTTCATTTTCTTATTTTAAAGTCCAATCAATTGAATCATGTGCAATTTTATTTTTTTCAGCTGAGTCCAGATTGGCAAGTTGATTATGAATCATACTCTTGGACGAAGTTGGACCCTGCAAATGAAGAGCACAAAAAGAAAATCAATGCTTACCTTGCCTGGGAAGGTACTGACAAAGATGGGCGCCAATTCAATCAAGGAAAAATATTTAAATAATAACCTCATGTTTAAACTAATATTTAATATATAAAATATGTTTAAACTTGTTTTCTTTCTTCTCCTCTTTTGCTTACTCTTAATGAAGTGATAAAATATATCACTTTATTCTGGGGTTTACACTGAAAATTAAAAAATACAAATAATTTGCAAATATATGAGTCACAGAAAATGTGTTGAATAAGAATTGTAAAATATTATATTTTCAATTTTACTGTTATTTAACTCTTTTTGATCCAACACATAACAGAGATAATTAAGAATTTTTGGTTTATCCCCCCCTGATGCAGTTTCAGTCATTGACAATACGATGCTCAATATTTGACTGTCATGAAAAAATAAAGATTATATCTGCTAATGACTAAAATGAGGTTATGGGGAGGAGGAGGGGTAGAGGGAAGGAAAATTTGTAATATCTCAGCAATTATTATCAAATGGATTGAAAAATTGTATTTCAAATTAATTTTCTATAAATGTTCTTCAATGCATTTGTTCTGATATTCATTTTGAGTCTTTAAACATTTTATATCCAGCTGGTATTTTGATTCCTGTTTACATTACATGGGCTTCTTATTTCAGGAGAAATAGAAGAATAAGTTCTGAGTCAAGATCATGTGTGCCTCATTTATGAGCTTGTGGGAAATTGCTAGTTTACAAGAGCCCCCTGTTTACTGTGACTTAACTCTACAAGTACATCTCTCTTGTAGTATAAAGAATAAAACTAACAAAGTTATTCCTGATTTTTTTAAATTTAATTTAGTATGCACACAGAAACTATTAGAGCAACCTAATAGTGGGAAAAAACATTATGTATGAGCAGGTAGTATTGATTAAATAGTTCCCCTGAACTTAAGTGGATGATAAAGTAAATTTGGTTAAAGATAATACTTAAAAAAAGTCTGTCATGCAGGGCCTGCATAAACTAAAGAGATTTCCACATCAATAGTTTAACAAGAATGGTACTATAACATTTTTCGACCCGTGGAGAATTTTGAATTTTAAAATTCCCCCATCATTACCCCCCTCCCTATTCTGCGTCTGATTTCAGCTATTAACTAATATAATCTTTAGTGTTGAATGAAATAGAGTATGGTGTAGAACAGGCCTGTATATTATATATATATATATATATATATATATATATATATATATATATAATTTTGAACGAACCTCATTTTCGTCACCTCCTGGGTAGGATCGATGGACATTTTTCGAAACTCGTATCATGAGCACTGGAAATCTGCTAAAAATAAGCTGATAGGAATCACCATTCCATATCTACTGAGCTCACCCACCTGCAAGAAAAAATGTATAGAAAGACAATAAACTTACAATAAGATGGGTTACCAAAACATGGATTTTCAATGAACCTTTAGGATGTGAAGCCTACAAATATGTTCGATTGGCATCTTCAACAAAGATTACATTTTATAGAGAACTTAATATTTAAAAGATTCTTTTAAAGGTAAAATTTGTTAGTGGTGACAAATGAGGAGTGTAAATTTAAAAAATCTCCGTTATTTTGAGCTGGATTGAAAAATGTTATCTAATCAAAATTATGTTTTAGCAGATTTCCTTTAAGGGAAATCAACTATTGAGGTCGTACTCATGACGCGATTTTTGAAAATTTCCTCTAATGTCCGATCCAACCCAGATGAGGAAAATGAGGTCGTCCAAATTTGTATATAGTATAGACGTGTTTGTGTATATATATTTGTCTATTAACTCTCTAGCGGGTCGCAATTTTATCTTATCGTTACCAAACTCGATATTTAAACGTTTTATGTAAAACTAAAGATCAAGTATATTATATGCACGTTTTTCATTATCTTGATTATTAACCGAGATATTTGCATGTTTTTAGTATTCGGCCTACAGTAAACCCTCACTCCTACTCATGTCATATGAACAATAAGCTGTTATATTATTAAGCACTTTATTTGAAGCCTTAATTGCAAATATTGTTCTCATAGGACATTTACTTTTTGAGATAAATGCAAATACATGACGTAATCTGTTCAGTAAACGCAGACCTGCATGACGGACTTTATAAATATGCCAAGGCCTCCCTGACTGGTAACGGTCTAAATCCCCGGGGTGACCAAACCTATGAGGGAATTGGAGTTATTGGCTTCCCGTATTTCCTGCAAGAGATCCCCTGCCACTCACCAAGCTGTTTGTCCATTTCTTCCTTTCATACGGCATCCATTCAGTGATAAGTTTAGCTCAACTGCTGTCTTCAAACCTAGTCCTCAGCCCCAAGAGTGGAAGTTATCCTTAATAATCCCTATCCCTAAATCCAACAAGGACAAGAAACATGCGTCCAGCTATCGGCCGATCTCCCTGATCAGCTCCTTAAGCAAAGTTCTTGAAAGAATGGTTAATCGGCGATTACAGTGGACCCTTGAGAGACGCGGTCTTCTTCCCGTGGAGCAGTCAGCATTTCGCCGTGGACGGTCAAGGATGGACAACCTCATCATCCTGGAGAGTGAGGTTAGCCATGCCTTCATGAGGAAACAATTTGCTGTGGCGGCCCTATTTGACGTCCATAAGGCATTTGACTCAGTATGGAGACACAAAATAATGAAAAACCTTAAGTGCTGGGGATTCGTGGGGAATCTGCCAAAGTATGTGGCGGAATTCTTGGACAGAAGGCTGGTTCAGATAGTGGTAAACGGCCTTAAATCCGATCCAAGAAACTCTGAGTACGGCATTCCTCAAGGAAGTTCACTTAGTAGCACCCTCTTCCTGATTGCCATGTGTTCCATTACTAAGTGCTTCAACAATAACGTTAAATTTTTCCTGTATACGGATGGCCTTCTAATCCTGTACCGCCCCGAAAGTCTGGAGTTTATTAGGAGGAATTTGCAGGCCTGTATTAACAGGTTGTTTGCATGGTGCACAGGAACGGGCTTTCCTATCTCGCATGAGAAGTCCAAATGCTTAATGTTTAGCAGACGCCGTGGCGAATTCGCTTGTCCGTCTCTACATATAAATGGTCAACCTATCCTAAACACAGGACAAGACCGCTTTCTAGGTGTGATACTTGATAAGCCCCTTAGCTCGCTACCGCACTCAAGAACACCTGCTATCGGAGGATGTGGATCCTGAAAGTCCTTTGTGGGACATCATGGGGAGCCGATCGATCCACACTAATAAAAATATAAAGCACTAATACGCTCCAAACTAGACTACGGTAGCCTAGTTTATGGCTCGGCAAGAACGCCTGCCCTCACTATCCTTGACTCTGTCCATTTCGCAGGCTTAAGGATAGCATCTGGAGCCTTCCGGACAACCCCAGTTTTCTGTTTGTGCGCTGAGGCTGGAGTGCGCCCACTCCTATTCCGAAGACACCAGTTTGCCGCAAGATATAACAGCAAGGTATACTTTAAACCCAATCACCCATGCTTCACATACAAAGTATAAGAACCTTTATCAGGCTGCATCCTCACCAGCACCACTCGCCCTGCGTATGAAGAAACTCGTTAATCAGATTAAGGGAATCGAAACCATTGCAGTCGAAGAGTCTATTCCCCCTTGGACGCTAAAAAGGCCACAGTGCATAGACCTTTCAAAAAAGAAAGACACCATGGATAGTTTCGAGCTAACCAAAAGCAAGTCATATACACCGATGGTTCTAAGATCGAAGGGTCGACAGCTTGCACCTTCGCTGCTGAAAGCGCAGCTTGCGCCTTCAAACTGAACGCCTTATCTGGAATTTTCTCCGCCGAGCTGTTTGCGATTTCGGCCGCTCGATGTTCTCTGAGGCCAAACACATCGTTATATGCACTGACTCAAGGAGCGCTGTGTCTGGTGCCAGGAACATATTTAGCAACAACCAAGGAGTGGTTACGGTACTGCATTACACAACGATGCTACACGAGCTGGGCAAGTACTGCTGATTTGGGTTCCGGGGCACCGTGGGGTTCCCAGTAACGAGAGGGCTGATAGAGAACCCAATCTCGGCCATTCCTTGGAGTCTGCAACACCATTTCTCTCACTCCAAACGAGATTGCTGCACCTCTAATTGAAGACATCAACAGGAGCTGGAAGGACTTGTGGGAGGAGTCCGATTGTAGCAAGTTGAAGAAGGACCTTGCGGCATGGGAGCCTTCATCGAGACACCATCGTGGAGAGGAGGTGCTGATTTGCAGGCTCCGGCATTGCCACACTAGGCTGACACATCTCCATCTAATTAAAGGGAGGAACGCTCCCTCCTGTGCAGTGTGCCGTAAAAGCCTTTCAGTCAGGCACATTTTTGAAGAGTGCAGGAAGTACAGAGGCATCCTGGCTGACCTCGGTATTCCAAGGAACCTTGGCGACGCCCTTGCAAACAGTAGAGCGGCCATTGACAGGGTAATAAGGTTTCTCCATTTAACAAGCCTTTCCAGCCTCATATAGCTAAGGTTTTAACGTTATTGTAAGAGTTTTAGCTAATGTTTATTTTATCTGTTATTTTAATGGTTATCTTAATAGGCTTTAAGCTTGATGTTTATTTTTGATGGATTTAATTTTAATATTTATTTTGATAGCTCGAACCTTGTTGTTATTTTAATAAGCTTTAAGTTGGATGTGTTATCTTCGATGGATTTAATTTTAATATTTATTTTTATAGCTCTAAACTTCTTGTTATTTTAATGGTTGTATTTATAATGCTCTTTTAATAATCTGTAGGTTTAATGTTTACTTTAACGGATTTAATTTTAATATATATGTATATTACAATCACACCTAGTCCAATGACTCGCTCATTTCCCTTCCCTTTTAAAATGGAAAAATGTTGTTCTATATACTGAATCACTAATTTGTATACTAAAATCAAAATTGTATTTTTGTTTTAGCCATTCTGTTAACTCCCCAATATAACTCATGGGATTTCCACTTTTAGCATTAGTAACACCAATCATCTAAACTCTAACTAAAATTTTGAAGTTGCGGTTACACAGAGTTCTTATTAGTGGAGAAATAGAAAATCGAATTAGGGATTGCACAAGGTACAATTCCAACACGTTGGGAATCTGCTTAGATTACTCTGCGTCTATGGCGTACGTTTATTTATTTATTTTAAGAGTGCGAAGGTCTAAATAAATTATTTACTTGCCAGACAAACGTATAATCTACGATTTGTCGTTCCTATATAAGGAAGAAGCAAAAAGTATTTAGAACTGAACCACGTCAGAGGACAGCTAGTTGAAAAGTATAATTTTCCTAATTTTTATATATATATTATTGTTCAATCCACCGTACCTCAACTTCATGTCAGAAAATAAATAAAAAACAATATTTATCGTCGGGAAATACTTGCATTTCAACAGCTTTTACTTTCGTCTAGGTATGCAACAAGAGTAGCATACCTAGTATAGTAGTCTCTTTTATGAGTGGAAAACATTGCTGTCACCATCCGCTCATGATAGAACTACGAGAGAATTATTTAAGATAAATGCATATGCAACATATGTTATTCAAAAGTTTATGTCCTAAGTACAAAATTATACTGAGTATTTATTTTTTCTTTATTCGTAATTAAATTGGCTGTCAACCTTCATTTGAGAAACTTGTAAATTATGGCTCCTGTTAGTAGAAAGTTTGTGTTTCAGCAGTTAGGGAAAAACGAAGTTCTTAAGGTGATTGAGAAAAATAAATGCGATGGGTTCATGGGCGACCCTGGAGTTATCAGTCTTTTGGAAAAGAACCAGGAAAAAAGAGCAGCAGAGGTGCACACACCAAAAAAGTTTATGCCCGAGCCGGGGACGAAGAACCGAGGCGATTTCTTGAATCACAATGCGAGTCCTGAAAATCCCCACAAGGACAAACTGTTGTCCATATTTGACTGCGCCAATATCTTGAGGGTGTTCGGACGAAGTCGAGTAAAAGAATCAGCAGCTACAGGAATCTGTGACCACTCACCTCTTGATCCAGCAGGAGGTGACGCACAATTCATTCCCTTTGGAGAAGGAGTCCAATCAAACAAGAAATTGCTACGGGACAAACTGACTTCTCCAGATGTAGAAGCAAAACTGGCCAACGAAATCAAATTGAAAAATATTCGGGTACACTTAAATGGAGTGACCCTACCTTCTTCTGCACTCAATAAGAAGAAGTATCAAGCCATCGCTCAAGTTCTTTTACAAAAGGCAAGTTTAGGAATGCCTATTTTAGTATTAAATTCCGTTCAAACAGATATTTTGGTCCGTGATCGGATTACCCACGTTCAGGATGGAAATGATTCTACAAACCGGAAATATGTTGTTGTCATTCCCGTAAAAAATAAATACTTCTCTTCTGGAATAATTAAAATGCCAAAAAATGTCACGTTAGAAACTCTTGGCATGGCACATCAAAGTAGCCTAGATTCACTCAATACAATGGTGTCTTCGAGTACACAAACAGATAACTTTAAGAATAGTTTAAATTATTTTGATGACTCCGAAATGGCAAATGACTCATTCACTAGAAAACATGAAGATAAAAATTATCCTAAGTGTGAAATCGTGAGGTTGGCTAGCAAAAGTGTAGGAATGTCTTCAGTTTCGTCTTTTCAATCCCGTCATATGAATATTCAAACCAAATTTTCAAGGGTCACTTGTATGGATTGTAGAGAGATCGGGCCAGAGAATGTTGATGATACAGACTGCTTAAGTAGTACTAGCGATGATGATTTTGATGATGACTTGGGTGCTCGGTTCTTGTCCAAAATCATCAAGTATTCCAAAGGTCCTGACACGAGTTTGGTTAGTCCCGAAATTATTATAACTTATTCTGATAAGAAGTGCTCTCTGGAACAAAACCTGAATTTTGATTCTTGTGAGGCGTGTAATGGTGCGACATACAAATATAATATTGGAAATGTAAAAATGTCTTGTGAGTCCTACTTCGCGGAAGAAAACAACTTAAGATTTAGAGCACATATGGAAAATGATTATGTCAATACTCCATCTGAGAATACTGACAACCTAAGTGTTGGAAAACAAAGACCTCCAGAAATATCAACTGGCTATTCTCAGTTATCATACAAAGAGGTTGAAAGCGAACAACACTTCTCCGGAAATGAATCAGAGTTCACTGCTGACGCCAAAGTTCCCGTATTATTTGACGAATTAAATGGGACTATTCTCAAGAAACGGTTTAATATAAAAAGTGATATTGAGACCAATAGTAAAGGCAGTAGAAAAAATTATGAAGGCTTTTGCTCTAATAACCAGACTGAATGTATTACAGAAATTGGGTTAGGTGATATAAAAGTTCGTTTTGACAGTCAAGCAGGTTCTTGTGGAATTAGTTGTCAAGAATTACAATATTCACAACAGAGCATTGGAGGAGAGGGACAGAGACAAGATAAGCTCAACTCCAAGGAAACACCCCATGGAATACACTACAACATAAATTACAATTCATGTGGAGATTGCAGAGAAGAAGTCCTGAGCCAAGATGGAAATTATAAAGATAGAACTAAAGGCAGAACTGAAAGGATTGTCCAATTTCCGAGGGATCGTATTGAACAAGGAGGTTTAGAGGGGTTTGGTAGACAGATCTCCTCTTCAGAAGAAGATCTCCATTATCTATACCAAAGAAATTTGGAAGTTATGAAAATGAACTCTAAAAGGGAAGATCTATGGTCATCGTCTTCCAGTGCTTTGAATAGAACAAACCTTTCATTGAACACCAAGAGGTATTCTGACCGGCCGACAGGGAAGCCTAAAACTGGACCAAAACGCAATAATTGTTCTTTAATGTAAGGGAATGCTGCATTTAGGAGATTAAACTGTTTCAAAACATTCATACGCATCTACTATTTTCTTGGTTCACATATATTTCTGACAATTTATAAAATCGCTATTTAATTTACAATAACCAGCTGATTACTCAATAACATAAAACTCCATTTTGGAACCAATTCAAATAGTCTGTGACATTTACAGATTTGGGTCCTTTTTAGCAGATTTCCCTTAAGGAAAATCACTCAAATGATAGGGAGGGGGTTTAGAGGGGAGGAATTTCGAAAATTAAAAATATCTAGCTACTATAGTCATCGAACAATTATATATAACTAATATTATTGCAAATTTAATGTTCTATAAATGTTGCTATATAAATATTTTCTTTATCTTCAATATTAACCGAGATTTTGGCATTTTTTAGATTTTAGCTTTCAGTAAACCCCCACTTTCAGTCATTGCACTCGAGAATAAGCTAATATATCATGAATGGTTTTATACCAAATACTGTGTTCAACAAATCTTTCCTATGTGAGATACATGCAAATGCGTTCTGATCCCCTCCCCCATCTTTTGTCTATGAATACTAAAATTAGAGAGATTGAGATTATTCTGTTTCATTATAAATTTCAGTACTAGATATAATAAATATTTTTCAATAAAATTAATATATTATATTCAGATACATTTCAGTAATTGTTATTCTTTCCGATCAAGAATATTTCTATCTATCAGTTCAGTTCTGAGAGGTTGGCTGACTTGGTTGTGAATAATTCAGACGCCTCCTGTTGTGGTGGTTATTTGACTAAGCATTTCTCATTATCATTTGTGTTTATTCACTTAATATTCATGGTGGTGTTAAGTGTTACCAGTATATAGATTTATCTAAACTTTTCGTGGGAAATCTGCTTAGTTTACACAGTCCCTGCATGACGGACTTTTAAGTAAGTCATAAGTTGGTAGTCTATTATATTTCTTGATAAAGCAGATGGACTCTCGCATCAGCCTAGATGTTCTGCCTATCTTTGACTGAAGAAGGAAGTTACTATTGACAAAGATTAACACTTCATTAAATAGTCAGATTGAAAAATGTTATAAAAGTAATCTTATTGTAAATTTAATTACCTATAAATATTGTTATGTACGTATTTTCTCTGTCATGAATATTAACTGAGATATTTGGCTTTTTTAGTTTTCAGCCTTCAGTATGCCCCACTCCTAACTCCTCATATTAATAATAAGCTGATTTCTCATGAATCACTCAGTTTTAAGGTTAAATTCCAAATATTGTTTTCAAGAGACCTTTATTATAGATACATAAAAATTTGTTATGATGTCATGAATTAAGATTTTATGATCGTGTATTATGTAATGTTCATTTGTTCTACACCATACTTGATATTTAACCGTTTCAGCCAACACTGAAGAACATATTTGTTTTTAGCTGAAATCGAACTTGGAATAGGGGGAGATTCATAAATTCAAAATATCTCTGTTATTATTGAATCGTAAAATGTTATAGAATCAATCTTGTGAAACTATTGATGCCTTACAATGTTCTATGAACTTTCTCATTACTAAAATATTAAGCGAGTTAATATTTCTTGTTCACTAGTTTGTCATACCAGAACGTAGCAACTCTGCTTAGTTTACGCAGCCACTGCACACCAGACTTTATTTGGTTTAGCATGTGGTTCTCTGTGTGGAAGGAAGTATAGGTACTTGTGAGGTAGTATAATCTGAAGGACATAAGGTAATAGTAAATATAAACACTTAACAACAACATAAATTTTAATAGCCCAACATAATAATTAAAAAAAATACAGGAATAATTTATAAGTTACTGTAGGAAAAAAATATCATCACAATGTTCGATAACCAACAATGAATTGGCTTAGGATAATTACAGTGTTATATATATATTTGTTATTTACATATTTGAGTGTTTGTGGTCACTGAGAAACTTCTTCAGGGTTATTGATTGTTTTCAGTGTTTGAAGAGCTTTCTCCCATGCATGAAGGCTCTGGAACAAAAAAAAAAAAAAAGTTTTACATGGTATCAAACATTTGTAAAATAATTTGATACATTTTAGCACACACACACACAAAAACTAAAAGGAAAAAGCACATAAGGATTTGAGAATTGAGCTCAGGGATGAAATCTAAAGTCCTAAATTTAAATTATAATAATAATTTATTGAACAACATGTTTACAGATATTTAGCACATTATCTGTACTGTTACATCACATTTTGGTTTTGGCAAAGATTGGGAGGATTTGTTCTGTAATTTTGTCATGTAGGCAACCTCAATAGTTGCTTGTTCAAAAGAAAAGATGCTAAAACAACTAATAAAAAAAAACTTGAAGGAATCATTTGTTTATCCAACAACACAAAAACTTACTTCTTCGTAATATACAGTATGCTGGTCAGCAACTCGATTTAATATTTCTTTCAGCTCTGATCTTTTTTCTAAATTCCACCTCTCTAGGTCTGCTCTCATACTTTCATTTGCAATCTCTACTTTATCATGATTTTCCTGAAAATAAACAAGTTTTATAAAAATGTAAATGCATTCCATACATGAATGATAAAAATTATGAGAATTATTAAAAAACAAAACAATAACAGCATATAATTAAACAAAAGACACTGATAAATGTCAGAAACAGCAGAAAAATATAAATGTACTTATGAATAGAGCACCGAGTGGTAGTTGGATCATGATGAAAGAATGGAACCCAGGAGAGAAGTCTGCCTACTAAAATGTTGGATGCTACACCAAACAATGTGAGAAGGAAGGGCATGCCCAGGCAGTAGTGCCTGGATGAACAAATGAAGAACTTACAAAGAATATGGAATTTCAGAATTGTTTTCGCTGGCCGTAGCAGATTTTGATTGAGGCAAGGGCTGTAGCAACAGCTAGTAAATACACATTGAAGTGGCCTATAATGCAGCTGCATCTAACGAAGCTATGACTCAAAGTCAGTTTATGCCTTTTAGCAGATTTCCCTTAAGGACGCAAGATTTTGTACTCATGACGCGATTTTTGAAAAATTTCTTCAAATGTCCATATATCCTACCCAGGAGATGACGAAAATGAGGTCCGTTCAAAATTGTATATATATGTATATATAAAATTGTAACCTCTGTACATTGATTTTTTTCGCGAAATTTCACGATAACTTTTCGTTTCTTATGTCATAGACACCATAACTGCATTTTGTTTCTTTGGTGTCTGTTTGTTTGTTACCTTTTCACGCATAAACGGCTGAACCGAATTTTATGAAACTTGGTATGTATATTACTACTAACCCAACTTAGAGTTTAGGCTATATTAATATCCTCTGAGACGAACAGGAGTGGGGGCTATAAGGGAAGCCAGAAATTAAAAATAGCAATATTTCGTTTCCTATTGGTTTTTAGGCAAATATGAACATAACAAAAGTTGTTTACTTTGTTATTTAGAGTAACTTTTGTCTAATGCACTTTCGTCGTATATCGAAGTATAAATGAGTATTACGCTAAAAATTATAGCGGGAGTCAAAAATTTTATTTAGCATAAAAGAATCAACCGAATTAAATAAAACTCGGTAGGTATTTGTGATAGCACTAACGCCTTCATTATAACAAGCCATACCAACATTTCTAGGGACGGGCAGGAGTGGGGGTTGTAAGGGAGGCCTGAATTTTAAAATAGCGGTAATTCGTTTTTCGGCAAATATGAACATAACAAAAGTTGTTTATTTTGTTATTTAGAGTAACTTTTGTTATAACCACTTTTTTCGCATACCGAATTATAAACGAGATATACACTATAAACTAAAGCGGGAGTGAACAATTTTATTTGGGACAAAAGACCCAACCGAAATAAATAAAACTCGGTATGTGTATTAGCACTAAAGCCTTCCTTATAATAAGCCATACCAACATTTCTAGAGACGGGCAGGAGTGGGGGTTTGGCCTGAATTTAAAAATAGCGGTATCTCATTTTCTAATCGTTTTTCGGCAAATATGAACATAACAAAAGTTGTTTATTTTGTTATTTAAAGTACCTTTTGTCATATTCATTTTTGTCTTTTAACAAACTATAAATGAGATATACACTATAAACTAAAGTGGGAGTCACCTATTTCATTGGGCGCTAACAATTAAACCGAACTTAACAAAACTCGGTATGTCAATTAGCATTAATTTTTCCATGATTATAAGCTATATTATATTGTTTAGGTTAGAACGGGAGTGGGGGTTATAAGAGAGGCCTGAAATAAAAATTCGCGATATTTCATTGTCTATTTGTTTTTCGACAAACATGCACATAACAAAAGTTGTTTACTTTGTTATTTAGATTAACTTTTGTTTTATACATTTCTCCAGGAAAAATGTGTGGAGGAAGTAACTTGCTTAGAAATATTGATATGCTCAACAATTCATTCCAATTTGAACTATAAAGTAGCTCACCTGGAAAAATTAATTCAAATACTCGTTAATATTTTGTCTTTAATACCTGAAATCTATGCATAATGCACAGGACACGGGAAATATGACAATATGGAGAACAGTGAAGTCTTACATAAAAAATTAATTTTAATATTAACAAATGCCAACAACATATATGTAGTAAGGTCCACAAGTTTCCGGCCTGTCCTGCTTGCCCTCCTTCAAACATGCCGGGAGCTGCACGCCTATGCAGGTCCATGCCTGCTCACTCCATACCCATCGCCCGCACATTCTCAGTCTTGTCAGTCAGTGTCCAGCCTTAAAGGAAACTCCCCATTTTTACAATGTTTAAGCTCGAGTAACGTGTGGTAATTAAATTCTTTTGTAAAGAGCGTCTTACTCCTGCACAAATTAAAGAGCGCTTGGATTGTGTATATAGGCAGTCCTCCCCCTTGTATTCGTATGAAAGAATGGGCAAAATTATTTAAGTTAGGGAGAGAAAGTCTAGAAGATGACCCACGTCCCGGTCGCCCACTGAAAGCTGTCACTTCTTAAACAATCCAACTTGTGGAATCTGAATTGCTGTCTGACCGACGATTGAAAACCAAGGAAATAGCAGCGAGGTTGTGGCTTTCAAAAACAAGTGTTTTGAGGATCATCAATGAACATTTGCATATGAACAAGGTTAATGCAAGATGGATTCCAAAAATTCTTTCAGCTCATCAAAAACAGGAACAAGTTCACTGCTGCAATGAATTTTTACGCGAGTATAATGCCGACCCAAAGAATTTATTAGACTCAATTGTAACTCGGGATAAGACAATGGTTCTATATTATGACCCACTCAGCAAAAGAGAGTCCATGGAATGGAGAAGACCAGGAGAAGCGCCTGCTTTAAAGGCAAAAGTCACGCAGTCAACAAAAAAGATAATGGCCACAATTTTTTGGGACTGTAAAGGAATACTATTGATAGATTTCAAAGAAAGGAATACCACAATGAATGGTGAGTATTATGCAGCCCTACTTCACCGGTTACGAGACGCCATTAAAGAGAAGAGGCGAGGGAAGTTAAGCAGAGGCGTCCGCCTCCTTCATGACAATTCCCCTGTCCATACAGCATTGATTTCCAAGGCCGCTGTGAAGGACTGTGGATTCCAAGAACTCTCTCACCCACCCTAGAGCCCAGACTTGGCCCCTAGTGATTTCTACCTTTTCTCAAAATTAAATCTGACCTTCGTGGAAGGCGATTTAACACCGACGAAGAGTGGAAGAACATTTTTTTAACAAAGAAGAAAATTATTTTTTTCATGGTATAGAAATGTTGCCAAAGTGTTGTAATAAGTGTATTGTACTTAGAGGAGAATATATTGAAAAACAGTAAAACCAGTTTTTTTCTTTCACCTTTCCTTCTATCCCAGGCCGGAAACTTTTGGACCTTACTACGTATATATTTGTCTCTTAACACTCTAGCGGTTGCATTTTTTATTTGATCGTAACGAAACTCAATATTTAAACATTTTATGTTAAAAGAAATATAAAGTTTATTAACCCTTTAAAGGCCAAACTCGGTTCCCATTGAATTTTTAAATTTTTTTTCTTAGTATTCCCTTTCTTATTTTTATATTTAAATATTTTGTTGATCATTACAAAAAAAAAAAAATCGTTTTTTTACATTTTTTTTTAATGTTCCCAATTGGGAACAATGGCTTGTTAAGGGGTCTAAACATAAGGTAGGGCAAAGAAAGTCAAAAAGAAAGAAAACGTTTTATTTTCTTTACAAATTGTCAATTGTTGATAAATTTGGTCATATATGGGCTGGATTTTTCCTAACTTTTCTTCTGCTTTCAATTTACTGTTATCAACAATATGAAAATATCGTTTTAGTTCCTTGAACTTTGTCCTTGACTTCACCGAAGGAACAAGTGATATATTGGTATCTTCGGCGGAAGACCAGTACAAATTTTCCTCAGGGAGATGGTAATAACAGCCTGATGAATTGGGCGATTTCTTCCCAATCAACCGGAATTTCAGCTCCATACTGTACAGCATAGAGCATTGTCATTTTAGCTAGATGTTGCATATATTCTTTCGATATGTATTCAAAAAATAAATCGATTGGCTTTGAATTAGCAAGATACGGGAATGTCATTTACATTTTCAACAGGCTCATTAGGAATGGAGTGAATATCACTGTTTTGAACCCATTTAGGAGTTAGAAATTTATTTTTCTATGGAACTTTTTTAGGTCGAGTAGTATTTTTATTCTTTTTCGCAGAAGTGCAAGGGTCAGAAATTTCCTCTGCGTAACCAACTCTCCCATCATCTGTTCTTGAATCAGTCTGGTTTACAATTAGACATACCTCACCACAAACATCGTTTGGAATGACTGGTTCCAATTTGTCTTCGTCAATATCTTCCTCATCCGTTACTCGATCATTTTCGTCTGGGGGTAATTGGCAGATGTCTATTTCATCAACAGCATTATCAGCCAAATTATCAATTTGGTCTAAGTAATGTAAATATTCTACTGCTTGCTCTACCACTCGGAACACTTTCCATTTTTTTGAAAATATTGGAAAGATTTTATACAAGAAAATCAAACAACAAAAAAACACAAAACAAAAAACTGGGGAACAATATTTTAACACCACGCGCACTTTTATCTGGTTCAAGGTTAGAGTTGAAACTCAACTAAAAATGAAAACGCCTTAGAAGTACGGTAGAAGATAGGAAACATGGGAAAAGGGACGGCTAAGAGCTTCCCCCACTCTGATGCGTACCTACAAGCCAACAGGCCATTGTTCCCATTTGGGAACATCACAGTTTGACGACCGATAACAATTTACGAAATCAACTTATTGTGATAAATAATGATAAGTTTTCAATTGTTTGTGATACATTCCTAATAATATATAAAAATTAATGGATTCATAATCGTAGTTTTTAAAGACTTAACGGGAAAATGAGAAAAATTGACTAATTGCTGCAAAAAACTAGAAATTCAAAAATTTGTGGACGATTTCGGTCACTCTTTTTGAAAACAAAGAATATTTTCATACAATTTAATGTTTTATTTTATTGTAATTAAATTGATAAAGCATTTGGTAAAGCTGAAATATTGTTAAAAAATTCTGAAATCTATGTTCCCAAATGGGAACAATGGTCATTAAACGGTTAATGACTAAAATCGGACAATTGGGAGGGGGATTTCCAAAATATCTCTGTTACTGTACATTGGATTAAGAAATTTTATAGCAGCAAAAAATCTTATTGCAAATTAAATGTACTATAAATATTGTTATATACATTTATTCTCATCTTGAATATTAACAGAGATAATTGCATTTTTCAGTTTTGAGTCTTCAGCAAACTCCCACTTCTACTCATGTCATATTAACAATAAGCTGTTATATCATGAACCACTCCATTACAAGGTTAAATACCAAATATTGTGTTCATTGAACTTTTACTTTGTGAGATATATGCAAATACGTTCTGTGGATCCCCTCCTCCTTCTTTTGTTCTTGGATGACTAAAATTTGAGTGATTGAGGTAAAACTGATTGTGATTCATTACAAATTACAGCACTAGCTTTAGTAAATTGTTTTCAATAAAATTAAAATGTTATATTCAGATATATTTTATTAATTGTTTGTCTTTCCAGTCTATCTATTCAGTGCTTCGAGGTTGGCTGGCCGGTTTGTTTACAATTCAGCCGCTTTTCATTGTAGAAATTATTAACTTGTATTGTAAATGACTGATTTCTCATTACCACTTGTATTTACTCACTTAACATTCACAGTAATGTTACCTGTATGTATATTTATCTATTGTAAACCTTTGCGTGAGAAATCTGCTTAGTTTACAACCAACCCCCTCCCTTGTGTGATGGACTTTTCTATTTTCTGTAGTAAGTTACTTCATGATTCTAATGAAAACATTTTTTTTTTTTTTTTTATTTTTTTTAACAGAAAGTACCCATAGCTTTGATCAGATTAAAACAAAACAGATGTTATAATTATTTTATTTGAAAGTGTTACAAGATATCTCCAATCCAATACAATGGGTAAAAAAATGTTATACGAAATAATTTATAGATCATTTCATGATGAAAAAAAATGGCTCTATACAAATGTTTTGTATCTCTAATAGAAGCACAGAAATTTACAATTTCTTATATCCTCCCTCTAAAATGGAGGCATGGGCCCACTCTTAGTTGATTTTGATCAAAAGGGGAGGTGCACAACCAGTCAGCTCAAAGATCCAAAATATGAAATTAAATGAATAAAAGAAAATACAAATGTACCTATTTGTACAGAAAATTTGTTGTTTACACTACTATACCTTTTTGTGATCGGATAAACAGGGACAGAGATATGTCCAGTTTTGTTTTCTGCCATCCCAACAACCCTTTTAGGAGATATAATTGTCTGTTAATGCTATAACGGTTCCAATTTTGTCTAATCGTTACCGATATTTAAAAATTTGTATGACTGAAATCAGACCAATAGGACAGGGGAGGGGGATTTTAGGTTCTAAACTATATGATTTTTATTTGATCAATGCCACAGTTAATATTTAACCATTTCATGGAAAACTACAGATTATATTATCTTAACATAATTATCTTAGATTATATTATATTAACTAAATATTATAAAGCCCAGGCAATGGCTGAAATCAGCCTTGGGGGAGGGGAGGTTTAGTGGGAGAAAAATTGAAATTTCAAATTATCTTGGTTACTATGAGTCGAATTGAAACATTTTAAATAACCAATTTTAAGTTTCTACAACTATTGTTTTGTATATGTTTTTATGACCTGAATATGAACAGTTATTTCTATATTTTTGGTTTCAGCCTTCTGTAAACCCCCATTTCTACTTATACGATTTTCACTAAAATATTAATTCCTGTTTACATAGACTAGCTTATTACTTCAGGAGAAATTGAGAATATATGGTGAGATGAGATCATCAGCTATCATATTTCCAGTGGGTTGGAAATCTTTAGAAGTTTATGTGCACATGCGGGACAGACTTTTTCAAGGAATGCTGTACCTAAATTGTTTAGGATTAGCATAGAAACAAACAAAAGGAGGGACAAAGCCACTAGGACATGTATTCAGGTAATATGCCTTCTATATACGACTATCTGTTATGCATCAGGAAATGTGGGTAAAGCCACCCAAGAGAAAATTTGAAATACAGAAATCTGGTTCAAAAGTTTCTTACATTTAAAGGATTTGGTTAATAGAAGAAAATGACAAATGAGCAGATGAGAAACTTACCTCTACAACACGATCTAAGACAAGTACTTCATTTTTTAATTTTAAAGTCAAGTCTTTATTGCTGCCTTTCCAAAGTCTTCCCAAGTCCTCGGCAGCTTCTTGCTACAACATAACAATAAAATAAATATAAATATCAAAAGTATATTTACTAAAACAACATTTTATGGCAAGGATTTCTTATTTAACACATTTAGTTCCGTGTGAAAACGAGTCCCTGTTAGAAGATAAACCAAGATAAATTTGATGAATTTACTACGCCTTGGAAAAATGCTTATTAAAACCAAACTAAAATTGATAAAATTCAAAATGAAGCAGATTGTGGGAGAAAGGGAGATTAAAAAGTTGATAGTTTTCAAACTCTGACTGCTCAGAAAGACTAACTGCTCTTTGAGAGGGCAAGAAAAACTTAATAGCCGTGCCATACCAATGTCTGATGTGAGACATGAGCTATATGATAACTATCATAAAGAGATTGGGATTACATCCCAGGAAACTATCCCAGGTCGAGCTTCTACCTTAGTGCTCTAGTGCAGGGGGCAACCTTTGGCATGTTGAGGGCCAAACTTTAGTGTGCAAATACATTAGCGGGCCGCTTTTAAAAGTAGTGCATTTAAAGCAGTGTTCATAATTTTTAACGATAGATATCAGACATGAAATTATACGACAATGTAATTATAATACAATTTATTAAAATAACAAAATGAAATGAAAAATTGGCACAACATTAACATTAAATCATAAAATTTGGAACTACTACAAAAAACGAAAGTTAAGTAGCGACACTGAAATCAATGAGCTTGGGTTTGGGAAACTAACCCATCTATGTCTGGATTAATTCCACTGATACAAAGACGTAAAGAATTTTCCAAATTATCGTGTCAGCCTTGTATGATGTTTTGATTTATTAACTTTCATCATTGAAAAGAACTGTTTGCAATTATAAGTACTGCCAAACGCACAAATCTCTCCTCATTTGGACTAAGTAGTGTAATATTTGTTTAATTGGATTTTTCAAATTGTCACGCAAGCCAATCTGGCCTGTGGGCCGGATGTTGCCGACTTATGGTCTGGAGCATACAGTGCTTCAGCACCAACCAGAAGAAAACATAACAAAAAGTTCTAACAAATATTTATCTTAGGCAATGAGTTTGAACCACTTATAACGTTTTATAAAGGTATTTTGAAATACAGAACTCTTGTGATGCGTACAATAGGTGTCAATACTGGGACAACAATATATTTAGTCGTTAGCACTTTTTGTAAGAGTATAAAAAGAACATACGATATATTGTTCAGCCCTAAAAAGGTTAAACCGAGATTATTACACAGCGTAGCTAAAGTGTTTTTAGAATTTTTATGAAGCATTACACTCCCAGCCCCCACCATGCCATATATTCTAAAGCATTTAGCTATAAATAAGTTCTAATAAATGAATAACTCGATGGGCGAATAGGTATGCAGTGGCAAAAGCACTGATGAGGTTCCAAGCTTGAGGCTGGGAATTTTAGCTGCAGACTAAGTCTCACCCATTCAGCAACAGGAGACAAATGAGTAGCTACTTCGATAATAAAATTTCAACCTTCAGGCTTTAACATCGCCACAATATGACATGGAGTGTGTCAAGTTGACCAATTGACCTCATACCAATATCCTGTGGCAGCCATTCATGGGCTGATGAGCCAACGATTTTTATTCTCCCCCCCCCATATATGAATTTGTCATTTGATGTTATTTGTTATTTATTAATGTCCACTTTTTGTTACTAAGGCTAATTGAGACCGGTCATATACAGATAGCCACTCTTTTCTAGACAGTGTTTGTCATTTGAGAAACCCCCCAAGCTACTATGTTCTATGAAAATTTCACATGAATTGATTCCTCTACCCTGAAAATTCTGAGGAGAAATCCCCCCAGTAAGGCACTTGTTCACTTTTTTAATTATTAATATTTGATTTTATCGATTAACCATTTTAGGAACCACATGTATCTGAATTATGTGGTCCCTTAAACAAATTATAGTGAGTTTACACAACACAGTTAAATTTCCCATTGGTAGGTGTCCTGCGGAGAGATTAACAATTCAAGTTCGGTATTATGAGCCATGTCAGATAAGGGAGTCTTTGATGATAATTTATGTCTCTGTGGCCTAATAGAATCTGCATACGATTATTTTTTATTCCTACAACAACTTTTATTTTTTATTTGTGGACTGAATTTCCAAACAAACATTTTGGAAGGCAAATGAGCGATTTAGTGACCCCATCGTATGAACTTGAGGTTTTTTCATGGCTATTGAATCCTGTTTTCTAAATATTAATTGGTGTACTATTGAGAGAAATTTCATTTCCCCTCTCCATGAGGCTACAAAGGGGGTAATTTGCAACAGAGAAAAATGTGTATATGTGTTCTGACAAAGTTGGCATGATTGATTATATATTACTAATTACAAACCTCAATCATTTCTCCTCTTTTACGATTCCTCTCCTCAATACTGTCCTCATAGTTATACTGTATAGTATCCCTTCGTGAGAGAGCTTCCTTTACAGCTTCAACATAATTGAGATACTCCTCTAAAGACTGCAAATTAATAAAACAAAATTAATTAATCTTTTCAATATAAAAATGTCTATCTTGCAGGAGGTGCATACTTAGTAGTTTTTCTACAGAACCTGATTACTCTATATTTATGTTGACAGCACGTTTTATAGTGCACTCTATTACCTAATATAAAACTATAAAAGGAAAAATTTCCAAAAGAAAAACCATGAAAACAGCTAAATTATTTCATAAACCGTTAGTCAATGAAAAAAATTCATATAATTAAGGTTTTAGTAAATTAAGTTAGCAACTCAATTTTACAATCTGACCAATAATAACAGATTTTTCAATTTTTTTATTTAACCCCCCTCCCTTGGAGCGAATCTATTAATGAACTTGATTTTTCTTTTCCCGATAAAAGTTTAAATATGAAGTGTGGGGTTTGAGTATCTTGGAATTTGCGACTCCTAGAATAGAAAAAAAACTATATATAGATTATATATATATATATATATATGCAAATTTAAAATTCAAACTGACCTTGTGTTTATCGCTCATTTACTAAGATCGCAAAAATATGAAGGGATTTTTGTGTTATGATGTGAGCAACCTCAATAGCTACTTTTTTCTAAAGAAAAACTGTTGAAAGGACATCGAGTAGGGACAGTGGAGAAGATGTCATCTCATTTTATTCTCTATTTCTCTCTCATTAAGAACCCTATGTATACATGGCTTGAAAATTTAAGCTGGGCGTTTGAGATACCTGGCCATAAAATATTTTAATACCTAATGCTGAAGGCTTAAAATAACAAATAAATCTGTTGTGGACACCACACGACTTCCATGTACTCCATTAAATTAAATAAACAACATTTTTATTTTGTTTTTCATAAAATATGTCACAGAACATAATTTATAGATCTTTCTTTTTGTGATAACCAAAAATTATTCTATACAATTTTTTTTATCTCTAATATGCATGATAAATTTGCAATATTTTATTGCTGCCCACTCTAACTAAACCCCCCCCCTTTAATCAATTTTGAACAAAAGGGGAAGTGCATACATAATTAAATTATGTTTAGTAGACTTTTTGAGCATATTTGATTGACCAGGACAAAGTTCGTCATGGGCTCAGGCAGTAAAAGGGCGATCTTGTGAAGGGATTAAAATCCGTTAGATCTCAGACATCCTGGACGACAGAACTCGGCTGATCAGCCTTTGCTAATCTCCTCAGCCGTTAGCCTCCACATCCTCACAGCAGAGCCTGTTCTTAAAGAGACTTCTAGAAATCAGCTAAGTTCTTTTTTTAAAATTTTGTTTAATTAGAAATAAGTGTCCCCATTATATTGCTTAAAAGATGCCTATCTCATTTTCAATATTATATTTATAATTGGTGAATGTTTGATTATGAATAAATTTATATTTATTTAAATTTGGTCAAGAGCCGATTGTTGGCGAAAACCTTTTCTAAATTCTTTGTAAGTGATTTGGTTGTGGGAATTTTTATTTTTACGGCTTCCACTGTCCATTGCCGCAGCCAAATTGCTACAATGAAACAACAACAAAATGAGGAGAATCTTACATTTTCTAGGAGAGGGTGAAATGTGTGAAGTAAACGAATTCGTTGAAGAGTTGATACAGTCTCTAGTGCTTTTCGAACTCCACAAATCGCAGGGCTTAATTCTGGCTCGTTGTAAGACCAAATATTTAACGCCCTCTTCGCATTCTCCAATTCGCAGGCCAACTCTGAAATCACAAATCGACTATGAACAAGCTATCCATGATAATTCAATATACCATACTTACTCGAATGTATTGCTAGATGTTTATCCAGTTATGAGCAAATTGTAATCATAAAAATGATTACAGTTTAATGAGTAATAATCCAAATACAGAGAGACTAATTAAAGTGATTGACAATCCCAATAAATAGTGACTAACGAAACAGTGTAATCATTATAATGAAATAGATTGATCACAATCTCATGAAAAATTACTACAGATTAATAATTAATGATTGATCAATGGACAAACAAAAATCACAAACTAATAGACCAATCTTACTAATTATTCTCTATTTTTCTCTAATCAAGAGCCCTATGCATGTATAACGAAATTTTAATCTCTAATATGCATGATAAATTTGCAATTTTTTATTGCTGCCCACTCTACCCCCCCCCTCCCCTTTAATCAATTTTGAACAAAATTGGAAGTGCCTACATAGAAATTAAAGTGTCCTAAATATGGGTTTTCCTTTATAATAATTTGGCTTTGAGTACTTTAAACTTTTCTGCAATTACACCTTTTCAGTCTTTTTCAAAGGGACTGTTGAATCCAGAATAGTGGATTCTGGTGTAAAATGCAATTATTTACTCCCAGTAGTTACCGTGAAATAAGTTTAAATAGTGACTATCCTCTTATTTCCACCAATGACTAATCAATCACGTTCGATTATGACTAACCAGTCAGATTCAGTACTGACTTATAATTAAGTAGTTCCAATTAACCATACCAACTTTCTGTAGTTTGAGTGATATTAGTCAGTTTGTGTCCACCTCTGTGTTTACTATGTTTTATCTAATAGGTACTTCATGAATAACACGTACAATTGTACTTTATTTCATCATTTATGCACCATGTTTTAATGTATTAAAAACCATAAGAAAAAGTTAGTAAATTACAGGAGTATATACGTAATACAATATAAATAATAAATTCTTAAGATTTAAAAACTGTTTTTGGCAGTATAGTACCTCTAGGATACTATTTTTTGATATATAATTTAGTTCAAACAACTGATAATGTACATGTGGTATCAAGATTGATGTTAGAATCGCATAACTTGATGGAACAACTGAAAGTGTACTGAAAAAATTAGGAAAAAATTATTATTAGTATTACTACAGAAATTCATTTACAATTTTGGATCTAGAAGAGCAATTCCATGTAACATAAAATAGGTAAAAGAAACATAAGTTTAAGATAATTAGAAAATACATCAATTTATAATTAAATTGGACAAGTATGGAGTGGGCATGGACTCAGGAAGTTGTTGTTCTAACAATTCAAAATGCTATGGTAAAAAAAAAAAAAAAAAATAGAAATAAAATGACTTTCCCTTTCCCTTTTCAATTGTATAGTTGGCAATCATTCGAGGTAGGAGATTCTTCTCACAATATCTCAAATATGTAACTTAATAAAGAAAGCAAAATATTTTTTGTGCAATATACTTATAATGTTATAGTATCTGTAATGTTTTCAAAAAACCTCTATAAGACACTTCTGAGGCCAGTCTTAACATATGCCTCGGAATGCTGGATAATTAATAAGAAGCAGGAACAAGCTCTGGCTAGGTTTGAGAGGCGGATTCTGAGGAAAATCTTGGGAGGCGTCTGTGAAAATGGGATCTGGAAGCGAGGACACTATGCCGAGGTTAATGACATTCTCCGGGTAAGCCGTCTCAGATGGGCTGGACATGTGGCGAGAATGTAAGAAGACGAGATCCCCAAGAAGGTGCTGGAGGCCGGGATGCCCGATCCATGCTGGGGATTTGGGATTGGAAGATGGCGGCACAGGACAGAGATGACTGGTGGTCAAAGCTGCAAGAGGCCCTGTCCCCTCGCGGGATGTAGCGCCAGTGATGATGATGATAGCAGTAACAGAACAGTACGTACACAATTTTGAACAGGCATCATTTTTGTCGCCATCTCCGAGGTATAATTGATAGATATATGAAGATTTTTTTGTGAAAAAAACATGTCAAGAATTGCCTACTTTGTAGAACTTTTAAATTAATAGACTAATAATGAAGACAATTCCTCCTTATTTGAATTATCATGAAACCTTGTCTGTGGCTATGGAATTAGGTTCCATGGCCTTTCATTAGTCAGCATACTGGCTACAGACTACGGAGGGATGTCTCTAACAACTGTGGTCAGAAGTAGAATTCTCAGGGCTATTAATAATGCCTTTATTTCTAGATAATCTCATGCAGAAGATAACAGACAACCCAGTTAATTTCCTAGTGACACCCTTTCTTTGCTTCATTACTATTTACAATTTTCAGTCATAGCAGATACAAGTCAAAACATAATATGTTTATATTATAAGGACCACTATATTTTAAGAATGAATAAATGTTGTTGCGCAATTGCATTAATATATTTCTATTCCAATAAAAATAAATTAGTAAAATTTTGCAGCAACTAGAGAACTAGTGTAATAATGAGCAACAGAGAATACGTATTACTACTTGATATTTTGATAATATGTTAAATATAATATAAATTTTATCTTTAAATAGACAAGAGGTTATTTAATTACCAGTTCTTTCTTTGTTTATCCTACTAGATACAGAAAGGAGAGATGAAAGTTTTTGGGTAAGGTTGTTGACATAAGTTTTGACAGCTTCAAATTCAGGATATAGGTGAACGTGGCGAGGGTTGCTCCCAGTAAGGCTCTGTATTGATCCAGTGAGGCTCTGAATGGAACCAGAAAGACGGTCTAGCAAACCAGGGCCACCTTTCGACTGCATACTGAATTCCTGAAACAAATAATTTATGTAAATCATTAATTTTAGGCATAGCTTCCTAAGAACCAGGTTTCCATTTCTACTTAAAGAAGCATAATGCTATTAAAGACATAAACAATTTCTTCCAACTTTCATTAATTTTAATAAATGAATACCGAAGCAAATCGACTTTAATTTGAGAATATGTTATTTATCCATAGATTTTTTAACAAATATTCAGTACTTATTCCCTTCACCAAATTTGATTTGTTATTTAATTTTAAAGAATATTATTAGTGCTATTTAGTCATATTAATTGTTACCAATATTTATTGTACCACATATTAGTCCCAACCCCAGTGCAAACTCAGCATCCTGAGACAATTGAAAAGCTGTTTTAATAAATAAATTTCTGGTAAGTAATTCTGCCACAATATAGCAGGAAAAGCATCAATCTAGCCACTTTACCCCCCCCCCCCCAAAGTCATTGGCAGGACTTGGCCCATCAAAGGCAGTTAAGATTTTCATTCCCATTAGTCCCATTACTTCATTTCAGTTATTTTAAAGCTTTATTTCATATGTACCACATTTTATAAAAAAAAAAAAAAAAAAAAAAAAAAAAAACATGGTAGCTCAATTGTATAAATTCAATTAATTTCTAAATCTTTCTTCGAGGGGGAAATAGAAACAGCAAAAATAAAGTGAACGACCACAAAGCAGTAGTGAAAACATTCATAATAATCCTTAGATGTTTCATAGGTTAAACCCACTATGAATGACAATGAGCTCATAAATAAATGAATATGGGGACCTCGCTAACAGATCAATAGTTCTTCTACTTTTAATGAATTTTATAAATTGAAATGATAGTTCATTTATTATTGAAAAATCACTACTATACTTCTCACGAAGACATTTATGGTTCTATTGTAACAAATCCTAAATTTGAGACAATAGGATTATCTGTAGAATTATTTCTTAAATTACTGATAAAGCTTTTCAACTTTTTTGTTCTAAGTACTTTGATCCATATATGACAAATGCAATCCTGGTTCCTTTTCAATTTTATTTAATGTAGGTAGAATGACTAGTTATTTGTAAGGTCAGAATAACATTTAATGAAGAAAATAAAATGTTATAAGTCATAGAAATAATATATGTTATGAACCAAATAATGGGACATTATTCATAATGTCCCGAAAGTTTGACTTACCATTGTTCATATTAATTTTGTGGTTCATAATATTGCATGCAAAAAATTACTGTAAATGACTCACATTTTAATTGTATTGGGGGGCATTGCAAAATGTGTGCAACTAAAGTTATTTGTAAATTACATACAATATACTAAACTTTGATTATTTAAAAAAGAAGCACCATCGAGTTAAAACTTATAATTAGTATTCAAGAAAATTTAAACTAGCTTCTCCATACTACTTCTTAATGGCTAAACTAGATAATAAAAGAAAAATGCAATAACTGCATTTACTTACAGCAGCTTTGGCAGTCAAAAAAGTCTTTAGAACAGGGCTACAACTAAAGACTGGATGAGATGAAACTCTCTGCATGAATGTATGGAGCATAGACATACGATTCATTACAAATGGCCTAGAGTATCTATCCAACTGCTCAAGCATACTATGTTTTGCAGGTAGACCCTAGTGAAAAGTAAATTAATGAACATATATCCAAGACTGAAATTGAAATATATAGAGAAAAATAGCAATGCTCATCATACAGGTACAACCAGAGTAGGAAAAGATTCGAATAGCTTATTCCTAAGCCATAAAAAATCACTGTATCTGCGTCTAACTATAAATTCTTCTTCTTTGGATTTTTGCTTAACCTGAAAATAAGAGGTCAATAAATGTACATAACAATAGAGATTGACTAACAAATGAACAAAGCCTTAAACAAATTCTTACTTTAGTTGTGACCCTGAATGAAATATATGTCTCTCTTGGGTCAAGATGTTTTTGTGGATTATCGACATTAACTTCATATTCTTGAAAATCATCAAATGACATTATAAAAGGTTATACAATTTTCATTCGGGTCAGACAGGCTAATCTGACATCCAAGGTACCCTTCAAGAAATGTCACAACAAAACAGATACATTGAAACCTTAGATAACCTCCTCGTGGAGGTTATTAAATAAAAATATGAGCTAAGAGGTAAAGAAGTTTGAGATAGATTAGATTAATGCCCAAGAAAGGAAGAAAAAAAAATATTTAATTTAAGTAAGGTCTGATTATGTAGTTTTCGGCCAATTTTCTTATAATTAATATAAGAAATGTTTCTGCTTTAACCCTAGAATGACACACTTCTATAAGTCAACTTAATCTGACACTCTGGGGTGTGTTACACCCCAACTTATAAATTAGTGTAAAATATAAGTGATATAATCTACGATGCTTATAATGCATTTGAAAATATCTAAGTGGTCTAGGAAACAAAAATAAATCATTTCAAAATGGATTATGTACATATGTATTTCCAAAAATCCAGATATAGTAAAACAATACGAGCCAAGTTGTTCTTCCTAAACAAAAATATAAATTGTAAGGGTCTTAAACACAGAAAAATATGAAGTAAAATAATCATAAAACGTGGTGGAAAAGTCATTTTTTGAATTAAACATTAATAAAATACATAGTGGTGGACCTGAAGACACCTCTGTCACTCACTACACTGCAGACATATTGCCACCCTATGTTCATTGCAAACAGCTTTCTTACATTCCAGACATGTCAATTTCGTCTTCCTGTCTTATCCCCTTTCACAAAACGAACACCTTGTTTCTTCAAGAGTGTATGTTTACTTGTTTGCCCAAAGGTATTGTCTTCAATACCTAGGCGCATTGGCCCTCTCTGCCTGTAGCCTCCTCTTTAGGCAGGGCTCCAAAAGTGAATATCCCAGACCTAAGAGGAAGTCTTTGCGTTTAATTTTATTGTCCCACTTTACCAGAATAAACAGTATCATACTGTTCACTCCGGCATGATCCAACATTCCAAAAAAAAAAAAAAACTGGAGAGGCCACCTCCTTGTTTTTCTGGTTGTCGAGTATCCCTTACACATTTGGTCGAAAGTATCTGTCCCTCCTTTGTTTAAATTATAGTCATGTATGACTTGTGGTTTACCAGTTTCTTCATTGATTGCATCATCATAATGGCACTGAGGAGAACCAATTGTCAAGTGTCACATTCCTACAGGTTCCATGAATACTTCTGGTTAGCTCCTCTACATAACATGAAGAGATAGAAGTTCCTTCTGGGCATTCAACCTTCCCAACATAAGGTATATGGACCCTTCACCATATAAAAGGTTCGGGAATCGTTCAACATGACAATTTTCATCGCGTACTTATCCAGTTTTGAAGAGAAATAAATTCTAAATGGACGACACTCTGGGGTGTGAGATACCCTGAACACTTACACTAACGACACTCTGGGGTGTGAGATACCCCAAGACTAGTTCAGATTACTAAAAATAGCAAATCAAGACTGACATATGGCAGCTGATAATTTGAATCGATTATGTAATGAATGAATGTTATTTACATAGCGGGATTTGGCGAAAGACCTACACATGTAGGAATTAATTAATATTTAAAAAGTACTGGGGTATGTGACACCCCAGTGTGTCGTTCTAGGGTTAATACCAAACCAATGAAAAAAATCGAAAGCTAATCTAATTGAAATTAGAATATGAATATATATATATATATATATATATATATATATATATATATATATATATATATATGAATGTGTATCTCTTCTCGGGTCCATTGAAATTGGGCTTTGTTACTTTTTAGCAGATTTCCCTTAAGGGAAATCAGCTATTGAGGTCGTACTCATGACGCGAGTTTCGAAAAATTTCCTCAAATGTCCATCGATCCTACCCAGGAGATGACGAAAATGAGGTCCGTTCAAAATTATATATATATATATATATATATATATATATATATATATATATATATATATATATATATATCTATATATATATAAAATTGTAACCTCTGTCTGTACATTGATTTTTTTCGCGAAATTTCACGATAACTTTTCGTTTCACATGTCATAGACACCATAACTGCATTTTGTTTCTTTGGTGTCTGTTTGTTTGTTTGTTTGTTTGTTTGTTTATTTGTTTGTTTGTTTGTTACCTTTTCACGCATAAACGGCTGAACCGAATTTTATGAAACTTGGTATGTATATTACTACTAGCCCAACTTAGACTTTAGGCTATATTAATTTTCTCTGAGATGAACAGGAGTGGGGGTTATAAGGGAGGCCTGATATTAAAAGTCGCGATATTTCGTTTTCTATTGGTTTTTGTCAAATGCGCACATAACAAAAGTTGTTTATTTTGTTATTTAGAGTAACTTTTGTTATAAACACTTTCATCGTATTCCAAAGTTTAAATGAGTTATACGCTAATGACTATAGCGGGAGTCAACAATATTATTTGGCACAAAAGACTGATCTGAACTAATTAAATCTCGGTATGTGTATTAGCACTGACGCCTTAATTATCATAAGCTATACCAACAATTCTAGGGACGGGCAGGAGTGGGGGTTGTAAGGGAGGCCTTAAATTAAAAATAGCGGTATTTCGTTTTCTACTGGTTTTTCTGCAAATATGGACATGACGAAAGTTGTTTATTTTGTTATTTAGAGTAAGATTTGTTATATTCACTTTTGTCGTAATAAAGTATAAACGAGATTTACACTAAATACTAAAGCGGGAGCCAACAATTTTGTTGGGCACTAACGATTGAACCGAAATTAACAAGACTCAGTATGTGAATTAGCATTAATTCTTCCATGATTATAAGCTATATTAAAATTTTTACGCCCGGACGAGAGTGGGTGTTATGAGGGAGGCCTGAAATGAAAAATTATGATATTTCGTTTTCTATTAGATTCTCGGCAAACATGCACATAAAAGTTGTTTATTTTATTATTTAGCGTAACTTTTGTTGCATTCACTATGTTCGTAAAATGAAGTAAACACGGGATATACGCTAAAACTAAACAGTTAATTGAGTTAACCTATTTCCTGTGAAATGATTTCCACAACGCTCTACTATTACGAATATAATCTAATTACAAAACTATGCTTAAACTATACGAGCTCGGATTGGTTTTTGATAGGCAATAAGTTTCATTATAGAGGATATTTAATTTTAATAAATGCTATCCACGATTATAGTTTGAAGTATTCAAAAAGGTGAGTTAAAAAGTGGAGAGAGATAGATCAGGAACACATTTTTATTTATTCTTCAAAATTAAAATTTCTCATCTATACGTCGCCCACCTGACCCTCACGGGAAACAATGATTAGGGGCTTATTTTTATTTATTTGAATTACAATTTTTTTTTCTGTAAGCCGCCTGCCTGACCCTCACGGGAAAACAATGCGCCCATACGGGAAGTGTAGTAAACACTGAAGCCTTGCTCAAAAAAAAAAATACTATTATCATTCAGCCTCAAGTGATTTCCCGAGCGAAGCCGGGTACCTTAGCTAGTATATATATATATTTGTCTGTTAACGCTCTAGCGGTCGCAATTTTTGTTTGATCGTTACCAAACTCGGAATTTAATCGTTTTATGTAAAAAGGAAGATCAAGTTCGTTAATGGCTAAAATCGGACCAGTGGGAGGGGGGGGGGTTAGAGGGGGGATTTTCGAAAATTCGAAATATCTCCGTTACCATACGTCGGATCAAAATATTGTATAGAACCAATCTTATTGCAAATTAAATTTACTATAAATATTGTTCTATACATTTATTCTGTATCTTTAATATTAACCGAGATATTTGGATTTGTATTGTGAGTGTGGTCGGCTATGTTCGGGAGTTTCCGCCGAGCGCACTAGCGCTAGTATGGCCGTTTCACTAACTATTCGTCCTCGTGAGAATAGGTTATTACTAAGCAGATTTCTCTATTGTAAAACTTCACGAAGGAAATCTGCTTAGTTTACGTAGCCCCTGCGTGACGGACTTTTTTATCATTGGATTATTATTTTGTTTAATGCTTAATCATATTTGGGGAAATTGTTTTGTCAATCAAATCTGTAACGTTCTTACGAACAAGCAAATCCTTCCATCTAGGAATTGCATATTTAATTTCATAAGATGAGATCAAGAGCTGGATGGGTTTTATGTGAAAATTAAAGATCAACTTCGTTAACGAAGAGATCAAAACATTATATAGAAACAATGTTATTGCAAATGCAATGTTCTATAAGTGTTATTATGCGTATATTTTCTTTATATTGAATTTTAACGGGGATATTGCTATATTTTATTTTTCGGCGATCAGTAAACCCCCATTACTATATATGCCGTATGAAGAATACGGCCCACTTAAATGTGTAATTAGGATAAATACCAAATATGGTTTATGTTGAACTTTTACTTTGTGAGATACTTGCATATACAATATGCATATGTTTGCATTGCATATACATATGTTGCATTGCATATACAATATGATATTTAGCCGTTTCAATTAACACTAAAGATCGTGTTTGTTATTGGTTGAAATTCGACCTGGATTAGTGGTGGTTTAGAGGGGGGGGGGGTAATTAGAACATTTGAAGTATCTCCGTGATTTTTAGAAACATAGTAAAATGTATAACCAATCTTGGTTTTCCTTGCATTTTTTCCTAACTGAAATATTAGTCGCGTTATTCGTACTTTCTAGTGTTGTTTTCTCTTGTTGAGACCAACGTCTTAACTAACCTGAACCTTTTAATAAATATTTCATTGATTGAGTTCATTGTCCATTTTTATCACTTTAATTGCATGGTTAGAACGACCTCCAACCCTTCATAAATTGACCGATGCTAAGTTCAGTCCGGCCTATTGTGTTTGATCTTCGGGAGACGGCGTCCCTAAAAATTCCATCTTCTTGAGTTGAGTAAACTGAAAATAAACGCCTCTACTAGACCTGTTAAAGTAAAATCGACGTTCTAAATGAAAAATATTTTTTAGATCACGTATAATAGTAATCATTAATTATTAATATATTTTTATTATTATAATTCTTTTTGCTACTATGGCTAACCGGGACGCGTTATCTACAGGTTACCACTACCCTTTTCTAGCCAGGGTGGGACTAAGGCATCTATTTAATGAGTTCGTCACTTAATAAATTCCTATTTGCTCAGGCGGGAATCGAACTCGCCACTCTAGATTTACCATGGGAGATTAAATCTAAAGTCTATGGAGCCATAGGAATACTAGACGGGAGGATGTTGTTCTGGCCAAACTCAGGATCAGTCACACATAGACACTTAATGACAAGGATAGAGAACCCTATATGCAAATACTGCAACAAGCATACGACGAACGCTCGATAACGAGCTTACGATAAAACTCATACTGACAGACTGCATCCAACGAAAAAACATTTTGGTTTTAGCTCTGCACATATTTTACAAGTAGAGCTCATTTTTTTTATTTCCTACAAGGAAGAGGGCAATTTTTTGGATTTCACCCAGTGATACATTCGGGTTACCCCAGGATGGCAGAGGGCATCATGGAGACCCTTCAGTTTTGTTGTGGCGCAGTCAATCGCTGAACATATGCGTGATAATGCATCAGCGGCTCCATTTTGTTTCCCCGGTCTATAAATAATTTCGTAATCATAACATGATAATTCTAGTCTCCAGCGCATTATTTTCTCATTTTTTATTTTACCTTGTTGTTTGTTGTCAAACATAAAGGAAACTGACCTTTGGTCTGTAACTAGGCGGAAGTGTCTTCCTATCAAATAGTGCCTCCACTTTTTTACTGCCTCAATGATTGCATATGCTTCCTTCTCCACTGAATGATGTCGTTGTTCAGAATGAGTAAGTGTTCTTGAAAAGAATGTCACTGGTCGTCCATGCTGGGATAAGGTTGCTCCTATTGCTTGATCAGAGGCATCAGTCTCGACAGTAAATACCGCTTCCTCATCTACAGCAGAAACAAGTGCCTTTTCTATATCATTTTTGAGTTGTTCAAAAGTTTCTTTCGTCATGTCCTGTAAAGGAAACTTTTTACTCGTAAGGTCATTAATTTTCTGTGAAAATTTAGGTATGAAATTTGAAAAATGTGAAAACATGCCTATTGCCCTTCGAAGTGAATGAGCATCTGTTGGGAGAGGGAGCTCCCGTAGTGCTTTTAATCGTTCCGGATCCGGGCGTATCGTCCTATCGCTTATGATATAGCCTAACAACTTAATCGACCTCAATGAAAAAACACTCTTACCTTCATTAATTGTCAGTCCATACTTATCTACTGCTGCCATGAATTTCCGAAGGTTTTTGTCATGTTCTTCTTGATTCCGTCCACAGACAGTAATATCGTCTAAGTATGCATATACACCTGTAAACTTCTCAGTGGCAATAATGTAGTCGATCGTTCTCTGAAAGCAAGCAACTCCATTGCGAACACCAAATGGTATGCGTTTGAATTGCCATAACTTACCACACGCTTCAAAAGCTGTGCACTCCTTATCCTCTTCGCTGATAGGCACTTGGTGGTAGGCACTTCGCAAATCTATGGAGCTAAAAACTTCATAATTTGCCACTTTATTGACAATATCCTGTATCCGCGGTAGAGGATAAGCATCAAGTCCAGTATAACAATTTATCGTTTGTGAGTAGTCTATCACCATTCGGCGTTTGTGATTTTCCGTTTGGGTAACTAATACTTGGGCTCGCCACGGAGAAAAACTTTCTTCGATAATGTCATCTTTTAGTAATTTCTCAATTTCAAGTTCAATGAATTTAGCATCTGACGCTGAATGTCGTCGAGACTTTGTGGCTATAGGCGTATGGTTGGGAGATAAGTTTCGAAATAGCCTGACAGGTGGTACCTTAGCTAACGATAAACTGCAAATGGTTAGAGGTTCTTTTGAGCCACCGAATTGTATTTCTATTGACGAATGTCGTCCTAGAATGTCATGACCCAGTATGACATCTGAACATAGGTCTGGAAGGACGTTGAGTGCAACGTCGCAATACTCGTGTTCATTCAATTTCAAGTCTACCTAAACAATTCCTTTTATCGCAGAACTAAATGATGTTGACGCCATAGTGACAGTCATCCCTTTACCTGTCTTTATTGGTACCTTAAGTTTCCTTGCCACCCTTTCTGATATAAAACTTGCTGAACTGCCGGTGTCAACCAGTGCATGTACCTTAGAATCATTAAGAAGAACGGCAGTTGTGGCCTTGGATAAGCCAGACGGTACAGCAATGTTAGCAGAGACAATAGTATTGCATTTACATGGCTTAGTAACTTTAGCTCGTCCAGAGCTCTTGCATACCTTAGAATAATGTCCAACCTTGGAACAGGCTCTGCAAGTAGCTTCTTTCGCTGGACAATCGCTTCTTTTGTGATAACTTAGTCCACAGAAGTAGCATTTCCGTTGTGCAGCTGCGACTATCTCCCCTGATGAGTCAGTATCCTCATCAACTTCTTTACTATTATGTGAACAGGGAGCTGAAGACTTACACTTGTTAGGTCGATTGCAGCTTAAAGCATTGACAGCAGCAGAACCACGGTAATGCTGGGATTGCTCTAGTGCAGATTCCATAGACCGTGCCTGGCTGAATGCGTCATTTAAAGTGAAGTTATAACTTTCAAGGAGTCTTTGTCGGATAGTAGACTCAAACAATCCAGCTATGAAAGCATCCCTAATATATTCGTCACGATTTAGTTCAGCTGTGACAGCTTTGAAACCACACTCCTTGCTTAAGAGCTTAAGGGATTCTAGGTATCTGGTAATGGTCTCCCCTGCTTGCTGTTTTCTGTTTGCAAGCTTGTATCTGGAGAATACTTCATTAACAGGTTTTAGAAAAATGCTCTTTAAAACACTTATTGCATCATTAAAGGTTTTACATTCAATTATGTACTCATAAATCGCTGGGGATACATGATTAATTAGTATACGTAACCTGTCAGCATCACTTACTTGGTAAGTTAGTATGAAGTTCTGGAAAGTTCGATACCAATGATTCCACTCGATTGTAGCTGTTTGTGATTCAGGATCTATAGCTAATCTTTCTGGACGTAGTAATTTATCCAGTATGTAATTGTGTTAATTAAATTGAAATAAAAAGCTTTGTTATACCTGAAGCTAGGCTTTAATTAACACAATATTTTATTTATTTATTTATTAACGTCCACTTTTTGCAACTTAGGCTAATCGGGACGGGTTATCTACAGGTTACCACCCTTTTCTAGCCAGGGTGGGATTTTAGGACGTTATTTAATGAATTTCGTCACTAAATAATTTCCTTTGCCCAAGCGAGAATCGAACTCACCACTCTAGGTTTACCATGTGAGATAAAGGTCAACGCTTTAACTCGCATGGCTAACCTGAGCCCCAATTAACACAATAGAACATTGTAAACAAAGATCAGATGTTAGTGAACATATGATTTAGTAATAACAAATCTAACAATACTATTTTTTGAGAATAATTTATATCACACATAGCCCAAGATATGACAGAACTATTAACTGACAGCAGCCAATATATTCCACAAATACTAACATATCTTAAACATTTACAAATACATATAGAATAAAATAGAATAGGTCTACAGCATACTTAAAAAGATTTAAAATGGATAACTTTAATTATATTCATTTAGACAAACCACGGATATGAGAAACACTCCGATATTTAACAAATATTTTCCATAATATAGAATAAAGTACAATCAAGATGTACACGAAGGAATAAATATATTATTCTAACTACCCCCAATCAGAGATCTTGCCAATCACCATCGATGTGGGGCATAAACCAAATAAATCCAACGCTTCAACTCATAAGCCCAACCTGAGCCCTATAATTGTAATTAATACAATTTCAAGTTTTAAGAATGTTGTTATTAAAGAAATGTGAATATGTTTACATTCATTCAATTAGTTGATTACAGTGAGCTATTAGAGATTATGGGAACTGATTGTGTTATAAAGTAAATTGTAATTGAGTAAGAAAACTTCGATTAACAGGCAATTTCATTTCTGATGTTGGTAAGAAGAACGTAAAACGATTTAGGTAACTAAGAAAAAGAGGCCCAAAGACTTTCTCCAAAACGATCCGAAGTAGTTTTGAACTAAAACGTTATCTATCATTCTGAGAGAGCTACTCTTTCATTTCATTTCCATGAGAGGACAATAATACATATGAACTTGTTGTATGTTCTTCTATGTCTTTGTTGACCTAATAAAATATACAAAAATGGAGGGAAATCAGATTTTCCTTTAAATTACGTCATAACTTCCTGTTTTTCATTTTAAGAAAATTTTATATTTGTACTTCTAGCATTAATGCAATTAAATTTAAAACTTCTAATGGTATTAGAGTTTATAGTCCTCTATTTTAATACCAACTACAATCTGAAGACGCAACCTTCCGTTCCACTACCTTAGTTTTTAAGAGTTAAACTGTGTTACTATTCATTTATCTGTTTCATTCATTATTGATGGGTGTGTGTAATTTGTAATGGGCTATAATTCTCATTAATACGAAAACTGTTACGATTCCCGAACATTTACGACATTGTATAGGCGTAATTGGATGCAAAGCTATGCAAATATTTGCATTCTCTAGAGGGGGAGATAAAGAACATGATAAACCTCTTTGCAAATTCAGTTTGAATTATTTTTAGTTACTTTGCTTGTCAAGATAAGGTAGCTCCTATCAGTTCTCAGTTGTTTCTCTTCAGGTTAAGATGTCAGATATTAAACAGTTTTTTAAAGATGCTGCTATACAAGTTGGCTCAGGGGGTTCTGCAGGTATTTGTTTTAAATAGTTATAAATTATTTTCAATTCCCAGATATTTATTTTATACTCCAGCTTGTTGCACAATTTCTATTTTTTATTTCTTTTTCTGCTTCTGCAGGTTTCGTGGAAGTTTGCATTATGCATCCGCTGGATGTTGTTAAGACAAGGTTGCAGTTACAGGGGATTATTCAGGCCAATAATCCCCACCATTATACCGGTATTCTCGATTGCTTTGTAAAAATGCGCAAACATGAAGGTGTTTTTGCTTATTGGAAGGGTATCGTGCCCCCTATTTTAGCTGAAACGCCTAAACGCGCTGTTAAAGTAAGATATCTAGCTTTTCACTTTGTCAAAGATTTCTATATATTATTCACAATAGCAATAATTTATATTTTTAATGTTCTATGTTTATAGTTTGTCTCTTTTGAGCAATACAAGAGATTTTTCATGTTTGGGTCATCTACGCCTACACCATGGGTATTTCCTTAATTAAGAAAATTAAATTGCTGTACTACCTTAGTTTATATTCTACTCAAGTCCTTTGATGAATTTATCGCAGACTTTTTCAATGGCAGGCGTATGCGCTGGTGTTACTGAAGCATTTTTCGTGAACCCTTTTGAGGTTGTTAAAGTGAACATACAGTCGGACAAAAGGCACGTCAAAGAACTTCCAAGCACATGGTCAACAGCAAGGAAGATTATCTTAAAGGATGTAATATAACTTAAAACATTTTCTTTATTTTTACTATCCATACGTAATTATAAATTCAAGTTCCTCTAATTTGATTTAGGGCTACGGATTCAACGGCTTGTACAGAGGCATCACTGCAACAGCTATCAGAAATGGAGTTTTTAATGGGTTTTACTTTGGCATATATCATTCCTTGAAAGGGAAATTTCAACAAAGAAATGTAAGATAGTCATATATTATTCAGTAACTACATATGGTTTTGTGGTAAGGAAAAAAAAAAACATTTTTATTATTCCTTTTGGTGTTGGATGAGTGAATATCAGTAAAAGTTTTCTTTTGAAAAAACAGATCAGATCATGGTGAGAGGTGGCTGACCTTGAATTCGATTGATGCTCATTATACAATGGTTTCAAAGTCAAGTCCTCCTTTCATTGAATTTAAACATGTTTTCTGAAATATTCAGTCACAGGAGACAATAACCAAAAACATAAGCACTCTTTTTGTGTATATTTCATTGACTGGGCCTTGCATTCAAATTTACATAGTTCTCTTACAAATTCCTGTTAACCATGGACACTGTTGTATTAGATATTGTAATACTTTAATTGAATCTGTTTGATTTTAAGTTCTAAGTATAATAATTGTTTCTTGAAAAAATGATTTAAACAAAAGTTTTAAAAATGGATATGAGAACAATCAATCAAAATGATCTTGAATTCTGACTACTGGTTGAGTATATTGTGAAAACATGGTCCTTTTTAAGATATTATTTGGAAGGGGGGGGGATCATTTTGGAGCTAATAAAAATGATTCTATTAATAATAAAGTAATTCTTAAAAAGTAAGAACCAAAGTTAATTTAATTTACACTAACTTTAGTTCCAATGACTAATTATTATTATTTTCTTGTTGGAAATTGTGATTCATCGGAATAACCTTGTCTTTCTTTATTACTAGTTTTAAAATTGACTTGGTACGACCCTGAATTACTTTGATGTTAATTATTCAATTGTCTAAAATTGGTAATAAACCTTTTTTAAATTTACAAATTTTACAGCATGTTCTCTTCTAGAGTTTATGTCTGCAAAAGAAATAAATTCAAAGCACTTAAGAAAAATAAATTGTAAATGGGTAAAAAATATGTTTTTTTTTTTTTATTGTAATGGACTGTATACATTTTGCAGTATTTATTAATGACCGGATACATTTCCTGTATTTATTAATGTTTTTATTTGATTTGTGTGTAATTTTGAGATGAAACATTTTTACTGATTGGAGCATCCTCCCCTCACCCCACCTTCAAGGAGAGTAAAATGGGAATTAAATTCAGGTTCGGCTACAGGGTAGCTGAGAAATTTTCTCTTTTGGTGAACCTCTAAAATCAAACATCAAGAATAAGAAGAGACATGTAGGTTGCTCCTACAAAGTGCAAACCTGTTTATTTTTTCATTTTAATGAACAGAGTAAACTATCAGTAATTCTTACTATTTTCTATAATAGTAAAAAAAAAAAGGCTTTTCTTAGGTAGTAAATGTTTTAACTAGTCAATGTACTTGCGCAGAACAGGCAATGCAAGTCTAAATTATTTATCTCACTAAATAAAATTTGCACTCCCTCCCAGAAAAAAAAGGCCATAATCTTTCCATTACATGACACAATTAGCCTTAGTTGAAAGAAGAAGATGTTAATTTAATATTAAAGAAAAATAAAATATTGAGGCCATGATTTAGTAAGAGTTATTTACAACTAACTTTTAAAGTCCAACAATTTAACTTTGTGCCACATTTATTATAATGCTTAGACAGATAATTTTTATTTGATTACATTAGTACTTGTTAAGAAGAAACATTTTATTCTCTATCTCATGATGTTATTATTTATAATAGAATAAATCATTTACAATTCTGAACAAAAGTTATGTTATTTAACAGTTAACTATTAGGGGGTCAAGAACATATTACATCCAGATTGTTTTTCTTATGCAAGCATGAATCAACATTGATGTAACTTTGATAAACATCATTATCAAAAGATACTGCTGATAATATCAAAAAACAATTATTTGGATTTTTATTATATTTTACTAAAACTAACAGGCAAATTCAGAATTTTTTAAATTAATGATTTGTTATTTAAATTGCCTAATTCAGGATAGTTATCTAGCAGAGCTAGGGAGCAGGCCGGTTTATTTTTATTAACAATCTGTGACTGATATCCCTATGATATATGTATATGTATAATTGTATATAAACACACACACACACACTTGATTATTACTTTGTAGTACGTTAGTTCACACTGGTTTTATTACCCCCCCTCCCACCAAAAAAAACTTTTGTAAAATGGCCCTATATTACTTTTAATTAATTGCCATGTTTATATTCCTCTCATTTACAATCTTTTTATTGTGTTTCTACATCTACTTGAGATTAGAAACCTAATTATCTCTAAGTCAATTACATCATATACAGGGGAACTCAGGTTAGCCATGTGATTTAAAAAAGAAAGATGCAGTCTTCCTGCATTAATGTTTATATTTGACGACTGGTTTTCACCACATCAGTGGCATCTTCAGGCAAAAATACAAAATTATGAACAATTTAGGCTCAACAATATACGCATTTTAACATTATAGAAACAATATAAGTTAAACTAAATAATTTATTAAAATTGAACAGTTTTCTATTATATATTGAATAATTTAACTTGCCCTTTAGTAAAAGTAAAGTGCTCCATTATTGCACAAATACCACTAGAGATGGGGCAATAAGGTAGGTACCAAAGCACTATCTACCAACTGAATGCTAACTTTGGCTCCAGGGCCCCCTTCGTTAGCAACCTTATTACACCTCCTCTAGTGGTATTCATGTAGTTATGGAGTCCTTTATTTTTACTAAAGAGTAGGCTAAATTAATTAATAAATGATATAACTGTACAATTTTAATAAATTATTCAGTTTAACATATATTGTTCATAATTTTTCATTTTTAGCCTGAAGATGCCACTGATGTGGAGAAATCGGTTCTCAAGTACTGCATCTTTATTTTCCGTAGTAGCTAGATCCTACGACATTGATTTCTGAACATTATAATGAGTTAAGATGTTGGACTTAAAAACCTGGGCAAACCTAGAGTCATGGGCTCAATTCTCGTGTGGGCAGCAAGATGTTATTTAGTGACAAATCCCTAAATAAAAACCTTAAATCCATCCTGGTTTGGAAAGGATGGAAGCCTGTAGATAGCTCATCTCAGATATCCTTACTTTCGCAAAGTGGGCATTAAAAGATAAATTTTGACAAAATTTAGGTAGGAGCACAAAATGAGAGGTGATTTTGATCTTATCACCGTAGATTACACTCTTCCCGATGCCTACATTGTAGGATAATATCAAGCAGAAGGTAATTGATAAACCACTCCATCCCATTGAAACTTTTTCCCTTTCCTTATTTGTTTCTGTGAAATTCAGGTTCACAGACACAAGTGCCAGTCATAGCAACTGGACACACCAACACATATTACAACATGAACTATATATTATATTAATATTTTCTTTTGATTTAGCATAATCCAACTTTTGAGCTGATCTACAAACTTGGGCTTGGATTCGTTTCTGGAGTTCTTGGATCGTGTTTTAACATACCTTTTGATGTTGCCAAAAGTAGAATTCAAGGACCGCAACCTGTACCTGGAGAGATCAAGTACAAAACGACCATCGGTACAATAAGGACAGTTTATATTGAAGAAGGGTAAGCATTTTGAAGATTTCAATCTTAGAATCAAGTTTGAAAAATTCTTATTGTTAGTCCATTGCCTCTGACAATGACCTACCTGCCTGCCAATTATAATTAATTATAGTTTTATTCCATTATGTACATATACAGATTTTAACCTTTGTGACAGCATTTCTCACTTTGACTTTCACAAAATTTATTTGTCTCTGTCACCCAGTTGCTAATTTTGGATAACATTTGAAAGAATTATCATCTGTGTTAATCCAAAATATGGTGATGGTGATTTTGGACACAGTGAACCAAACATGAAATTTAAGTAAAGTGAGCAGATTTCCCACACGCTGGGATATGACCTCACCATCTACTCTCTATTTCTCCCGCAGTAAGAAGCCTATGTAAACAGAATTAAATGTTAGTTTGACTTAAAATTTTTAGTGTCTGAGGTACTAAAAGTGAAAATCTGATGAGCAGAAGTGGGGTTATACAAACGGCCAAAACCAAAAAAAATCCATTATCATTTGAGTCAAAGAAAACACGTGTAATACAATAGTTGTAGAAAATTTAATTCTAACAACATTGGTTTTTACATTTTTATTTTATTCATTACATAGTAAACTGAGATATTGTGAATTTCTAATTATTCCCCCCTCCTTCACCAAGGCTGATTTCAGCAACCTAATATAATATTTAGTTTTCCATGAAACAGTTAAATATCAATCTGGTGTTAATCAAATAAAAATCATTGAGTTTAGAATGTAAAGTCTTAAAAGAAATCACGTTGAAAAATTTGCACATATCCTACACAGTCAAAATTTAATGAAAAAAATATTTCATATTTAAGCTCTGACTAAAACATTGCAAAATATAACAGCTTATTGTTAATATAACATGAGTAGCAGTGAAGTTTTACTGAAGGCTGCGGAAACTAAAAAGAGTAAATAGATATAATTATAGGCATCATTCTACATTATTATATTATAGGCATAATAAATGATATTGTTTTATAAGAAAATCAAATGTAACTTTAAAGAATTCTTAATCCATTTATTTAATATTGTCTTTCTTTGTAACACATATTTATAAGAATCTTGCTAATTTGATCGCTTGTTTTTATCCTCAGATGGCGAGCTCTTTTCAAAGGCCTTCTTCCAAAAGTGATGAGGCTTGGACCAGGAGGTGCTATCATGCTGGTTGTGTATGAAAATGTGCATTCCTACCTCACTCATACATTTTCAGATTAAAAGAGTTTTATTTTGTTAAAGATTTTATATTCTTGTATTTTTTAAATAAAATTCAGTGATCTGAA
This sequence comes from Riptortus pedestris, assembly GCA_019009955.1. Classification (NCBI taxonomy): domain Eukaryota; kingdom Metazoa; phylum Arthropoda; class Insecta; order Hemiptera; family Alydidae; genus Riptortus; species Riptortus pedestris. The sequence continues at coordinate 244,133,344 of CM032228.1, forward strand.
AGGAAAGTATTTTATTTTTTTACCCGCTTAATGGCTTTAATTTAATGTCTATGTTTGACAGCTCCTCCAGGTGAAGTCTGACAAATATATCCTTTTCAGTGAGATCAGTGGATATTTTTGAAGTACTTGATATGGTAATATTTCTCCCTCTCTATATTGTTACAAAAACTACGTACATGAAAGATTGAATGGAGTTAGTCACGTGTTTGGGAAGTACGAAGGAGATGAAAGGAGCCGACCGATGGAAGGACTATTGGCACCCGAAGTGTCTCCTGCAGCCGGGACTGTTCTAGACCAGGCGTCTAGTCCCTTCGAGACAGTTTCCTTTGATGTCGCCTCTCACCTATAAAAGCGTACAGCTCGCTCTGGCAGTTAGTTTGTTCTTAGCTCTCTTCAAGTGATCAACAGTGCGTTCAGTGCAGCTTCAGTGAACAGTACGTTTGTTAAGTGTTTTATGCGAAGAACAGTGTTGTGCCGTGACTCTGTAAAGAACAGTATAGTGCTGTGTTTAAGACAGTGCAGTGCTGTGAACTTCGCAAAGATCAGTGCAGTGCCGTGTTTTTGTGATTGTGAGTGACTTATTGGACTGTGTAATAAGAAGAACAGTGAAGCAATCAGTGCATACTGTGAGTAGTAGTTAAGATTAATTAATTAACCAACTGTGTACTGCATTGTTAAATAAATTGTGCAGTGATAAAAACTCTGAAGCTTGTGTTTGTTTAATTCTGCAATCCAAAAGAACTGTAATGAACAACATTTATTACTGATTTTGTAATAAACGTAACTATATATAAATATATCTCCCATAATGTCTTCATATGCTACTCAAGAAACAGTCAATACTCTTACTAGACGTGTTTCTAGCCTTATAAGGGCTTCTATGAGACGGGAATTCTGTTTTAATTCAGGTGTATATATGTCTTCTGATACTTGTGGCATCTATTCATTTGAGATTTTATCTTCCTTGTTTTTTATGGTCTTATGTCTTGGTGGGCTTTAAAGCTTGTTTAATCTTAAAGGTTGTTTAAGCTTGTTTTTCTGTTAATAATAATAAAAGGGCATTTTACTATTTCAGAGGCTTCTTGTATGTTCTTCCCAAGCATCAATCAACTTTTGCAAGCACCTTGACTTCATGTCATCATCGGTGACTAGTTTGGCATAAAGTGTTCTGCTATAGCGGAATCTTCCATTTTTTTTTTTTTACTAGATCTTCATTTTTTGGATTTACTTATTTTATTTTGTATTTCATCCCTTCTGCATCTATTTTTCCAAATAAATATATTTATATATTTGATTACAGTATGTTATTGATCAAATAGAAGACACGTAGTCTACAACATAAATTATGACCCACTGGACATGTTTGTATATATCTCATATTATAAAAGTTAAATGAAAACAATATTTGATGTTTCACTTGGAGTAAAATTTTTCATGGTTTCCAGTTTATTAACACTTTTGGTATCCTTTTGCAGAGGAAGTAAAGCTATTGATAGAATTTGTTAATGGCTGAAATTGGAGTGTGGGGAGTGAGTTGAGCGGAAAAATTCTAAATATCTCTGTTATGTCTTGCCAAAAAATTGAATACTACCAATTATAAACTGCTCTATTCACTTTTTGTCCAATTCAAAAATAAATGAAGACTAACAAGGGGAATGCACAGCCTTCCCCCCACCAATTTGAACGAAAATTTTTTAGTGTTAAGTACCTGATGAGAAACCAATTTTGTTAAAGCGAGAGAATTCGTCTAAAAAAATTTGTTAAAGTTTGCCTGAACGTCTTGAGTTGTTCCCAAGGTATATATTTCAAGGAGTTTCCCGTGGCTCAGGGGATAGCGCATTCTACAGATAATATATAGATCTGATTAAAAACAGATCTCTTCAATATTATAGTAGCCATGAGTAAGTTGGAAGCATGTCAAGCAAGGGTATTCCCGAATCTTGGGTAGAATTAATGGACATTTGAGACATCTTTCTAAAACTTTGTAAATCCCTTAATGGAAATCAGTTAAAACTGAAATCACTTTGATTTTTGACTTATTGTAGAATATATATTAAAAAAGTCATTATATTTTTTACATACATATTAAAGAGATAGTCATAATATTAAAAAGGCTTTAAATCTCAGAGAAGAACATAAAAACTTTATATCATGGGGTAAGAGGTTGTACAATAAATTTTACGGTTATATAAAACAAATGTTGTTTTATGTAAAATATCACAAACATAAATATAAATGAATTTACAATTTTATAAAAAAAATGGAGGGATTCTATTTTTTCTGCTTTTGCTTATTACCCTCCTTCTTTGCTCTCATTCTCCTTCTTTCTCCCATTGGTTTGCGTAATCCCTTCATCTTCCTTGTCTGTAACTTCTGAATATTCTGTCTACCGACATGCATTCGGCCCAATTTTGAACCAAATACATCCCTTGTCACGTTCTTCACTTTCTTTTCCTGAAGAAGAAAAATAAAAATTTTAAATTATGATCTTATTTGAGTGTTTAATTTTTAAAAAATAAATAACTAATGTTCATAAAGTGTAAAAATAGATAATTTTGTTGAAATCTAAAAACCAAAATTTCTTATAATTACAATACTTCCTTGTCTTTGTACAGTAATCCCTACAAGGATTATTGTAGAAGAAGGCTCAATTGTTAAAAATATGATCTAGAGGATAGAATGTGTAATCCAGCTATTAATTATGTTTATTTAGAATATTATTTTCAAACAAACTAGTTTAATATATTTAAACAAAGAACTTTTTGAGAACCGAAATAAACATTTGACTAATTTTAGGGACAATGTAAGTATAGTTTAGAAAACAACAAGTAAGCGTGGTAGAAAAAAAGTTTTTATTATTGTATTATTACTTGATCATGAATTATGGACCCCTCAGTGCCTCAAGAAGTCATTGCAAAAGCCATGGAACTATTGAGTCAATATTCTGTGCACTGAGTTATGATCAAAATTTATATGCTTCAAATGGTTTTATAAACAATTAAAACTATTTGTAAGTTCTCATATTTTAATAATATAAAATAGAATTATATAATAAATCTGAGCCTGTTATATGATAACTTAATTGATTAAAATATTTCCAACCAAACCAAAACGTAGCATTACTTTATTAACCATTCCAAAAATGTGAAATCAATTATATTGTAATGAATCTAAGATTGCATTACATGCTCCGCTAATAAATGACCCTAGATTTTATATTTTGAGTTATGCCAACATAACCTCATTTAGAATATCACTTATGAATTATTAAAAGTAGAGTTTCCTATCTGAGTTATATCCAATGTGTTGTCCCTATGAGGTATGGCATTTTTATAGCTCACTTATCTATATATATATAAAATTGTAACCTCTGTCTGTACATTGATTTTTTTCTCAAAATTTCACGATAACTTTTCGTTTCACATGTCATAGACACCATAACTGCATTTTGTTTCTTTCGTGTATGTTTGTTTGTTACCTTTTCACGCATAAACGGCTGAACCGAATTTTATGAAACTTGGTATGTATATTACTACTAACCCAACTTAGACTTTAGGCTATATTAAAATTCTCTGAGACGAACAGGAGTAGGGGTTATAAGGGAAGCCAGAAATTAAAAATAACAATATTTCGTTTCCTATTAGTTTTTTGGCAAATATGAATATAACAAAAGTTTTTTATTTTGTTAGTTAGAGTAACTTTTGTTATATACACTTTTTTCGGATTACGAATTAGAAACAAGATATACGCTAAAACCTATAGTGGAAGTGAACAATTTTATTTGGGACAAAAGATCCATCCAAAATAAATAAAACTCGGTATATGTATTATCACTAACTACTAACTAACTAGGGACGGGCAGAAGTGGGGGTTATAAGGGATGCCAGAAATTAAAAATAGCGATATTTCATTTCCTATTCGTTTTTCGGCAAATATGAACATAACAAAAGTTGTTTATTTTGTTATTTAGAGTAACTTTTGTTATATATACTTTTGTTTTATAACAAAGTATAAATGAGATATACGCTAAAAACTAAAGCGGGAGCAACTATTTTATTGGGCACTAACGGTAGAACCGAACTTAACAACACTCGATATGTAAATTAGCATTAATTCTTCCATGATTATAAGCTATACGAAAAATTTTAGGTTCAAAGGGGAATGGGGGTTATAAGGGAGGCCTGAAATATAAATAAATATATAAAATATATTTCATCGTCTATTTGTTTTTTGGCAATCGTGCACATAACATATGTTGTTTACTTTTTTAATTAGTGTAAATTTTGTTTTATAATTTTTTTTTTGTAAAATAAGGTATGAAACAAGTAATTTGCTTAGAAATATTGATATGCTCAACAATACATTCCAATATGAACTACCCAGGTATCTCACCTGGATAAGTTAATTCAAATCCATGTTCAAATTTTATCCTTAATAATGCAAAACTATGTTATTTTTTAACGCCAGTAACAGTTTGCACCAAATAAGGTATACTGCCCCCCCCCTTCTCTAAGTGTATTTAATACATTATTCAGTTAAAACGTGAAAAATATTTCATACAGTTTTAGAATTGTGAAGATAATGTAATATTATTTTTTAATATATTTGAATGTATTAGAGAATAGCTGTCCAAAATGCATTGCAGGTTGGCAGCGCTGAGGATAGGTAGGTGTCGAGCTACTTCCTTTGTCCTATCAGTTCTGCCGCTTCCCTTCTGGCCTCATATTGGTCTATGTTTTCATGATAATTGATGCTTAAAGCAATGTATTATTATTCTCAGGAATGTGAATTTCTTTAATTATCATAAATAAATAATTTACAAGAATGAACGCTAGGGAGGTGCACCCAGGTATTTCTAGTATTTATTAACTATGCTCCATTATTATGATATACTTTACTGAAAATCAATATGAATACACAGTTTACAATCGAAACTTACGAAAGAGTATTTTAATAGCGGCTATGACGTACCTAAAACAGCCGTCACCGTTGGACATTGTACCGCATGAAGGGAAAGGAACTTATTCATACGTGGTTTGGAAGATAGAAACCTTTCTAGGATTATGAATTATATAGCCCATTACGTTATAAAAAAAAAAAAAACTACATACACAGAGGATGGGAAATATAAAAATATTGGGGACAGTGAAGTCTTAAATAACAAATAATTTTATTATTAACAAATCCACAGTAACTGCGGGTATAAATTCTAAACACTGGGACAGGGAAATAAAAAGAATATTGTGGATAGTAAAGCCTTGCCAAAAATATACCATCACCATTCAGCCTTAAATGAACTCCCGGGCGAAGCCGGGTACCTTAGCTAGTATTTTTATAATATGCTCATATCTCTCAAATTCGATGCACTAAACACTTTGCAAGATTAATTACGATACTAAAATATTGTTTTATGAATTATTTTGATCGAGAGGGACAAAGTCCACTTGAGGTAAGGGGTAAGGATATAAACAAAGGGGATTAACCAGACTTGAAGGCAGTTGATTACCAGCATTTTCAGAAGTGAGACATTTGTTTGTCGGACCCCGATAATCCTCAGCAGTGGATGAAGCAGATAGTATCTCTACAAGCCTGGTCTTCAATTAGAGATCTGCTTTTTAAAGATGTTAGTTAAAGATTATGTTAGTTATAGTTAGACATAAGTTGTCCCCATTTGTATTATTTTAAAGGTGCTTCCCTTGGTTTAAATATTTTTATTCGCATTGATTGTCGGTTAAACTCCCCTACCTTAATTTCTTTGGAAGTAGTTTGGTTGTGGAAATTATTATTTTTCAGCTTCTACTACAGGGTTCTACACCCAGATTGCTATAATACAATTGATATCATCATATATTTTACCTTCAATTCTGATGGCTGTTTGCAAGCTTCTTTAAAGAGGTCATCTGAAGCAAATCTTGTCCTACGAACGGAGAAGTCAACTGAAGGACCTATTTCTTCAAGTTCTATCCTGGGTATTTTACATCCTGATTTCTTCAATGAAATTCTGAAAATCGTGAACCAAGTTTTCATAAGAATAGAAGTTACATTTCAGTAATATATCCATCCTTCCTGAATAAATAGAAAACTATATTTAACATTCAAATTCAATTAGCACGTGAGCATTCAAACCCACTCCTATAGGAAATGTTTAAAGGTAGTTTAGTAGGATTGATTCTTATTTTATAAATTCTTACTTTGAAAGAAATAAGATAATCTAACAAAAGTTGGAGCCTGTTTTTCAAATTAAAGAATCCAATCTCTGATGATTAATCAATGATAAAAAATTGTGGTAACTATTTTTTAACAATAGCTAAATATTTTATATTACAATGCCAAAATATTAAAGAATAACTTTTAAGAGCACTTATTACATTGGTGAAAATGTCTTATACAGTCAGTCTCAAAGATGAAGAGGTAATACTGAAACAGTAGGATAGCCGAATGCTCAGCTATAAAAGTGTCTATTATTTATCAAATCAAGTACTTATATTTTTCTGGTTTTAGCAGATTTCTCTTGAGGGAAATCAGCTCTTGAAATCATACTCTCGACGCTATTTTCGAAAAATATCCTCAAATGTCCATCGATCCTACCTAGGAGATGATGAAAATGAGGTCGTTCAAAATATGTTGTCTTTAGACTCACTTGGGGAACCTAGAGTGGTGAGTTCGATTCCCACCTGGGAAACAGAAATTTATTTGGTGATAAACTCATTGAATAAAATCCTCAGTTCCATCCTGGCTAGAAAAGAGTGGTAACCTGTAGATAGCCCGTCCCAATTAGCCTATGTTGCAAAAAGTGGACGTTAATTAATAATTTAATTTTTATATTCAGTCTATCAAATGAATGACCTGTTGAAAAGTTATTTATTTAAGTTTTTAATTTATGAGTATATATTATGCATTATAATTATTCTAATAATACAATAATAATTATTATCTACCTGTAACTTCTCATATAAATAGTGTCGTCGTTAGCTGTAAACATCAGAACATGTTCTAGACCTTGCAACCGGACATTATTAACAGTTTCTCTTTGAAAGAAATCTACTAGAATATTCTGAATTCTTTTGAAGTCAGGGCTTTGCTCGAAAAGTGGTCCTGAAAAGACTAGGCATGGCTTCAGTCCAGTGGTTATTTTCTCTGTATCGAATTCAGCTATGCCTTTGTATTCTTTGACACCTAGCTCAACCATATCTAAGATCTGATGGTCATACATTCTACCTGAAATAATAATATCATTAATTATGTTCATATATATTTCATGCATATTAGAGGAGACCTTAGGCAATTAATATTTTTGTAAATACTCAATTTACTCTATCTCCCGACCTTTGACAGTCAATATCGTGCTACAATGTCCAGGACAATATATCAGAAAATATTTTCTCCGAATTTCCACTATTGACTTGCAGAAGACAGAAAAAACAGATTTATCTCACCATAAATGGTAGTTTTCAATACTTTTAATAGAGAAAAATAAAATTCAATCTCCAGATCGACAGACAGTCTAGACAGACATACTTGGCGGCCTCAAACATTCTCTAAAAATAGTAATACCAACATTTCATTTGCAGAAACAAAACTGACATGGCTTCAAAATTAATGATAATAGTATGGATTGTATGAGGCCTCCTTAACAAAAATTAATAACGGTTGTCGTTGGGTTAGCTACATTTTTCAGCCATTTGTGTGAGGTTAGGAAAATCGATTAATTTCACGCCAAGCCTTAAAATTGATTATTTTGCATCATCTATGAAAACTGATTATTTTATTTTTGTGACTAATATAGAATACATTATTAATTTCTGTTTTTTATCATAGGTTTCTTCCTATTTTTTATAATATTAATATGTGATTTAATTTTACATTTAATATTATTTTATACATACTTTTACATGCTGCTTTAACCTTTTACTTAGCAGTTGGGGGATTCACCAATATAGGTCCCATTACAAGTGCCATGACATTTTATATATACATTAACATTTTATCTCAAGTATAAAATAATCAATTTTAAAGTATTGCAAAAAAACAATCAATTTTAAGTTAGCTAACAACCTAGGAATTTCAATTTCAACAACCTTCCCTGTGCAGAAGGTTTGTTTCAACAAATATAATAGTTGTTCATAACACTAAGTAAACCATATATAGTTTGATTTAACAAATTATATTAGCAGATTTCCCTTAAGGGAAATCAGCTATTGAGGTCGTACTCATGACGCGATTTTCGAAAAATTTCTTCAAATGTCCATCGATCCTACCCAGGAGATGACAAAAATGAGGTCCGTTCAAAATTATATATCTATCTATATATATATATATATATATATATATATATATATATATATTTGTCTGTTAAGGCTCTACGGTCGCAATTTTTCTTTGACCATTACGAAACTCGATATTTCACCGTTTTATGTAATATGACAGTTCAAGTTCGTTAATGGCTGAAATCGGACCAGAGCGAGGGGGGGTTTAGAGGGGGGGGATTTTCGAAAATTCAAAATATCTCCGTTATTATGCATCGGATCGAAAAATTGTATATAACCAATCTTATTGCAAATTAAATTTACTATAAATATTGTTATATTCGTTTATTCTCTATCTTGAATATTAACCGAGATATTTGCATTTTTCAGTTTTCAGCAAACCGCCACTTCTACTCATGTTACGTAAACAATACTCTGCTACATAATAAATCACATTATTGGAAGTTTAAATACCAAAAATTTTATTCAAGAGACCTTTATTATACGAGATACATGCAAATATGCCCTGGTAACTCCCCCCCCCATCTTAAAGTTTTGGACTACCTAAAATTTTATTGATTGAGATAACAATTATTCTGACTCATTATAAATTACACTAGTAGATATAGTAAATAGTTCTCAATAAAATTAATGTGTTTTTTTTTTGATATATTTCAGTAATTGCTTTTCTTTCCGGTGTGAGCAGGCCGACCCGTTTGTTTACATTTCTAACCTAACGCTTCCTGTCGGCAGGTTATTGAAATTGGATGAAACATTTATTTCCGTTTGTATTTATTCACGGTGTTGTTGTGTTCGCAGTATGTATATTTATCTATTACTAAACTTCACGAGGGAAATCTGCTTAGTTTACACAGCCCCTGCGTGACGGACTTTTATATTTTTATAGTAAACCCAATTACAAATGTTTTAATATTACATTACATTATTTTTGGGAAATTATAAATTGATGATTATTATTATTTATAGCAAAGGAATGGACTCTGATGATGTGGTATATAGACCGCAAAGCAGATGATCTCATAATCCAGAGAAACTGAGGCCAACTTGTCTTATGGTATTTTTTTTCTGAATCTCCTAATAAAAAAGTAAGAAAACAGAATATGGCTTACTCATGACTATATTATTAGGGCGCTTCTTTGTATGAGACCCAAAAAATACAAGTGAACCATCATACTTCCTCGACAGTCGTTCTAACTCAGATGGATTTTCAAAAGGAACGAAGTCATGTTTTTCTCCAAGCTTAACAGTATCTGGTTTTTTTAGATGATACTGGAACAAATACAAATTATTCATATTTTATAAGCAGAATAATAAAATTATATTAATTAATGATTTACTAAAACACTTATTAAAAATATGATCCCATCAACTCATATTTTGATGTCCTTTGGCGCATATATATATATATATATATATATATATAGACACACACACACATATACTCTGCACGTAGAAATTTAATTTATTAAAAATAAAAAGTTTTAAAATTAGATTTTCTATGAGTATCCTTCATTAAAAATATGCTTTTCCGTTGGAAATGCCAGAGTAAGGTGTCCTAGGAAAGATCTGAAAAGGTTAAAAAGTCTACTCTAGCACCAAAAGAAACTACCTCCAGAAATTCACCACAATTAGACCACATTTCAATTCTCAAATTTTTGAAAAAGAAGGGGTGAGAAGGGAGTTTGAAGCATAATCGTAAATATGTAGGTAAGTCTATGGGGTGTGAGTGTTCGTGTGCATGTGCATGTGTGTGTGTGTGTATTTTCTCTTTATTTGTCCCTGTCACTGGACAAGTCAAGACCCCAGTTCTGGACAAGAAGTAACCCTTCAGACAAGGACTTTATTTGGTGCTTGACCCATACAATACTAGTACATCCCATGTATTTGTTTTACATTTAATATTACACAATAATCATGGTGTTAGTTTTTAATTAAAAATATAAATAAAATGTGATAAATGAAGAAAATAATGGACGTTAATAAAGGAATATTACAACATACAATTAATACTATAAACATTTTTAAATAGAAGGCATATACTAATTTGAAGGTAAATAATAAAAAATATAAATAAATAAAGTGAATAATAATTAATAAAAATACGAATAAAAACAAAGAAGAAATACATATACATACAACATTATCTGTAGTAAGTATTCCAGTTTTCCATAATTTGATGTATGTTCTCCGAAAATTTGTTAAGTTCATTTTTGGATTTATAAAATAAAATTCAGTCATCAACTTTATTTGTCACTATCTGCTTTCAAATTTGACTTTCATCTATCATTAGTGTACAGTCATAGATTAAATGTTGGTAAGTACTTCCAGAACTGAAGTTACAAGGATAATGGTTTGCCTATTAGTTTGAATAAATGTAGGTATGTATTAATTGAGTTATGCCCTGAGTCGTGTTATATATATATAGAAGTCAGTCATATAAATTTCGGTATTTACATACTCTGGAATATTTGGTATCATAACCTAAAATTTCAGAATGTCTAAATATCCAATACAAAAATCATTTTTTGCATTTCTAATAATAAAAGCACATGTCTGATCTGATCTGTTAACAGGCTTTGGTTAGAGTTTATTAGTGATTGTATGCATATATATATATATATATATATATATATATATATATATATATATATATAAATATACATATACATAAATATGTATGTATACACAGTATTTGTAAACACACATACACATACATAATTTATTGTTACCATGGATAAATTGAAATAGTAATGTCATTGTGGGTTTACTTACTAAATCTTTTAAGCAATTGTTAAGAGTTTCGCTCCCTTTTCTTCCTTGTAAAAAGACAGTTTGCTTTGAGTTTTCAATGAGTTTCGGCAAACGATTAACAACAAATTTCTTTCCTCTATGGGTAGTAGGCTTTCTAAAATAAAAATACAACATAAACATAGAAAACTATACAGTTTACACAAAGGCAATGTACTTGACTTATAGATATACGTTTCGTCTAACATTATTCATAGATGTCAGCCTATAAATATTAAAAATACATATATCGGGAAGTTAAAAACTAGTTTTAAAGTCTAGAAGATAGCTCCAAAAACTCACTTTATCCTTTGCATTTTCAAACCAAATTGAATCACGTGCAACACTTACTAATCAAAACATAGGGAAGGTTACTTCAGTGTTACCATAGAGGAACATAAATTTGTTTTGAACTAATTTTAAGTATGTAACAAAAGACAAAGTTGTCTCATGATTATTACCCAATGAAAGTCACGGTATGTCAATTATTAAAAGGAGTAGTAAGCACAAGAAAATTAATATGTTGTTGAGTAAAGATTTACAAAAAAGTGATAATTATCATAAGAATTTATATGTATTCACATTCATACTTGTCTGTTGTCGCTCTAGCGGTCGCAGTTTCTGTTCGATCGTTACCGAACTCATGTAAACGTGGCGTTTCATGTAAACCTAAAGATCAAGTTTGTTAACGGAATAACTCTGACTTGGGGGAAGGCTTAGAGGAGGAGGGAAATTGAATATTCAATATATCTTCGTTATTATGCGATGGATCGAAAAGTTGTACATAAAGAAATCTTGCTGAAAATTTATTTTCTATAAATAATGTTTTGTAACCGTTTTCAAGTTTAAATAAGAAGAATTGTATTGTTTTTTGTTGTACTCAAAGAATAATATGCTAAAAGGGGGGGGGTATAACAAAACTAAGAAAAGGAACTAAGTATAATTATTATGAACTAATGAATAAATAGTATAAAAGGTAAGATAAATTAACATTTCTAAGTGCGAAGGAAATAATTGCAATAAACAAATAAGCAGATTTAACAAAAATAGCGACAGGAAAAAGCTAAATATAAGAATACATATTTAAGTTTAAGTTAAAAAAGAATACTTCCACCAAAAAATAGTTTAAAAAGAAACATGTAAAAGTTAAATTAAAAATATGGCATTACTTCTTTACATTTGTAGCAGATTTCCCTTAAGGGAAAACAGCTATTGAGGTCGTACTCATGAAGCGATTTTGGAAAATTTCTTCAAATGTCCATCTATCCTATACAGAAGATGACGAAAATGAGGTCCGTTCAAAATTATATCTATATATATATATATATATATATATATATATATATATATATATATTTGTCTGTTAACGGTCTAGCGGTCGCAAATTGTGTTTGATCGTTACCAAAGATATTTAATAGTTTTATGTAAAAAGAAAGATCAAGTTCGTTAATGGTTGAAATCGGACAAGTGGGAGTGGGGGAGGGGGTGTTAGAAGGAGAATTTTCGAAAATTCAACATATCTCCGTTACTATACGCCAGATCGAAAAAGTATATAGAACCAATATCATTGCAAATTAAATGTTCTATAAATATTGTTAAATGCATTTATTCTCTATCTTGAATATTAACCGTGATTTTTGAATTTATTAAGTATGTGTGGATAACGTACGAGTTCGGGTATTGTCATAAGTTTCCAGATTAGTTCGGCCGTTTCCGTAACTGTTCGGTTCTCGTGTAAGCCTCTTCAAACTGTTCTTGTCGTGTAATCTTTTACTTTGTGAGATATATGCAATATATATGTTCATCCCCTCCCCTCTTCTTTAGTTCTTGGACGACTAAAATTTGAGTTATTAAAATACAAAATATTCTGATTCATTATAAATTGCAGTACTAGATATTGTAAATAGTTTGCAATAAAGTTAATGTATTTTATTCAGATATGTATCAGTATTATTTTTCTTTCCGATGAAGAATATGTGTATCTATCTGTTCAGCTCTGAGTGGGTGGCAGACCTATTTTTTTACAATTCTGAAGCCGTTTCCGTTGGGAGCTTATTAAAATTAACTGAAATATTTCTCAGTACTGTTTGTATTTACTCGCGGTGGTGTTAAGTGTTAGCAGTATGCAAATTTCTTTTTTGTAAAACTTCACGTAGAAAATCTTATTAGTTTATGCAGGCCCCGCGTGACGGACTTTTGAATAAAAGTGAATAGTTCTTAAATGTTGAAATTTGGTTTCTATGTCTGGACTTCCCTTTGCTAGTAGTTCATGTAAATCGTATGAGATCGTAAGCTTTGTTTACAGTCTGTATTTAAATATATGTTGTTACATACCTCTTTGACATGTTGACCTCGTTGCTCACTGCCATTAGATAACTATTCCCGGCTGTTGTACCTTATCTATAGTGCTCGCAATTCTACCTAATCCTTGTTGTTTATTTTAGAATTACTATTTGTTGAATAAAAACTTTTATGCATTTTCTACTTGAGAGTGTCAATGTCAAGTGTTATAACGGCATTTTATCTATAAATACATTCTAAAAATGCCATAAGATTGTCAAGGAAAAGTTGAGTTTGCTTTTTAAACAATTTTTCCTTAGGAGGTTTTTGAGAAATGCCTGTCTTTGAAGATGTAAGTTTTTATTTATTTTCACAATTGGTAATGCTTTTTTGAAAATGACTAGGCTTGGGGGTTTACACTTTTTACTTCAAGTCGTTGTAAATAAAAGTTTAGTTTATTGACCTTTTGGGTCCTTAAATTTTTTGTAGCTCTTTTTTCAGTTGTCCTTCTGTCCGAATTGCACAATAACCAGAGATTTAAGTCTTGTCCCATTTAATAAATGTCTGATGAATGTTATATTTAATTATTTTTTTTGTTTTTAGGGTATAGAAGTAGTATTAAAAAATATTATTCCTCTTCTGCTGTATTAGGCTTTGTATATGTCCATTATATCTCTTTTGTATGTACAGTAGGCATCATTTATATAAAATGATTAGTTATTGATCCCTTTAATTTAATAAGTAAAATTTTTGCATTGATTGAATTTTATACAGTACTCTAGAAAGTAAGGAATACAATTCTTATTCAAACACAAGACTAGTTAAAAGCACTAGTTATTTTTTTTTCTTATGTGAGCTATTTTGCAAATTTATTCACGAGTACTGTATATGATTGATTTTATATTTCTACAATATTTTTGCTGATTCTGGAACTAACTGTTGAATATTTATTTCAAATTGTAAGGCTTTGATTACTAATATTTTGATTAAAGGACTAAACCTTCTTCAGGAGTAACAGCCATAGTGACTTCGGACAATTATATGCTAAAAATTGATGGGCCTTGACTTATTTATTTTGTTTTCTCCCCTGAAGAAAGAATACCCAGATTTTCCTTTGGTATTGAAAAGGAGTTATCATTTAATATTTAATGTTTTAAACCCTAGGAGTTTTATTTGATCACATCCATACTTGATATTTAACCATTACATGTAAAACTAGGCCGAAATTGGCCCAGGAAGAAGAGGATTTAGATGAGAGGGGGGGGGTTGGTAGGAAGTAACTGTGTTATTATGTGTCCGATTGAATAATTTGCAACTTTATTTTTTTAATTTAAAAATTAATAAGGAACTTTTTGCAGTACATAATTATTTTATTTATTTATTCATATTAACGTCCACTTTTTGCAACTTAGGCTAATTGGGACGGATTGCCTACAGGTTACAATTCTTTTCTAGCCATGGAGGAACTAAGGATTTTATTTAATGAATTCCGTCACTAAATAAATTCCTATTGTCCAGGTGAGAATCGAACTCTCCACTCAAGGTTTACGATGTGAGATTTAGGCCAACGCCTTTAACTTAAATGACTAACCTTAGCTCCTGGTACATAATTAATTAATTTTCTCATATGAGACAACATTTTCATTTTAAATTCTAAAAACGAGTCCGTCTTCAGTACTAGTTAATTATCCATTTTTTCTCTTTGAAAGGGGTGAATGGGTGGAGAGGCTTCCAACTGAAATACTCGAGACGATATTTTCATATGTTGGAGCACGTGATCTGTGGAACTGCCTTGGAGTGTGCAGGAGGTGGAGGGAGGTAGCTAACTCCGATAGGCTATGGAAGAAGCACTGCCATGACCTTTATATTGATGAAGCAACTTTTTCAAATCTTCTTGGTAAGTTTCAGATTTATAAAACTTTTCATCTAGTGAGGCCGTACCTGTTTTGAGTTAAGTTCACTACCCAATCAAAATTGTCTACATATAAATAGAACAAAACCCATTAAAAATGGAAAGTACTGTTTTGTTGCTTTTTTCATCAATTGACTTATTTTTGTATTTATATACTACTTTGAAACTTTTCAAGATTCAGTAGCGTTTCGTACCAGCTCATGGGAAATTTGCTTAGTATATGTAGCCCCATGTGACGAACTTTTCTTTATTTTTGTCTTATTTAAATTTCAATTGTGTTTTATTATGCTCCTTTTCCTATCAATTTTTTATTATTGTTCTTTTGTTCTATTCTTCTAAGATAATTCAAATGAAGCTTTGTTTTAGAGCTAATTAAGACAATGAAGATTTTAGCATTATTATTGTGTCGATCTTCTCCCCAAAACCAGTTTATTGTTTAAATGCATATGCTTTTTTATTGACGTGGATTTGTTAATTAAGTTTTTATGTTTCAGATGAAATACCACTTTGCAGCTGGGGAACCGCATTTTATTTATATTACTGCCGTCCAATTGCTAACTGGAAGCATGGGCGATGGACTCAGCTGGAGCTCCAGCTCAAGTCGACAGACAACATTCAGACGTGGTCAGGTCTCGAGGGATATATTTACTACTATCTGCTCGGAAGGGTCTGTATATATAAGGTCACTGAGGACAATACTGTCGAATTAATTGATCAGCTTAATGTTGAAATTTTGAACCAGGATACCACTCATGTATATCCTTCTATTGTTACAAATGGAGATTATTTAGCTGTTTCTAATTGTAATATTATTATAATTTTTAAAAAAATTGACGAACGTTATCGATATTCACATTGTCTTTCTTCATCATTAGATGAAGTCTTCTTTACCACTGATCATCAGAACTTTGATCTTTATGTGGTGACAAACTTCTCCAAAGACTCCATGCTGAAAGTGAAACATTTCCTTGGTGATACAGTTTGGCTTTACAATCACGTAATGCGGAGCTTTCTTGTTTTTGATTTAATTAAGAATGAGGTGAAGTTTCACCTCGACTATAGGAATCTTATTACTCGACCGAAAGTTCCACTCCTTGTTTCCCTTCACGCAAAAAGGGTCGAAGTTTACAACAGGAAATGTGAAGTGATTCTGACTATTGAAGAAACCTGCATATCAAGTATCTGTTTTAATTCGGAAACTCTTGTCGCAAACAAACTATCCTTCAAAGCTGGCACGACTGCACGTAATCTTCAATCTTGGGATGTTAAGACGGGCAAAGAGCTTGCTTTTATGCCAGAGCTTAAAGCGACTGATATCCACCTCCACCCAATCAGCAGTCACATGATTGTCCTACAGATTGACCATGCTCATTATTCCATTTCTTGCCTTTGTGCAAGAACTGCTACGCTTTACTGGCAGCTTACTGATCCAAGTGAGCACAGCTGGTTTCCAGAACTTAGGATAGTTATGTACGAATTCCTATTAATATGGCCCTCCTATAATGACAATGATAAATATTCTCTATATGAATTGAAATCCGGTAATCTGATAGACGAAAAGAAAAAAATCGGTGGTGAATGTTTTTGTCTTACTGATTTGCTTTGGGTGCTTGACAATCACGGTTTTGTCACAATTAAAAGTTTTCTTTAGTTCTTCAAAGTTTAGTTGTTTATTTATTTATTTTATTATAATTTCATAAAATTCAATTCTATTAACATTATAGACTCTCCCTTATTTAGTTCTTAACAGGATAGGAATGCATTATGTAAAGTTCTCAAAGAGGAAACCATTTATATTGCATAATGAAATCATTATATTTGAATTCAAATGTCTGTAATAATATACTGAAAAATAATATAAGTTTAAAGGTAAAACAGAAATTAGATCGATTCACTCCCCAAAATACAATTGATTTCCTAAGAGTTCAGCATAAGCATTATAATTTTTATCTTACAAATAATAAACCAGTGCTTACCCCTTCAAAAATTAAACAGCCACAAGTCACAATTATATATATCTCTTCCATTTTCTGTGTAAATGATTATTTTTCTTTTTACTGATTATTATTAAATAAACAATTAAAAATTTATTTACCTGTGAGTTTCTATTGCATTAAAAATTGGTTAATTAACCTTTTTTTTCCCCACAATATTTGGGCTAATATGCCAGTGTCAATGATTCCCGTTAACAGACAGGCTAATTGTATTGTTGGTAGATAATACTTGATCTGATAATATATGTTTGATGTAGATGTTGGTTGCCAATGTTTTGGAAAATATATTTCCTTTCTCAATGCAAACTGTAAAGTAGAACAGGAGATTCATGCTTCTGAGTTTGTCTGTCAAAAAATATATAATGTGTGGTATCACATGACTTCCTTGTACTTCTATTAAATTAAATGAACAAAATGCATGGTATCGCTTTATTTAAAATTATTTACTTTGAAAATGATGTGCAATATTTCCGTTTCAATGTATCAGTTCGAAAAATGTTATAGTCGTAATTTATAAATCTTCTAATGATAAACCAAAAGGAATTACAATTTTTTATTCTAATCCTTTTAACCCTCTCCCCTTAATGCTTTTCAATTAAAAGGGAGGTGCACAACTAAGCATCTCAACCTTCACAAATAGGAAATATCAACATTCTGAGGCTAGCCGTTTTTGAGTTATGTGAGGTACAGACATCATGACTAACCTTGTTGTAATGGGTTCAGGGAGGGGGAAATTGGATAATTCTGTTGAAATC
The DNA here is from genome assembly GCA_019009955.1 of Riptortus pedestris. Classification (NCBI taxonomy): domain Eukaryota; kingdom Metazoa; phylum Arthropoda; class Insecta; order Hemiptera; family Alydidae; genus Riptortus; species Riptortus pedestris. The sequence goes on from CM032228.1 coordinate 244,151,339, forward strand.
TGAATACCGAACATTTTCGGAATTACAATACTTATTTTACTTTGTGCTAGGAAGTAAAAAAGTCCGTCACGTAGGGGCTACGTAAACTAAGCAGATTTCCCACGTGATGTTTTACAATAGAGAAATTTCACGAGAGCCCAGCAGTTAAGGAAACGGCCGAATTAGCTTTTGGCGGGAAAGTCACTCGTCTGTTAGCCGCCCAGATTTAATAAAAATGCTAATATCTCGGTTAATATTCAAGATAGAGAATAAATGTATATAACAATATTTATAGTAAATTTAATTTGCAATAAGATTTATTCTGTACAATTTTTCGATCCGACGTATAGTAACGGAGATATTTCGAATGGACATTTGAAGAAAAATGTCGAAAATTCCATCATGAGTACAACCTCAATAGCTGATTTCCCGTAAGGGAAATCTGCTAAAAGGTGGGTGCTTGTTGAAAGCTAAACACCCTTTCTGTTAGCAACAGAGGCAGATAATTATGTGATTCATAGGTTTAGAAAGACTGGACAGTTGCTTTCACCAATATTTAATGTTCATAGCGTAATATTACAGAGCACCAGTTCCATCCTTAGGAAGTTCTGAAAATGTTAATTCCTTTTGCTATACAAATATATGAAAAATAATTCAAATAATTAGCAAATAAATAAGAAAAAATCTTAAACCACTGCAACCAGAAAATATTCCATAAAACATATATGAAACTCTTGCTAAGGTACCTCATTTTGCTCAGGAAAGTTTTAAGACTGAATAATAATTTTGTATTATATTCATTGGAAGACTATACTATATTCAATGTTTTTACATTTCACATCTCAGTTGGTGCTCATATGTGTTGTCATCTTTTTTCAATTTAGACAACTTTTGTAGAATCTTGAATAATAAATGTGAAACTGTTCTTAATTGATTCAAGATATTCAAAATATTCAAGGAATATATTAAACATACTTATGGCTCATACCAATCATGATCGTTCTTATATGTGTGTGTGTCTATATACAAGGCATGGCAATTAAAAAAATTTGATTGCATATTCCCTAGCCGTCACAGTTAGTCTTGGTGTCGAGTGGAAATAGTATAAAATTGAACTTAATAATTCCAGTGCAGGTGGCATGTTATTTTGTCCCTCTACCTAATTCAGTTTGTTTTTCATCCTTGTTTGAATAAGATGTCACTGTGTCAAAAAAAAAAAAAAAAAAAAAAAAAAAACTACAACTGAATGTTTTAAATTATATTGTTCAGCGTATCGTCTTCAAGAGATGCAAATATAAAAATAAAATAATGTTAAATAGCAAAATGCCAGACCAATATGATGACAACCCAAAACTCTAACTTACAAGTAGAAACTCTACAAAGAACAACTCATAAATAGTAATCTGAGCTTTGTGTTGGCATTACTCAAAATATAAGGACATTTATGACTGGTACATGCAATGCAGTCTCAGATGCATTATTACACGTATGTAGTGATGTATTGATAGGGAAGGGGAGTGTATATACTCTTCGACTTCCACGGTCTTTTCATTATTACAATCTGTACTTTATCACAACCATAAAAATGATCAAACAAATTCCCGTGCTCATTTCCAGTAACTTTAATTCCACAGGTTTGCTTACAACAGTTCAATATCGAGGTAAAGTTCTTAGTATCCATCCTACCTTCTGTTGAAGTATACGATTCATCCGAATATCGTTTATTCTTATTGTTTATGCGATCTTTAAAAGATTCATTTTCCCTTTTTTTCTTCAAAGTTTTGAAAATACGTTCATCACTAATAACTTCCTCCAAATTGCTCCTTTTTAAAAAGCACAGCAATAAACGAAACAACCTCATAATTTACACTGCACTCAATAAAGAATGTTTACGAATCACAATAGCAGAAAGCAGGCTAAACACCAGCTCATTCAAAGAGGTGGTAAAAGGTGAATTAGAGAGATATAAACACGAAATTTCGTACAGATATAAAAGAGACCACAAGGAATCTAAAAATGTCATCTCCGCAAAAAGGGCTTATACCGCCATACGCCCTTTTTACGTAGACCTCCTCAATTGTAACTGACATTCAGAATCTCAAATTAATGAAATCACGAGTGATACAAACTACTGCATTTAGTTAAATTAAAGCAACTACGAATAGTTCATCTTTACTAGAACACTCTAAAAAGGGAGAGTCTACTGTTGTATTATTTTATAGTATTATTAAAAGATCTGTTTTACTTCGAAAGGTATTAAAAAAAAAAGTAAAAATTGTGATAACGAGCTTTGATTTTAAAAGTTACCAAAGTAAAAGTATTCCGAAATAATTTGTGATATACGTTCTGAGGGCAAGTAGTAGGTTGTTCAAATTTATATTAAAAAACAGGTGATCGGCATCTAATGTAGCAAAAATATGTCGCTCATAACTTATTTTTTATGATTTTCATTTTGGGATCTTTTGATCTCAAGTATAAAGCAATGTTTTTATCTAAAATAATTTTTGTCATATTTTATTAATTATTTGATTTCAATGTTTGGTTCATGTTTGTATAAATAACACAAAATATAAAATACATGTACATTACTAGATGAAATCAATACAAGAATAAATTGCTGATTGCTTTACTGTGAATTTCTATTTTATTGTTTTGCTTGGCTTAATTTTTGTTCCCCTTCATGGAGTAACAATATATATGTCTATTTTTCTTTGTGATGGATATTAATTAAATATAAATTGGTTTGAAGGCCAATTTTAATAATGCAATATGCGCCTGATCTTAGCGGATGGGACACACTGTTCCCTCTGCCATTAGAACCAAATGGTCATCTGAGAACTAGTTTGTTTTGTCAGGCAAGTGACTTTTGAATATAGGATTCTATGTGCAAAATCCATTTTAGTTGTTTTATTTATATAATTTTCTGCCATTTTCATTTATTATAAGGTGCAGTATATTGTTATAGAATTATGCCTTTTAACTTGTAATATAGCTGCACTAAGTTATATTTTTACTGTTTAATTGATGTGATATTAAAAAAAATACCTTTGCTGAAAGTACCTAATCTTTTTTTATAAGTATTAAAATATCTTTTGATCTCATACTTAGTTTAATACTCTTTAATATTTCTCCAAGTTTTATTGTTTCTTTCTTGAATATTGAATGCCATTGGATTATATTCAACTTCTGAAAATATCCAGATGTAATGACAAATATTATTACTGTTTGTGATATTAGCACTTTAGAACTATTATCACAAACCACTCGTTATAATTGTTTGGAAAATTGTTTTATAATGATGTTGATACTCATTTTAATTGAAATTTCTTAACATATTCCTTCCTAAATTTGGGATCTGAGTGAGCTCCAAGTGTTTTTCTGGATGGCTCCATGTTGATGAGTACTGTTATAACTTGAACAATTCATGAATGTTTGAAAATGTCAGTTCACTATCAGTGTGTAATGAAAGTCTGAGTGTAATCACTTTTTTATTATGATGTAATCGACTAATAATGGGCCATTAGACCACACTAATACTGGAACTTTCAAGAAGCTACTCTTTACTACTATTGATAGGCTTGAGGTTGGTGACATCACACTCAAACCTCTCGCCCTATGTACTTGTCAATCAACCAGTATTGATTTTAACGTAACATTAAATATAATGGCCCAACCAACCCAATAATTAAAATATGCTTTCACTGAAAATGAAATTCTTTAATTTTGTCTATATCTAGTTAAATTTCTGCCATGGAATGCTGATGTGTGGAAACAGCAATGTGCTTTTTATCAGCATCTTGACAAATGAACACATTTTTGGCAATAAATCTCCAAAGCTGGGACACAGTTTGTTTTTGTTATTGTGTAATTCAGATTTGATAAATTGATATCCTTAAACTCATTCATCACTTCATCTATATCGAACCTATGACATTGAAAACTTTTATGCTTCTTTTACTTGGTATCAGAATGTTTATTTACACATATTGTATATTTAAGGTGTTTAATAAACAACGAAATTTGATTAATTACGGAAAACAAACAGACATCATACATACTGATAAGTAAATTATTATTTTCTATCTAAACCTAATAAAATTTCCTGCTTAGTTTCAATCAGCATAATTTGTCTAACTTCTATTTTCTTCTTCAATCTTCTATTTCTACTATCACTTCCATTTTGTATAGGATATTGTTTACTAAAGCTTTTCTTTTTGTTGTTAACATTTAAAGTAGATTATTGCTTCTTATTTTATATCTTATCTTATCGAATACTATACAATCTACACAGAATGTAATTGTTTTTTTCCCCCTAGCTTAAGCTTTCTCTATCCACTTTCTAGTAATTTGATAAAATTGACTTGTATTCAAAAGTGTTATGCTGAATAATTGTGAATGATGTTTAATACTTTCTTAAATTTAACTGGAAGTATATTTATAAGCACATGCCCATTTAATGATAATGTAAACGTGAAATTTGAGATTTTAATCTAAGTGTGATTAATGTTTTGTACATTGTGGTGACCCAATATTTAAAAATGTTACATGATCAAATAATGTGTGGTTAGAGGTAGTGTTGTTGGACCTGGTATTTAGTTGGTAACGAGAAGATTAGATCAGCTCCACAAATCTTACTGTCAATACAGTTTTTATTGTGTTACCTTTACTGAACTAATCAATTTGTGGAAATTATCTAATTTTCTCTCTCCTAACTTTGTAATGAATTTATTTTTGAGGCAAAAGGCCAAATATTAGTCCAGTACTCTTATATTACCATCCTCGTAAATCAGGTTTATTTTACTGCATCTTGAGTGGCTCACCAATTTTTGTTATTCTGAATTTAATTTGTTCTTACATCAAGGTCCTCAATATTAGCATTTGCACAAATCACTTATATAGGTAATGATAAAATAAAAATACTGGCTGCTAAAGTGTTAATGTAAAATTTTGCATTTATATGTCTTAGTCTTTCTCGGAATACTATTCAGAAACAAAACCTTTCCCAATCAAAGCCAAACATTGTTATATAATGGAAGTAACTATTTGATTCAGTATTTTTAAATTTTATCAAAAGCTAGGCAATCAGTTATGAATTGAGGAAATGGCAATTAATTGATATTTCATGATATCTTTGTGTTTATAGAAATTTAAAATTCTGCAGGCTTGGGAACTTCTTGAATGTGTGTTCTCCATTGTTTAGCTCGAGAGTTACGTAGTAAAAACTCTGCATTCGCAGTGCCCCCCCCCTCCCCCCTCGTGACTTATTTTGAACTGACTGGGAATCGCTCTACTTCCTATTAAGGAAGCCAGTTTATTTACTCAATGGAATGTAATAAGAGAAGATACATTTCCTCAGGTTTAAAGCATTTCATTCAACTTATGCCTCAAAAATAAATACATTAATGTTTTAGTATTGAAGAGTATCTTTGTGTTTTTGCTGAAACATTGACATCAAAATGATTTACAGTACTCGTTAAAATGTTTTAAAACCTTCATATTAAAATCATTGTTCAATATTCAGGAAACCGTCATGGGTTATTTAGATGTATTGTTTCCATTCCTTGTGTGAACTAACTATATATATGTATTTTTCACCTATGAAAGTGTTTGTAATTGTCCATTTTAGATTCGTTGTTGACTAATTGTAATTATTATTTGATGTGTTGTCACTCGATGTTACATTTAAGACATATTTTTAACCGTGTTTTAACCTTTTTATTCTAAGATTGTTATTCCATTTTTGATTTATTGAATGTTTAATAAATATTTTTGTAACACCTGTTTTTTGTTTTCTTCCTTTTGCCAATAAATACTGAAGAGTTATCTTTAACACAAACAAAATGTCCAGCATGTTTTGCATGAAACCATTATTTAATAAAGGATATACAGCCTGGCATCATGTAACTTCCCTTATTGTACGACCAGTAATCTATATTTATATAAAATTGTAACCTCTGTCTGTACATTGATTTTTTTCTCGAAATTTCAAGATACTTTTTTGTTCTAATGTCATAGACACGAAAACTGCAATATGTTTGCTACCTTTTCATGCATAAACGGCTGAATCGAATTTTATGAAACTTGGTATGTACATTACTACTAACCGAACTTAGACTTTAGGCTATATTAATATTCTCTACGATCAACGGGAGTGGGGGTTATAAGGGAGACCTGAAATTAAAAAAATAACGAAATTTGTTTCCTATTGGTTTTTCTGCAAATATGCACTTGACAAAAGTTGTTTATTTTTTAATTCAGAGTAACTTTTGTTATATTCAATTTTGTCATATAAGAAAGTATAAACGAGATATACACCAAAAACTAAAGCGGGAACCGACAATTTGATTGGGCACAAAAGTCCCAATAGTATTAAATGAAACTCCGTGTTGTGGGGAATCGAACTCTTTAATTCTGGTATATAGTAGCTTATTTCCTCCGATATGTTGACGTTATGGAAATAACTATGTACTATACATAACTATTAAACGTTACTTGATAATGTCATTATGACAATAGACAATATGCGTTTAACTCGATTTGATTGTTTAAAGTATTATTTAGGTTGCATGGAGGGCTACAATTCTTCCCCCTCTCCTCGCATTTTAAAAAAAAATCAATTATTTTTAGGCTACCAATCGTATTTATTTCCACCGGGTTAGTTAATTATTAGAAAATTCCAATTGTTTAATGTTTTTAATAATTAGTTTAAGAAAAGCAACGTTGATACCCTCAAGCGGAAGGGTGACCCTCGTGAAGTTACGCAGAGGCCAACACAGTTAATTGTGTTAACTTATTTTCTGTTAAGAGTTGGCACCAAGTATTTCTAAACTATGTGTGCTCGGAATGGGTTTGACAGAAAATATATGCATTATATTATTATTATTATTTATTAACGTTCACTTTTTGCACTTAGGCTAATTGGGACGGGTTATCTACAGGTTACCACCCTTTTCTAGCCAGGGTGGGATTTTAGGATGTTATTTAATGAATTTCGTCACTAAATAATTTCCTTTGCCCAGGCAAGAATCGAACTCGCCACTCTAGGTTTACCATGTGAGATAAAGGTCAACGCTTTAATTCGCATGGCTGAGCCCGCCCAAAATGTGCATTATAGATACTACTTAATTATAATAAATGCTATGCATGATTATGATTTGAATTATTCACGGTGTGTCAAACAGTAGAGAGAGATTGTTTGTGAACTCATTTTCATGTAGTCTTTTATGCTAAAATTTCTATTCTATAAGTCCCCTACAGTTACCCGACCCTTATTAAAAAATGATAGGCCCCGACGAGAAGTATAATTGTACACATTGAAGCCTTGCTATATAAATACCCTCAATGTTCAGCAAAGCCGGGTACCTTAGCTAGTAGTCTCATATATATATATATATATATATATATATATATATATATATATATATATATATATGTAAAATATTGAACAGAGCTAGTTTCCTCATCTTCTAGGTGGGGTCTATTATCGAAATTCCCCACCTAAACCCCCCTTCCAACTGGTCCAATTTCTGCCATTAACGAACGCTAGAGCATCACCAGGTAAATGTATGTGTAAATATATATATGACCTCATTTTTGCCATCCCTCGGTAGGATGTAAACCGATCCTAGGTTGGAAATTAAAAATTGCAAATATCGCGATGAATTAAAAACATATTTTACGACATATATAAATTTTTTGATCCGACGTATAATAGCAGAAATATTTCAATTTTATGAAATTTTTACCTCAAATCTCCCCCCTTGTCACTGGTCGGATTTCTGCCATTAACGAACTTGATCTTTAGTCTAAACTTAAAACGTTTAAATATCAACCTTAGTAAAGATCGTAAGAGTAAAATTGCGAACGCTAGAGCTTTAACCGATTATAATATATTTAACCGATAATTTATATATAGCGGTTGCAATTTTTGTTTGAGCGATACAAAAATTGATGTATAAACGTTTTACTACATTTCCTTCAAGGCAAATCAGCTATTGAGGTTGTACTCATTACGCGATTTTAGAAATATTTCCTCAAATGTCCATCGGTCCTACCTAGTAGATAACGAAAATGACGAACACCCCACTAGCGGTCGCAATTTTTGTTTTATCGTTACCAAACTCAATGTATAAGCGTTTCGTGAAAAACTAAAGGTTAAGCTCGTTAATGGCGTCTTCTCATAGGTTTTATAAGTGTATTATATCAGAAGGTGGGAAATCTGCTTAGTTTACGCAGCCCCTGCGTGTTGGACGTTTACTGTGTGAGATACGTGCTCATTTTTTCGGGGTGACGACATCGTTTATTATTTGACGTCCTAAACTACATGATTTTATTTGATGAGCACCATACTCGAAATTTAACCGTTGCATGGGAGATTATATTAGTTGCAGTCAGTCAGGAGGTGTTTAATGGTCAGTACTGTGTTACAGTGAGTGCATGTAGGTCGATCTTTACGGTTTATGAGCTATGAATGTGTCAGTAGTCTAGTCAACACCACTTGATCTCGTCTGGTAAGATTTTTTAGCAGATTTCTCTTAAGGGAAATCAGCTATTGAGGTCGTACTCATGACGCGAGTTTCGCAAAATTTCTTCAAATGTCCATCGATCCTACCCAGGAGATCAAGAAAATGAGGTCCGTTCAAAATTATATATATATATATATATATATATATATATATATATATATATATATATATATATTTGTCTGTTAACGCTCTAGTGGTCGCAATTTTTGTTTGATCGTTTCGAAACTCGATATTTAACCGTTTTATGTAAAAAGACAGATCAAGCTCGTTAATGGCTGAAATCGTACCAGAGGGAGGTTTAGAGGGGAGGATTTTCGAAAATTCGAAATATCTCCGTTATTATGCATCGGATCGAACAATTGTATAGAACCAATCTTATTGCAAATTAAATTTACTATAAATATTGTTATATACATTTATTCTCTATCTTGAATATTAACCGAAATATTTGCATTTTTATGCCATGAGTCTCGGCTCTGGTGGAAGCTTCTAACCTAACCTGTCGTTTCTAACCTTACCTAACCTTCGTTACTTTGTGAGATTTATGCAAATACGTTCTGTTCATCCGCCCCCCCCTTCTTTAGTTCTTGGACTACTAAAATTTTAGTTATTAAAATATAAAATATTCTTACAATTCTGAAGCCGTTACAGTTGGGAGTTTATTAAAATTAACTGAAAGACTTCTCATTACCGTTTGTATTTACTTATGGTGGTGTTGTGTTACTAGTATGCAGATTTCTCTATTGCTAAACTTCACATAGGAATTCTTGTTTTAATTACCCGTTTCATGTCTTGTGCAGTCAGCCTGTCGATGTCAGCAGTTCTTTTCCTGGCTGCTAATTTAGCTTGTCTGTCGATGTCAGTACTTTGTTTTATGTCTGTATGTCCCGGTAGCCACATCATAATTATGTTATACTCATAATTATGTGTAGACTGTGTAGGTATGTGTAGATTTGTGTAATAAGTGGGTGTGAATTGTAAAGATTTCCTATGGAGAGTAAGGAACTAAGAGAGCCGGTACACAGCAGTATTTTGGTGGTGGGGGATTGCTCTAGTTTTGATAGAGCAAGAATTACAGTCTCAAGTTCGGCTGAATATACAGAGGCTTTATCATTCAATCTTACTTTATTTCCTAAAGCTACTGCTGCACCGGTCCCCAACTCAGTTTGTGATCCGTCTGTGTAGACAAATAACGAATTTTGATTTTTACTAATGATTGAATTAATAATATTTTCCCGATTAGCCTAAGTTGCAAAAAGTGGACGTTAATAAATAAATAATAATAAATAATAATATTTTTTCACTTTATAGTATCTCACTCTAAAAAAATCCTAAGTCCGGCTACATTATAATTCCTGCTTACTGAGGTTTCTTCTACGGGAGAAATAGAGAAAAGATGGTGGGACGAGATCATCAGCATGTTTAGTTCCAGTTAATGGAAATATGCTTAGTTTACGCAGCACCTGTGTGGCGGACTTTTTCAGCCAGGGGTTGCATCTTTTATTTCACGCTGTATTCGAACATTCAAGAGTGTTTTGTGTTTTATTTCTAAGAGTTTTTATTTATTTTTTAAATTTCATTGTATCTGAATTCCGCATGCGCCAGTTAAATTTAAGTACCCTGATACGAGTACCGATTCCTACCGATGTCCTATCCAGCTGAAGCAGGGTAGTTAATTAATTATCTCACAGATACTAACCCTCAAAGCCTGTCAGTATTGTGGGTTCGCCAACCCCCTTCATCTTGACCTGGTTGCTCCGATGCTTCGACACGTACTCTGAGAATATTAGCAGATTTCCCCTCAGGGAAGGAAATCGTACTCATGACGCGATTTTCGAAACATTTCCTCAAATGTCCATCGATCCTACCCAGGAGATGACGAAAATGAGGTCCGCTCAAAACTCTCTCTCTCTCTCTCTCTCTCTCTCTCTCTATATATATATATATATATATATATATATATACATATATATATATATATATATATATATATATATATATATATACACACACACGTACTTATATACTAGCTAAGGTACCCGGCTTCACCCGGGAATTCATTTGAGGCTGAATGAAGATGGTATTTTTTTGGCAAGGCTTTACTTTCCACAATATTTTGTTATTTCCCCGTCCCAGTGTTTAGAATGTATACCCGTCGTTATGTGGATTTGTTAATAATAAAATTATTTGTTATTTAAGACTTCACTGTCCTCAATATTTTTTTATTTCCCGTCCTATGTAAATGTAGCTTTTTTTTTTATAACGTAATGGACCATATAATTCATTATCCTAGAAAGTATTCTATCTTCCAAACCACGTATGAATAAGTTCCTTTCCCTTCATGGGGTACAATGTCCAACGGTGACAGCTATTTTAGGTACGTCATAGCCGCTATTAAAATACTCTTTCATAAGTCTCTATTGTAAACTGTGTATTCATATTGTTTTTCAGTAATCTATATCATAATAAATTAACGGAGTAGAGTTAATAAATACCAGAAATACCTGGGTGCACCTCCCTAGGGTTCATTCTTGTAAATTATTTATTTATGATAATAAAGAAATTCACATTCGTGAGAATAATAATACATTGCTATAAGTATCAATTAACATGTAAACATAGACCAATATGAGGTCGGAAGGGAAGCGGCAGAACTGATAGGACAAAGGAAGTAGCTTGACACCTCCCTAGCCTCAGTGCTGCCAACCTGCAATGCATTTTGGATAGCTATCCTCTAATACATTCAAATATATTAAAAAATCATATTACATTATCTTCACAATTCTAAAACTGTTTCAAATATTTTTCACGTTTTAATTAAATAATGTATTAAATACACTTAGAGAAAACCGGCGTTTCTCATGAATTAATGTTTGAGATAAGAGAAGGGGGGGGGGTGGCAGTATACTCGATTTTGGTGCAAACTGTTACTGGCGTTAAAAAATAACATAGTTTTTAATTCTTAAATATAAAATTTGAACATGGATTTGAATTAACTTATCCAGGTGAGAAACCTGGATAGTTCATATTGGAATGAATTGTTGAGCATATCAATATTTCTAAGCAAATTACTTGCTTCATAACTTATTTTACAAAAAAAAAAATTATAAAACAAAATTACACTAATTAAAAAAGTAAACAACTTATGTTACTTATGTGCACGATTGCCGAAAAACAAATAGAAGATGAAATATCGCGAATTTTTATTTCAGGCCTCCCTTATAACCCCCACTCCCCTTTGAACCTAAAATTTTTAGTATAGCTTATAATCATGGAAGAATTAATGCTAATTTCAACTATTTCATTGGGCGCTAACGATTAAACCGAACTTAAAAAAACTCGGTATGTCATTTAGCATTAATTCTTCCATGATTATAAGCTATATTAAAATTATTAGGTTCTAACGGGAGTGGGGGTTATAAGGGAGGCCTGAAATAAAAATTCGCGATATTTCATTGTCTATTTGTTTTTGACAAACATGCACAAGTTGTTTACTTTGATATATAGATTAACTTTTGTTTTATACATTTCTCCAACAACAATGTGTGGAGCAAGTAATTTGCGCAGAAATATTGATATGCTCAACAATTCATTCCAATTTGAACTATCAGGTATTTGAACTATCTGGGGGCGGGCCAACTTTTCTAGGGACGGGCAGAAGTGGGGGTTGTAAGGGAGGCGGAATTTAAAAATAGCGGTATTTCGTTTTCTATTGGTTTTTCTGCAAATATGCACATGGCAAAAGTAGTTAATTTTTTTATTTGAAGTAACTTTTGTGATATTCACTTTTGTCTTATAACAAAGTATAAAAGATATACACTAAAACTTTGGCGTGAACCAAAAATTTTATTGGGCACTAACGATTGGAAAAAAACTTAACAAAACTCGGTATGTCAATTAGCATTAATTCTTTCATAATTATAAGCTATATTACTGTTTTTAGGTACAAACGGGAGTGGGGGTTATAAGGGAGGTGTGAAATAAAAATTCGCAATATTTCATTGTCTATTTGTTTTTCGACAAACATGCACATAACGAAAGTTGTTTACTTTGTTATTTAGAGTATTTTTTTTTAATACATTTTTTTCGGGAATAATGAATGAGGCAATTAATTTGCGTAGAAATATTGGTGTGCTCAACAATTCTTTACAACATGCACTACCAAGTACCTGGAAAAATTAATTCAAATCAATGTTATTATTTTGACCTATATTATTCAAAGCTATGCATAATGCACAGGAGACGGGAAATATGACAATATGGAGGACAGTGAAGTCTTACATAAAAAATTAATTTTATTATTAAAAATCCACAGCAACGACGGGTATAAACCCTAAACACTGGGACGGGTAAATGTCAAAATAAAGCCTTGCCAAAAAAATACCATGACCATTCAGCCTCAAATGAATTCCCGGGCGAAGCCGGGTATCTGAGCTAGTATATATATATATATATATATATATATATATATATATATATACTTGCCAAGGAAGATTTTATTTTGTTATTGCCAATGCTTCTATGTGTAGAACTGCTCTTCCCGTCTATGCGCACATTTCCCCGTAAGGGTCCCTTGGGCGACTTATGGAAAACAAATTTTAGGTTTGAAGAATAAATGAAAATAAGTCTCTAATCATTCCCTCTCCACTGTTTAACACACCGTGAATAATTCAAATCATAATCATGGATAGCATTTATTATAATTAAATATCATCTATAATGTACGTAGTTTGTATATACGATCTAGCTAATATACCCGGCAATGACCGGGAAATCATCGTTGACTGACAAATGATTGTATTTTTATAGAAAATCGTTGAAAAACCAATTGGAATCGGAATATCACAATTTTTCATTTCAGGCCTCCCCCATAACCCCCACTCCCGTTTGGACCTAAAAATTTTAATATATCTTATAATCATGAAAGAATTAATGCTAATTCACATTCCGAGTTTTTTTAAGTTCGGTTCAATAGTTAGTGCCCAACAAAATTGTTGGGCCCCGCTCTAGTTTTTCGTGTATATCTCGTTTATACTTTGTTATACGACAGAAATGAATATACAGAAGTTATTTTAAATAACGTAATAAACAACTTTTGTTATATGCATATTTTCGGATAAACCACTAGGAAACGAAATATCGCTATTTTTAATTTCAGGCGTCCTTACAACCCCCACTCCTGCCCCTCCCTAGATATGTTGGCATGGCTTGTTATAATGAAGGCGTTAGTGCTAATACACATACCGAGTTTTATTTAGTTCGGTTTAGTCTTTTGTGCCAAATAAAATTGTTCGCTTCCGCTATAGGTTTTAGCGTATATCTCGTTTATAATTCGGTATACGAAAAAAATATATATAACAAAAGTTACTCTAAATAAAAAAATAAACGACTTCTGTTATGTTTACATTTGACGATAAACCAATAGGAAACGAAATATCACTATTTTTAATTTCAGGCCTCCCTTAGAACTCCCACTCCTGTTCGTCTCAGAGAATATTAACATAGCCTAAAGTCTAAGCTGGGTTAGTAGTAATATACATACCAAGTTTTATAAAATTCGGTTCAGCCGTTTATGCGTGAAAAGGTAACAAACAAACAAACAAACAGACACGAAAGAAACAAAATACAGATATGGTGCCTATGACATGTTAAACGAAAAGTTATCGTGAAATTTCGAGAAAAAAAATCAATGTACAGACAGAGGTTACAATTTTATATATATACTAGCTCAGATACCCGGCTTCGCCCGGGAATTGATTTGAGGCTGAATGGTGGCAGTAGTTTTTGGCAAGGCTTTACATTGCACAATATTTTGAAATTTACCCACCCCAGTATTTAGGGTTAATACCCGTTGTTGGCATTTGTTAATAATAAAATTAATTCTTTATATATGTCTTCACTGTCCTCCAAATTGTTATATTTCCCGTCTCCTGTGCATTATGCATAGATTTCAGTTATTAAGGACAAAATATTAACATAGATTTGAATTAATTTTTCCAGGTGAGGTACCTCATAATTCAAATTGGAATGAATTGTTGAGCATATCAATATTTCTACGCAAAGTACTTGCTCCACACATTGTTCCTGGAGAAATGTATAAAACAAAAGTTACTCTAAATAACAAAGTAAACAACTTTTGTTATGTGCACGTTTGACGAAAAACAAATAGACAACGAAATATTGCGAATTTTTATTTCAGGCCTCCCTTATAACCCCCACTCCCGTTCGAACCTAAAAATTTGAATATAGCTTATAATCATGGAAGAATTAATGCTAATTGACATACCGAGTTTTGTTAAGTTTGGTTTATTCGTTAGTCCCAATGAAATTGTTGGCTCCCGCTAAAGTTTTAGCGTATATCTCGTTTCTACCTTGTTAAAAGACAAAAGTGAATATCACAAAAGTTACTTCAAATAAAAAAATTAACTACTTTTGTCATGTGCATATTTGCAGAAAACGAAATATCGCTATTTTTAAATTCTTGCCTCCCTTACAACCCCCACTCCTGCCCATCCCTAGAAAATTTGATATGGCTTACGATACGGCGTCAGTGATAATACATATACCGAGTTTTATTTAGTTCGGTTCAGCCATTTGTGTCAAATAATATTGTTGACTCCCGCTATCATTTTTAACGTATAACAACGCATTTACACTTCGGTATACGACGAATGTGTTTATAACAAAAGTTACTCTAAATAACAAAATAAACAACTTTTGTTATTTGCATATTTGCCGAAAAACCAATAGGAAACGAAATATCGCTATTTTTAATTTCAGGCCTCCCTTATAACCCCCACTCCTGGTCGTCTCAGAGAATATTAATATAGCCTAAAGTCTAAATTGGGTCCAAAGTAGTAATATACATACCAGTTTTCAGAAAATTCGGTTCAGCTGTTTATGCGCGAAAAGGTAACAAACAAACAAACATACACGAAAGGAACAGTTATGGTGTCTATGACATGTGAAACGAAAAAGTATCGTGAAATTTTGAAGAATAAAAAAAATCAATGTACAGACAGAGGTTACAATTTTATACATGGTGCGTCCTTTTTTCAAAGCGTAATAAAACACATTGCACGAATCAGAAAATTTTTATTTTTTAATATAATGTAAGTACAAACATAAAGTTTTGTTTTACTTGGTTTTGAAGATCAAATCAGGTAGGTGACGTCCCTCATTCTCTCTACACTGGGTGAACCGATTTCTGGCGTTTGCCATAATTCTTACCAGCATAGCAGGCGTTATGTTGGCAATTTCTTCCTGGATGTTGTTCTTCAAGTCTTGTAAGGTCCTTGGTCGGTTTACATAAACACGGGATTTCAAAAAACCCCATAGAAAAAAATCACAAGGGGCAAAATCGGGGGATGGGGCCGGCCATTCCAAGTCGCCCCTAATTGAGATTAGGCGCCCTGGGAAGTGTTCCCTTAAAACGGCCATCGATGCTCTAGAAGTGTGTGCTGTTGCACCGTTTTGTTGAAACCAAACGTCCCCAAAGTCCAACTCATCCAGTTGTGGAAAAAAAAAACATGTAACATGTTTACATACCAGTCCGAATTCACTGTCACTGTGACTTCATTTTCCTCCAAGAACCAGGGACCAATACTTCCACCTGAGGAAATTGCACACCACACCGTGATTTTTGGTGAATGCAAAGGCCTTTGATACAATTCTCGAGGATTGGTATCGGCCCAGTAGCGCATGTTTTGTTTGTTGACGGATCCACACAAATGAAAATGGGACTAAAAAACACAATAGCGTCCTCAGGAACGACTTCCAGAAACCCCTCACACGCGTTCCTCCGAGAATTGAAGTCCGGTTCAGAAAGTTCCTGCACAATCGCCATCTTGTATGGATGAAAATGAAGATCATCAAGAAGAATTCTCCTCACAGAACGATCGGAAAGTCCAAGCATACGTGCAGAACGCCGTGGTGATCGCAAAATTGAAGCTCACACTGCCTAAATGTTATCAGGTGATCTAACGGGCCGAGGGACTCTAGTTCTAGAGTCTTGTTGCACTTGCAGTTTGTCTGAACCTAGTGACCCACGTAACAATTGATTTTCGGTCTGGGAGAGGCACCAATGGGGTTAAATTAAAGCGATTCCGGCTCGAAAAATAGGCCTCAACGGAAACCGCACGCTCCACACTGTTCCAACGCATGATTGCGACTGAACTGTGTTAGCACAAAACTTTAAAGACCCGCCTCTTCAACAAGACCATTAGCGCTCCGCTACTATGTCAAACGACGAAATGGCGCGCAAATTAAAAAAGTCCGTCACGCAGGGGCTGCGTAAACTAAGCAGATTTCCCTCGTGAAGTTTAGTAATAGATAAATATACATACTGCTAACACAACACCGTGAATAAATACAAACGGAAATAAGAAATGTTTCATCCAATTTCAATAGCCTGCCGACAGGAAGCGTTAGGTTAGAAATGTAAACAAACGGGTCCCGCCTCACACCGGAAAGAAAACAATTACTGAAATATATCAGAATATAACACATTAATTTTATTGAGAACTATTTACTATATCTTGTACTATAATTAATAATAAGTCAGAATAACTGTCAATCAATAAAATTTTAGTATCAAGGGGATCACCAGAGCATATTTGCATGTATCTCGTATAATAAAGGTCTCTTGAATACAATTTTTGGTATTTAAACTTCCAATAATGTGATTTATTACGTAACATGAGTAGAAGTGGGGGTTTGCTGAAGGCTGAAAACTGATAAATGCAAATATATCGGTTAATATTTAAGATATTGAATAAACTTCCTATCCAACCTATGGTAACGGAGATATTTCGAATTTTCGAAAATCGTCCCCTCTAAACCCCCCTCCCCCTGGCCCGATTTCAGCCTTTAACGAACTTGATCTTTCTTTTTACATAAAACGCTTAAATATTAAGTTTGGTATGGATTAAACTAAAATTTAGACCGCTAGAGCGGTAACAGACAAATATATGGATATTGATATATAGATATAAATAATTATATATATACGAATATATATATATATAATATATATAAATATATATAAAATTATAAACGGACCTCATTTTCGTCATCTGCTAGGTAGGATCGATTGACATTCGAAGAAAAATTTAGAAATTTCAGTCATAGTACAAACACAATAGCTGATATACCTTAAGGGAAATCTGCTCAAATTTTGAACGGACCTCATTTTCATCATGTCCTGTAGGATCGATGGACACTTGAAGAAATTTTTCAAAAATCGCGTCATGAGTACGACCTCAATTGCTGATTTCCCTTGAGGGAAATCTGCTAATAGACTGCGTGCTCCGGCTAAGGAGGATGTCCCCTTCAAACACGACCACGGTCTAGAATAAGGGCCTATCCTTCTGTACTCCAAGCAGTCATCGGGCTGCAACAGTACGACAAAACCAAGAATGCTGGGTATCAGCTAAAAAAAAAAAATAAAAAGCTAAGAAGGATGTACGACACACTTCCCCACAGAGGCAGAAAAATGACATCATACGTGACACACTAAACCTAGAACCAATTGAACAGACTATTGATCAAGTAACGAAAATTAAGTCCCTCCCTTAAATGAAAAACTGCCCGGCAGTCATCTTACTGCAACTTGTTCAATTTCCAAAAATTGGAGCCTGTACTGAACGCAATCTGTTTAATAAGTAAGTTCACTAGTGAGAACTCACTATAAGACTGTTTTATGCTAGCTATTCCAAATTTCCCCCGGAGACATGAGTCTAGACTTTCCTAGTGGCTCCGTAAGCTGTCTTTCATTAAATGATTAGCATTAGATAAATATTACCATTTTGGATAGTCTTGTCTAAATAAAGTAAACTCTGAATATATGTACTATTAGTGATTTATATTTGTGCTTTTGTTAGGTATAAGCCTTTTCAATATATCAACTATGTTTAATAGTATCTCCTTTTTAAAAAATTCTTTGTATATATCCTTTCATTGAATTAAATGGAAATTATCTGTGTAATTCCAAACAAAATACTGCCAATATTTGAAATTCTAGACTTAGTCCTGCTCTTCTGCAGGGATGCCTCCAATTTCTTCCTACTTCTTAAATGCGTGATTTTCAAGTAAGTATTGATTGCAACAATATATCTTATTCTCGTTTATGAACATATAGGGATTGGGTTTGTTGTGAGCTAACTTTACATTCATTATTTACTAAGTGTGTTTAAAACTCCTGACATTGATGTCAGTGCCTATTTGACAGTAATTTTGTTTCATGTCCTTTTAATAACTTTTTATAAGTTTGAATTTGAAAAATCTGTTATTATTTCTGTAATATAATAATGTTCTAACTGAATTATTTAGCTTTGTACGTTATATCACATAAAATAATATTATATTAGCCTGATAATAAATTCATCTTTTCTTTTATAATTTGTGGAGAAATTGGAGAAAATTGGGGGCAACTGTGTTTTATTTAATAGCGGTTAAGGCATTACTAGTCGTCTATGAAACTATATTTTAGATTTTAATTTCTCCTGTAGGAATTTTGCTGATAAGGGAGACCTGAAATTAAAAATAGCGATATTTCGTTTCCTATTGTTTTTTTTCGGCAAATATACACATAACAAAAGTGGTTTATTTTGTTATTTAGATTAACTTTTGTTATGTACACTTTCTTCGTACACCAAAGTATAAATGCTAAAAATTACAGCGGGAGTCAACTGTTTTATTTGGCACAAAAGACTCAACCGAACTAAATAAAACTCTGTATTTGTATTAGCACTAACGCTTTCAATATTATAACCCATACCAACACTTCTAGGAACGGGCAGGAGTGGGGGTTGTAAGAAGGGCCTTAAATTAAAAATTTAAGGTATTTCGTTTTATATTGGTTTTTCTGCAAATATGAATATAACAAAAGTTGTTTATTTTGTTATTTCAAGTAACTTTTGTTATATTAACATTTGTACTATAACAAAGTATAAACGAGATATACACCAAAAATCTAATGCGGGAGCCAACTATTTTATTGGGAACCACCGATTGAACTGAACTGAACGAAACTCGATATGTGAATTACCATTAATTCTTCCATGATTATAAGCTAAATTAACATTTTTAGGCCCCAACGGGAGTTGGTGTTATGGGGGACGCCTGAAATAAAAAAATGCGATATTCCGTTTCCCATTGGTTTTTCAACAGATGCAAGTAACAAAAGTTGTTTGCTTTTAGTAACTTTTGTTGCATTCACTTTTGTCTTAAAATGAAGTCAACACGGGATATTCTCTAAAATGGAGGTTGTAGGGAACCAAACTCTTTGGTTCTGGTAATATATTATCTTATTTAGGATATCTTGATGTTATTGGAACAAGTAAGTACCATCATAACAATTAAACATTAATGGTAATGTCATTATGAGAAAAGATAATATGCGTTTAAACTCAATATGATTGTTTAAAGTATTACTTAGGTCGCAGGGAGGGCTACGATCTCTTCCGCTCACCTAGCTTTTTGGATATAAATGATATTAGTTTTAGGGTAATACCATTATTTAATTCCATCAGGTAAATAAATTATTAAAATAATATTCAGAGCCAATAATTTAAGGAAAACGATGGAGATGCTGGAGCGGAAGGTGACCGGAGACTAAGACAGTTAATTGAGTTTACTTATTTCCTGTGAATTGCTGGCGTTACTGGCAGTGGTTTCCGCTGAGATTTACTATTACTAATATAATTTATGTACAAAACTATGCTTAAACATTATGTGCTCGAATTGGTTTTTGACAGGAAATATGTTTATTATAGATGGTATTTAATTGTAATAAATGCTACCCATGATTATGGTTTGAATTATTCAAAAACGGTGAATCAGAAAGTGTAGAAGGATAGATTAGGACACATTTCCTTCAAAACTTAAATTTCTATTTTTTAGTCCCCAAAATTTACCCTTTAGGATTGGCTATTTCGGAAAACAATACGTCGTGGAGTGAAGTGTAATTGTACACATTGAAGTCTTGCTATAAAAATACCATCATTAGTTAGTCAACAATGATTTCCCGGGAATCGCCGGGTACCTTAGCTAGTATATATATCCTGTTTGTTGAGGTTATATATATCGTCTTTGGTAATCACCTGATAATAAAGTTTAGTTTTTTGGCCTTGTAATCATATATGCAAAATTTATTTTAAGATAGCTTAAAACATTCAGAAGAAAAAAATTATAGATCCAAGAATAACTCAGACCTCTTAGGCGATTTAATATTTGATTGATGAATTAGAAATGCATGTATCTCATTATTCATATTGAGTTGTGAAATGAAAAGGACGTGACGGCTAGTCTTGTATGGGAAGAAAGTCTTGGAAAGAGAGAGAGAGAGAGAGGGGAGTGAGTATGTGCTTGGATTTCATTGAGCAAAGAGAGTGCGGTACTAATGAATGGCTGTGAGGGGGGATATGAGTGAAGCATTCCCGAACGAGTGTTCCCCCGCCCTAAGAGGTAGGGGGGTGGTGACAGTTGCTCACTCCAATCTCTTAGTAACTAGTGTCAGACCGGCTACATATGGCGCTCCTATTCAACACTTTAATCATCTCACTGCTCTCTCTCCTCAGCCTCGCTGGTGAGTACTTTACACACGGTATACATTTCTCGACTTTTCGCCTATTTCTCAAAAGCCCGTCACGCCGCACAGTGGTGCGAAGCCGGCAAAAACCTATTTCAGCAAAAGTTGAAATTTGGTTTTGAGAATTTGATTTCTTTATAGTTTAGTGGTTGTACCTTTGTGTTTGGGTGGCCTTTTTAATTAATATAATTTCAATTACCAATAGAATAACATTTAAATCTACATTTATCTTTTTCACAAAATAATCTAACTTCTAAGCCAAATTTAAAAGATAAATTCTGACCCTTAAGACTGTCTCCTGACAAATATCATTCTGGCCTATTCTTTTCAATATTTCTGGCCTATTCTTTTTCAATATTTTTATTTCGTAAAAGATTTTTATTCGTTCATTTTTTGTTGCATATATTTTATAACTCTTTGGGCAGGATATGCTACTATGTAAATTGATTTGAATATGTATTATATCTCTCTTTTATTATGTTTATTCAAATTTAAATAAAATAATTTATTGATTTATTTATTTAATGAATTATGAATTTCAATAAATAAAATAATTGAATAAGAAACTGTAAATAAAATGTTCATATTGAAGGAAGAATGTTTTTATTTTTTCATTCAAAATAAATTTTTGTGTAAATTTTACTTGGATTGATTATAATTAATCAATTTCGTTATAATTTTAGCGATATCTGAAATTTTTTACATTATCCTTAACGAGTAGAGGTTTTGAAACGTATTCATGTTTAGTTCTTTGTTTAATTCTATTAGAAAGCAACATTTTCAACAACGTCAACATATATTATAAATATTACAAAGCATTTTTAAAGTAGTTTCAAAGTTAATAGGTTTTTGCCGCTTATTGTGGCTTTTGGACCACTGTGCGCAGGGACAGCGTAAACTAAGCAGATTTCCCACGTGCTGTTATAACACACTTGTGATCTCATGTCACCATATACTCCTACTTCTATGTAAAATAACGGAGATATTTTGAATTTTCAGGACCCCCTTATCTCTCTAAACCCCCACATTCCTGGATCGAACTCAAGCATTAACTAATATGCAGAGTTGAGCAGTAATTAAATACTTTTGTAATTAACTACTTTTTCAACTAATAAATACTAGTTATGTACAATAACTACAGTTACAAAAATAAATACTACAGTTACAAAAATATAGTTGTATTTTCTTGGTTTCGCAATTAGAGTAATTGTAGTTGGTATTCATAAATCCAACTACTAATCGAAATAAAAATAATTACAATTACTAGTTGTAATTGTCTGTAGTTATTGAATAATTACTACAACTACATAGATCAGCTGTTTTACGTTCCAAAGAGCGAATATATTTTTCACCATACGAAAATGAATATTTCGCCCTAGGGCCGCAAAATCAGCTGTTTATTATTTTAATTCATTCATTTCATTATATACATTATATTAGCTTGTTTTGCTCGTATTATTGTTTAGTTATTTAGTAATTATGGCTAATAATATATCAGAATCTATAAATAGAAGAGCAAAAGAAATCATGGCAGATTTGTTACCAGCAAAATCAAAAGATAGGTATGAAGAAGAGTATACAAAGTTTTTGAACTGGTTAAAAATGGAAAATGTAAAACCTGGAGATGTGAATGATGAAGTTTTACTCGTATATCTCTCGGTCCTATCAAAGCAAAACAAACCCAGTACTTTATGGAGTAAGTACTCCATGATTTATTTGAAGATTGTCAAGAGGATATTTTAATCAGAAACAATCCAACTACGAGTAAAAGTGTGAATGTGTCTAACAAAAAACAAGTAATAGAATCTTCAAAGGGTATTTATTATGTTTTCAAACAACCAAAATTGTACTTTTAACATTTCTATAAACCAAAAATAAACGAACTAACTTTTTTTAGCATTTTAAAATATATCAGTTGTATTAAATGAAACACGCATATGTTCATCTCTCTTTATTAACTTACATAATAACATAACGTAAAACAATCTATACATTAAACATTCATCATGTCCCCATAACCACAAGATAACCTTCTAACAAAGAGGTACACTTAACCAAAAGAAAATCTTGTTTTTGATTAATGTTATATCGTATTAATATTTATTGTAGTATGGTGAAAAATAGCGTTCGTGCCTCAGGCCAAAGTGCTTTTGCCGGCCCTTGGTACGAAATATACTATTGATCGCCTCTGTATAAATATTTACATTCGTGTTGGTGATGAATAGCTCATCTGAGACGAGCCATGTTCATTTGGTGCACAGAATATGATCAGAAGAACTGAAGGTGGCCGCTCCTATCAGCACACTCTCTAGTTCCGGCAATCGCCTCTTGTCACTTTGCGCAGGGCACTCCAGCCTGTCTTCTATATCCGTCACCAGTCTTCGGCGACCAAAAGATTTTTGAAACAAATTACAATGAGTAGCAGTTGGAATGATAGAGAGTACGAGAACTCCTTATTTTTTGGTGCAGAGCAGTAATTATTTTGTTTTGCCGCGGTGGGGAAAGCCCCGAAGTCAAATAGCCTGTCCGACAAAAATTCTGAGTTGAGAGTAATTTTAATGGCCAATTTCTTTAAATTTTAAAGTTTAAAAGTATTATTTAATTTCATTCGACTCAGGAAAATAGAAAAAGGAATTTACATATTATTTTCGTTTTCATTTATTTGCATTAAAATTATTTTCAGTTATTATAATAATGTAGTATATGTAATATAATAAACTTTTGAATAAAAAAACATTGCATGTAATTATTTCTTAACAGCCTCAACTACTTCAGTCAGTGTTTTACACGGTTTTTTAAAGTTAATACCCAAGTAACTGTAGTTGCAACTACAACTACAGTTACAATTACTAATTGTAGTTGTTTTTGGAACTACTGATTTTCTCAACTACTAACTGTAGTTGTGAAATTTCAATTACAATTACTTTAGTTGAAAAATGTAGTTGCCTATTATCAATAGCTAATTACATTAGTAGTTGCAATTGTAACTATATTTCAACTAATGTAGTTATAACCTGTAACTTGTAATTGTAATTATAATTTTGCCCAACTCTGCTATTATGGTCTTTATTGTTGAATGAAATAGCTAAATATCGAGTATGGTGCAGAACAAGTAAACTTTGTCGAATTAAGAACGTAAAATCTTAAACGATGAGGTCATCACGTATTTGCAAGTACCTGATCTTGTAAATATTTGCTGAAGACAATATTTTGTATTTAAACTACAAAATAAAGTAGTTCATTATAACACTCTTATATCTCTGGTATATATTTGAGTCTTATCCGGTTTCCTTGGGCAGAGTCTTCCCTTCCAGGTGTCTACGGATACTTGGTCCGGTGGTCGTGCATCGCCTATACCGTCGTTTTCGTTTCTTATTCGATTCTTCTGTGCTGGATGGTGATGAGATCCAGCGTGTAGGTATCTGTTGGTATGTGTTGGTTTTTTGTAAACCGCATGCCCCAGCTGTCCGTTTGGTTTCCTTTCCACCAGAACATCCAGAAATGGAATCTTCCTTTCACGTTCGATCTCCATCGTGAACTCAATGTTGGGGTGTATTGAATTAAGATGCCGCAGAAATTCTTCTAAAGTCTTCTCTCCATGTGGCCATATGACGAATGTGTCATCCACATATCTAAACCATTTTTTCGGTTTTAGTCTTGCCGTTTCATATATATTGATTGAATATTGATATAGAGAAAAACGCTTATAACAATATTTATAGTGAATTTATCTGATATATGTATAATTACGGAAATATTTTGTATTTAACAACAGACAAATCTGTATGCATGTGTATGTATGTATATATATATATATATATAGTTTTGAACGGACCTCATTTTTATAATCTACTATGTAGGATCGATGGGCACATGAAGAAATTCTTCGAAAATCGCATCATGAATACAACCTCAATAGCTGACTTCCTTAAAAGGAAATCCACAGCCTCTGCGTGACGGACATTTTTAGTTACCTTCCTTCAGTGAACCCCCACTCATACTCACGTGACATTTACAATAAGATGTTATGCCATATAATTTGTCAGGAATCTTTGCCATAAACAATTGTTGACAAATTACCACATTGGTATTAAGGTTTATAATCAATAGCCATTTTCTCCTTTATGTTTATAATGTCTTGGGAGAATAATTTTTATATTTTATCATTGTAAATGTCCATGAGGCCAAAAGTTTCCTCTAAAACAATAGTGATAGTGAGGCCTGAAGATCTCTTTTTTTAGTGCATTAAATACTTTAATTTGTCTCTTTAAGGGATAAGGTGCAAATATACAATGTGTTTGTTTTATATACGTTTTCTTTAATTATAACTTCAACTTTGCAGTTATCGGTTTTAATTATTCGGTAAATCTCCAGTTTATTTCACGTTAGCAAAAAAGGTAATATATCGTGGAACGTCTTATTTTAACCTTAAATACGATCCCTTGTTTTCATCGGACAAGAACGTGGGGTTTAATAGAGTGGGAAAAATAAAAAATAAAAAAATCGAAAATCACTGTTATCATAAGTTGAATGTTACATACCTAATTCTATTGCAAATTAAATATTCTACAATTATAATTTTAGAATATTGAATTGAAATAATTCATATATGGTTTTTGTAACTATAACATAACCAAACATTTTAGCAGTTTTGTTTCGAAAAAGAAGCAATTTATTTATTTATCTATTACATCGTAACGAATCTACTATTAACTTATTAGCGCCTAGATTTGGCTCTCTAGCGGAAACAAATTTCTAGATTTTCAAATCAGATTCCATATTCAAATTTGTATTCGGAAAAGAAAGAGTTCTTTAACGGGTGGAATCGTCCCATGGGATGTTTATAGGGGGTTGAATTAAAAATCCCAAATATCTCCTTTATTATGAGTCGGGCCGAAAAATAACATATATCTAATCTTGCTGTAGAAGAGAATGCCTAACTGCAATAAAACACTTACAAATGCTCTACTTACAATAAAACACATACTAACAGGCTGCAAAAGACGTGACCATCTAAAGATCCCTCATGACCTATACGACTTACTTACTGAAGGTAGCTCACACATTCCCATAATACTCCAACATTTACATGACATTAACATATACTCACAAATTTAAAATTGTTACATTTTAAAATCCTTTTTAATCCTTCTTAAATTAAATATTTTAGACTCCAGCTAAACTGTTTCACTGTATGTTTATGTGTGTGTGTGTGTGTGTGTGTGTGTGTGTGTGTGTGTGTGTGTGTGTGTGTGTGTGTGCGTGTGCGCGTAAGTGTGTGTGTGTGTGCATGTTTGTATGTGTGACAAAGAAAGTGAGAGCATATGATTGTAAATATTTTAGATATTAGAAATATTCATTTTATTGTACATACTAATTTTTATTTATTTGATTTTAGTTTATTTTTTATCCAATGAAAGTATATAATTTTTTACATAATTTTATTAGTCTTTATAGTTTTTAATTATCTAGTTTCCTTACAAGATTTTTTGTTTTTGAATTTAATGTTTATTTATTTTATTTGTTGTTTTGTGTTTATTGTTGTTTTTCGTTGTTTTGTTATTTGATTGCGTTCTGTTATTTAGTTGAGTTTTATTTAGTTGCGTTGCGTTATTTAGTTGTGTTTTGTTATATTGTTGCGTTCTGTTATTTAGTCGAGTTTTGTTATTTGTTTGCGTTCTTAGTTTGTAATTTTTACTAATTTTAATTTTTTCTAGTTACTATTTTTATTTTTGAATTTTGTTTATATAAATTGTTTTTGTTTTGTTTTTTATGAGCAATATCGCCTCGCTGCGAACGCTCCGAAATAAAATAAATAAATAATCTTGCTGTAGTATTAAGTAAACATTGATTCTATGTATTTTTTGTTGAGCTATTGAGGTTGCATACATTTCACGAAAATTCCTTCAAATCTTCGCCAAAGTGTTGCGTGTGTTGTAAAAGAAAATACGTATATAACTTTGTATATATCGATATACATATTGAATCAATTATAATTTCTATGGGAGCAGTGATTATTATTTTATGTAAATAATGAAATTATTAATTATTCATATTAATTATTATTATTAATATAAAATATGAAATGAATATGAATATATAAAGTATGTTCATTAATGTTTAAGTGATTTTTTGTGGGTCTCATAGGCCAATATTGTTTTGACGTTATAGTTGTTGTTGTTTTTTTTTTTTTAAAAAGGTCTTAATAGGTTTTTAGCAGATTTCCTTAAGGGAAATCAGCTATTGAGGTCGTACTCATGACGCGAGTTTCGAAAAATTTCTTCAAATGTCCATTAATCCTACCCAGGAGATGACGAAAATGAGGTCCATATATATATATATATATATATATATATATATATATATATATATATAAATTTGTCTTTTAACGCTTTAGCGGTTGCAATTTTTGTTTGATCGTTACCAAACTCGGAATTTAATCGTTTTATGTAAAAAGGAAGATAAAGATCGTTAATGGCTGAAATCGGACTCAGTGGGAGAGGGGGGGGGTTCAGAGGGGGGATATTTGAAAATTCAAAATATCTCCGTTATTTTGCGTCGGATCGAAAAAAAAGTATAGAACCAATCTTATTGCAAATTAAATGTACTATAAATAATGTTCTATACAATTATTCTGTATCTTAAATATTAACGAGATATTTGCATTTGTATTGTGTGTGTGGTTGGCAGGAGTCGGCTTTATTCGGGACTTTCCGCCGAGAGCTAGGGCGGCCGCTTCCATAACTGTTCGTCCCTCGTGAATTGGTTTAGACACTCGTTACAACTACTGTTGTTAGTAGGCAGATTTCTCGATTGTAAAACTTCACGTGGGAAATCTGCTTAGTTTACGCAGCCCCTGCGTGACGGACTTTTTTAGTAATTGTGCGAGGTACTGGAGTGCACTATTGTACCTGTCAACAAAATGACAGAGTAATCTGGTTTTATTCAACGCTCTGCTAGTTTCCTCGTCAGAGACCAGAATCTCGGAAGAGTCATGTTTTATTTTTGGGATGGTAGACATTAAAATGGCTGGAATGATGTCAATTAAACATATTTCTTTACGTTCTAGGCACCTTAACCGGAATATACCCAGCTCCCGTGTTACAGACTTTTAGCAGATTTCTCAACAGGGAAATCGGCTATTAGTGGTATTACTCATTTTCAGGTGATTTTCGAAAAACATCTATGGACTTTTGAAGAAATATTTCGAAATTCGCGTCACCACAATAGCTGACTCCCATTAAGGGTAATCTGTTAATAAAATGAAGGGGAAGATAAATAGAAAGAGTGTATACTTCTTTCAGTTTTTCTGGTGTTTATTTCGTGTTGGCCGTTAAGATTTTTAAAAGAGACGATGAAGTTACATAATGCTTTGCAGTGAATGCTTGTGCCATTAATTTACTTAAGTAAGGTCAACCATTACATATTGTTTGAACCCATCAATCTCTGTAGTTTTTTTCAAATTGTAGGTATTATCCATGATGACAAATGCCTATTTCATATGTAAATGTAGGAAAAAATGGTTCAATGTTGGATAATGTCTTAGTTTGTTCTATAGTTGGAGAATATATAGTATGATCTCTAAATTTGTTATTCGTCAAAAATCACTCCTAAATATTCTATCTCATTCTTCTATTCTATATCATATGGCTGTCTTATTTATTTTTAACAGATTTCCCTTAAGGGATTTAGAGATGGGGAATTTTGAAAAATCTCTGTTATTATATGTCGTATCCAAACATCATCCAAACATGTATTAAAACCCCCACTCCCACTCATGGCAACAATAAACTGTTATACATGAATCACTATATTGGAAACTTGAATACCAAATATCGTTTTTATTGAACATTTACTGTTGAGGCACATGCAAATACGTAGTGTGATGCCACCGTCATTTAAGATTTTATATTCATAACTATATAGTTATTTATTATACAAGTGACGAAAGTAGATCATTTTACAACTCGAGTGAAACGTTTACCCACACGAGCGAAGCGAGTGTGGTAATTTCACGAGAGTTGTAAATTCTACTTTCGTCACGAGTGCAATATTAAATTTTTTCTGTAATCGTGTAATACATGATCAGATCTAACCAGAATATGAACAAAATTAGGATGTTGTGAAGATTATGGTATTTTGTTGGTAGGTTATAAGCATGGTTGTGAAAGGTTATAAGCATAGTTATAAAACAACTAGTGATGATTGTGAAGTAGTGCAGTTATAAACAAATGCAGGTTATAAACAAGGAAGGTAATTATTATTATATTTAAATTTTAAAATATATTGATTATTTCCACCAATAATTCATTCACATTTCAATTTATTTTGTTAAAATAAATTCTTACAATGTTAAGAAACATTTAAAAGCATTTAATTTCCAACTTCAAATTATTTTTTAATTTATACTTATTACTAATTAAGAAGGCAATTAATGCACTTTCTTCGCTCTATTGCAAAATGTTTCACTTTCTTCACTCATTTCAGTTTAGTAATGTTACCATTATTCAACGAACACAGAAAAAA
This sequence comes from Riptortus pedestris, assembly GCA_019009955.1. Lineage (NCBI taxonomy): Eukaryota > Metazoa > Arthropoda > Insecta > Hemiptera > Alydidae > Riptortus > Riptortus pedestris. The sequence goes on from CM032228.1 coordinate 244,180,958, forward strand.
GTATGTATTTGATCTAAGCCATACTGGATGTATAACTGCTTTAATCAACAGGAAAGGTGATATTAGTTAATGTCCGAAACCGGACGTGAAATACAAGATGGGTGGTTAGAGTAGGGGGATTTCCAAAAATTCATGTTTCCGTTATTAGTCGTATCGAAAACTGTTAAACTATTGATGCTCTACAATTTTTGTTGTATACATTTCACCCTTTAGGGAAATCAGCTATTGAGGTTGTACTCATGAAGCGATTTTCGAAACATTCCCTCAAATGTCCATCAACCCTATCTAGGAGATAACGAAAATGAGGTCCATTCAAAATTATATATTCAGATATATGTCAGAAACTGTTTTTCTTTCCGGTGAAGAATATGTATATCTGTTCACCTTTGAGTGGTTGGCAGGCCTGTTTTTTTTTTCAATTCTTTCCGATGGGAGCTTATTAAAATTAACTGAAAGATTTCTCATTGCCGTTTGTATTTATTCACGGTGATAAGTGTTACCAGTATGCACATTTCTCTATTGTATAACTTCACGTGGGAAATCTGCTTAGTTTACGCAGCCCCTGCGTGACGGACTTTTTCTAAACTCAAATATTAAGCGAGTTAATCTTACTTGATTGTTTACAGTTTTCAATAAACCCCCACTTCTGCTCATAGGACTTAAGAAATGAGCCGTATGAGGTCGTACCAGAACTTGTGAAATCTTCTTAGTTTACGCAGCCCTTGCGTGACGGACGTTTTGACCTTGATTATGTTTATAAGAAGTGGTATTATACCCATTTCTGATATATTCTATATACATATATTGTAAAATCTACAGGAGCTCCTCATTACCACGAATATGAACAAGGAAAGGAAGAGGGTAAAAAGTTTAATGAACTTGTATTACCTTACTTTCCGCATGAGGCTGTCCAACGATAAAAGCAACTTGATGAGCATTAGCCAGTCGGGGTTTTCATTCAACAGTTTTCAAGTACCTCCAAACTTTCCCCACTGACACTGTGATGATAGCAACAGGTAGAAGGAAAGGAGTCTAAAATTAAAATTATTTACATATAAAGCTTCTACTATTGAGTAAACTTTGGCAAAACGACTAAAAAAGAAAAACGTAATTGGACCATATTTTGCAATGGTTTTTTTATTGGGAGGGGGGGCTTTTTTGAAATAACTATAACACTAGGTTAAGCATTATATTTCATCAAAAGCTTAATTTTTATTTAAAATTTAATTTTTATAAGTGGATGAATTAGTTGTAGAACTAGAATGTTTCCCTTAATGAAATCTCCAGGAATTTCATGCCCTTAAGGGATGTCTGCTGAAAATAGTGGAATATTACATTAGATGGCGTCACCTATTAGTGGTTCGAGCTGCTGGGAAATTATTTATTGACGAAATTCATTAAATGATATCCTTTGTCCCACCCTTGCTAGAAAAGGGTGGTAGGAAACCTTTAGATAACCCGTCCTAATTAGCCTGAGTTGCATAAAGTGGACGTTAATAAATATTAATAATATTTTGAGGGGAATGATTTGTCCAGACATCATATCCCTAATCTGAGGCTTCAAGCATATTATATTCATATGTTAATACACGACAAGTAATTAGGTTAATAGTTAATCTTTTGGCTATTAGAGTACTCCCATCTATCTTGGAATTGTTGGGGACATATTATTTCATCTGCAGACCTTATCGAAGGAGAATGGTAGGTAGTCTCAGAAACGAAGTTATATTAATTAGAATCTTATGTTAATTAGTTAAACACACACACACACACACACACACAAACATATATGTATATATTATTTGAATGTATCTAGTCACCGAGAATCTGTGCAGAGCTAATGTTGGTTGATTGTCCACAGAATGTCCATCGATCCTACCTGGTAGATGACGAAAATGAGGTCCGTTCAAAACTGTATATGTGTGTGTGTGTGTGTGTGTGTCTCAATTTTTATCTTATCGTTACTAAACTCGATGTAGAAGCGTTTCATGCAAAACTAAAGATCAAGTTCGTTAATGATTGGAATTGGGAGAGGGGGTAATTTTGAAAATTTTAAGTTTTTATAGTATCAATCTTAATGTAAATTTGATTACCTATAAATATAGTTGTATTCCAATGTTCTTTATTTTGAATATTAACCGAGATATTGTTTTTTTAGTTTTCAGCCTTCAGTAAACCCCTTTCTTTGTCATCGCAGATTGAGAATAAACCAATATATTATGAACCGTCTTATTTCAAGCCGAAATACCAAATATTAGGTTCAACAAATCTTTTCTAGATGAAATATATGTATATCATGATGCATATGCAAATACGTTCTGTTAACCTCCCCCCCCCCGTCTTTTGTTCTTGGATTACTAAATTTAGGAAGATTAAACTTATTCTGGTCGATTACAGTACTTGATATAGTAAATAGTTTTCAATAAAATGAATATATTATATTTAGTTATATTTGAGTAATTGGGTTTCTTTCCAGTCAAGCATATTTCTATCTGTCTATTACTCGCTGAGAAGTTGGCTGACCTGTTTGTTTGCAATTCAGACGCTTCAGGTTGTGGTGGTTATTAAAATGTAAATTGAATGAAAGATTGCTCGTTATCATTTGTATTTGTTCACTTAATATTGACGGAGGTGTTAAGTGTTACAAGTATGTAGATTTATCTATTGTAAAACTTCATGTGAGAAATGATGAGCTTTTTTCTCTAATAGATTTTCCTATAAGTTCCTCTTGGGAAAGGCTTGGCTTTGGATTACAATATTTAGTATCTAGGTTTCAAATAAAGTACTTCATAATATAACAGATCTTTGTTAATATGAAATCAGTAGAAGTGGGGGTTTGCTGAATGCCTAAAACTAAAAAATGCAAAATATCTCTGTTACATTTCCAATGAGATTGATTTTTCGATCCGATGCATAATAACGGAGATATTAAAAAGTTCTAAACCCCTCCTTCATTGGTCGGGTTTCTGCCATTAAAGGACTCGATCTTTAGTTTTACATAGAGCATTTAAATATCGAGTTTGGTAACGATCAAACAACAATTGCGACCGCTAGAGCGTTAAGAGAAAAATATATATAATTTTGAATGGACCTCATTTTCGTCATCTCCTGGGTAGGTTCGATGAACATTTGAGGAAACTTTTCAAAAATCACGTACGTAATCTATCTCAAATCCTCAATGCAGTAACCACTACATTGGCTTGTGACTTATTTTCAAAAATGTCCGACACGCAGGGGCTGCTTAAACTAAGCAGATTTCCCTCGTGAAGTTTAACAATAGTAGTAGTGAATAAATACGAACGATAATAAAATACCTCCTGACGGCAAGCGTCTGAAATGAAAACAAACAGGTCTGCCAACCTTTTACCGGAACGAAAAACAATTACTGAAATATAACAGAACATAACATATTAATTTTATTGAAAACTAGTACTCTAATTTATTATGAATCAGAATAATTTTATGTTAATCAATAAAATTTTAGTAGTCCAAGAACTTAAGACGGGGGGGGGGGGTCAACACACCATATTTGCATGTATCTCTTATAATAAAGATCTCTAGAAAACAATATCTAGTATTTAAGTTTCGAACAATGTGAATTATTACATAACGGAATATTGCTTATGTAACATGAGTAGAAGTGAGAGTTTGCTGAAGGCTGAAAACTGAAAAATGCAAATATCTCGGTTAATATTTAAGATATAGAATAAATGTATATATCAATAATTATAGTGCATTTAATTTGCAATAAGATTAGTTCTATGCAATTTTGAATTTTCAGAAATCCCCCCTTTAAACCCCCTCCCGCTTGTCCGATTTCAGCCATTAACGAACTTTCTCTTTACATTTTTCAAAAATCGCATCATGAGTACGACCTCAATAGCAGATTTCCCATAAGGGATATCTGCTAAAAGCTAACTCAAACAGAGTCTTGTTATCCACCCGCTGTTGGAAACGCTATGGTATCCCGAAGCCCCCATAGCGGGCCCGCATAGCCACATTAATCCGAGTATATCCATCGCCATCTCTGCCATCAACAGCAAGTCGTCTGCCAGGGTGTAGAACAAATCTGTAAGGTAGCTCCTGACAGCAATATGGACAAGGTCCTCTTTAGCGGCTCTGTCGCCTAACGCAGCAAGAAGGCTGGTTATGTCTGTGTTGTTCAGGACTGCATTTTTGCATTGCCGAGATTCCTTTGCAGTCTGCTACATGCACGGTTCTCCTTCTTTGACAAGTTTCGTGACTTCCCCCGGATCGCGGTTAGTAATTGATATGAGAAAGGGTGTTTGTTGGCAGCCAGATCAATACCGCACTTCCTGCTCATCTACTTCCTTGCCGGCAAGTTGAGTAGATATCTGCTACTGGAACAGAATGGAATACATCCATTAGACATCAAATAAAGTAAGAATACAAACGGAGTTCATTAGTCTACAAAGACACGAGCTTTGTCAGATAGTTTGAACTTGCAAAGAGGACAAACAAACAGTAAAAATAGGTCACGCATGACTGCTTTAACTAAGCCGATTTCTCACACATATTTGCATTTATCTCAAAACTTAAAAGTTCAATGAGAACAATATTTGTTATTTAGACTTCAAATTAAGTGCTTCGGAATATAACAGCTTATTGTTGATATAACATGAGAATGAGTGGTGGTTTACTGAAGACCAAAAACGAAAAAATGCAAATAACTCAGCTAATAATCAAGATGGTGAAGAAACGTACATAACAACATTTATAGAACATTACATTTGCAATAAGATCAGTTGTATACAATATTTGAACCAACCGGAGATTCTTAGTATTTTTGAAATTCCCCCTCTGAACCCTCCTCACACAGGTCCGATTTCAGCCATTAACGAACTTGATCTTTATTTTTGTATAAAACGTTTAAATATCGATTTTGGCAACGATCAAACGAAAATTGCGACCGCTAGAGCGTTAACAGACAAATATATATATATATATATATATATATATATATATATATATACATATATATATATATTTTCTCCTGAAACTGGAATCAAACATCGTATCATGGAAATAGAGAATAATATAAGACGACGTATCATTCCGACAGGTGGGAAATATGTTTAAGTGCTTAGTCCATGCTGCGCCTGCGTGAAGTACTGTTTAAAAAGGCAATATATAGTTGTAGGTGGAGTGCCATCACCTCGCTTCTTGTTCGGGCTACACTTTTTCACGAAGAAATTGGTTAAATCAAGCAACTAGCCAGCAATACAAAATTGCTCACTCCTTTACCGCCTATAAAAGGAGGGCTCCAAATGTAGCACAAGACCTACTCCGTTTGAAACTCTACCACTTAAAACATCTCAAAGGATTTCTATAGATTAATAGCAGATTTTCCTTATGGGAATTGAATTATTGAAATTGAAATCGATCTTCGAAACAATTCCCCCACAAGATGTCAAAAATGATGTCCATACAAAATGGTTTACTGGTCGCAATTTTCGTTTGAACGATACTAAAATCGATATTTGAACGTTTCATGTGAAACTAAAGATCAAGTTCGTTAAAATCGGGAAACACGGGATGATAAGAGGCTGGGAATTACGAAATATCTCCGTTATTGAACGTCGGATCATAAAATGATATTGATCCAATATAATTCCAAAGCTAATTTCCAATAAATGTAGTTGTCTACATTTTTCTATATCTTGGACATTAAAGGAGATATTTATATTTTTTTCTTTATATTTACCAATTAGTGAACGCCCAGTTTTTCTCGTCGCACATCAATTATAAACCAATATATTAAATAATTATTTATTATCGTCCACTTTTTGCAACTAAGGCTAATTGGGACGGGCAATGTAGATTGCGGTTACCTCCCCTTTTCTAGCCAGGGTGGGACTAAGGATTTTATTTAATGAATTCCGTCACTAAATAAATTCCCTTGCTCAGGCGGGAATCAATTTCGCCACTCTAGGATTACCTAAGGAGGAAGGACCTTCTGATAACAGCTGATAAGAATGCATGCTCTTGCTGGATAGCCAGGGGAGGTGGTGGGGGGACCTTTCGATAACAACTGATAAGAATGCAAGCACTTGCTGGATAGCCAGGGGAGGTGGGGGAGGAAGGACCTTCTGATAACAGCTGATAAGAATGCTAGCTCTTGCCGTATAGCCAGGGAGGTGGTGGGGGTGGGGCAGGAACAGAGCAGATGCAGGAAGGCCATTCTGATAACAGCTGATACGAGTGCTAGCCCTTGACTGATAGCCAGGGAGGTGGTGGTGGAGGGGGGAAGGACCTTCTGATTACAGCTGATAAGAATGCTAGCCCTTGACTGATAGCCAGGGAGTTGGTCGGGTGGGGCAGGAGTAGAGCAGATTCAGGAAGGCCGTTCTGATAACAGCTGATACGAGTGCTAGCCCTTGACTGATAGCCAGGGAGGTGGTGGGGTGGGACAGGAACAGAGCAGATGCAGGAAGGTCATTCTGATAACAGCTGATACGAGTGCTAGCCCTTGACTGATAGCCAGGGAGGTGGTGGGAGAGGGGGAGAAGGGCTTTATGATAACAGATGATAAGAACACAAGCTCTTGCCGGATAGCCAGTGACGGGGTGGGGAGGATTACAGAAGATGCAAGCAAGCCCTTCTGATAACAATTGATAAGGATTCTAGTGTTTGTCTGATAAGAGTTTACGGTACGGTGAAATACTTCTGCCTAAAATGAAAAATCTTGATATTTCGTTTCCTATAGGTTTTTTTTTTTTTTTTGGATAGATGAGCATTATTAATAACAAGAGTTTATTAATTTTGTTATTTCAAGTAACTTTTGTTATGTACAATGTTAATGGGCACTTATGGCTTTTGGCGAGAATGAGGGGGTTTCAGCCTTCCGTAATCACCCACTCTTACTCCTGTCAATAAGCTGTTATATCATGAATCACTTTCTTCTAAGCTTAAACACCAAATATAGTTTTGTATAGACCTCGCTTTTAATTATGCGAGGTATATGAAAATTCGTTGCGTGATGACTTCATCTTTTGACATTTTAAGTTCTTGATTGGAAAATATTTATTTGACGTCATACTTGATATTTAACCACTTCGGACTAAAGATCGAATTTGTTATTGTTGAAATCGGACCTAGAATAGTGGGGGTTGAGCGGGATGAATTCGAAACTTCAAATTAACACCATTTGGAACCAATCTGGTTAAACTATTGATGCTCTACAATTGTGGTTATAGACATTTTCTCGTACTTATTAATCGAGTTATTCGTATTTTAATGTTTTCGGACTTCAAGAAGCCCCCACATCTACTCATCGATTTTTGAAATAGAAACAGAGAATATATTGTGAGATGGTATCTCTAGTACGCCATTCCAACCCGTGGAAAATCTGCTTAGTTCACGCGGATATTGTGTTCCGGACCTTTTTGCCCAACCTGTCGCTTGTTCTCTGGTTCCAAGATTGATAGAGTACAGAGTAAACATCAGGCATATTGGATTTTTCTGTAGTAAGGCCTTTGGCCATAGAGGTACGAATGACAGAGTGAGGAGGTATTTGCGGTGGAGTGAGAAAGGTGAAACGGATACTATAGGATATAGAGAAAGGAATAGGAAGGTCAGTGGATCAGTGGAGCTGTGACAGACACCTACTGACTACTGACTAGCTTTCCCTCTCTCACTCTCTCTGCTTATACTCGCTCGTTCAGGAACGTGCCGTTCAGCTCTTCAAATCTATTAGTATTCCCTCCAATACCGGAATCACTCCCTGTCTATTTAAACGAACACAAAGACATATTTATAACCTCTCAGAAATGAATATGCATTACGGCGAGGCTTGTCAGATTTGTTTGGAGTGTCCACTCTGTTGTTCAGATATTTTTCAAGTGCCCCCTTAAGTTTGTACTGACTACAGTAATAATATAAAATTATCTTGAAATGCATTTCTATCCAGTATATAAATAAATATATATGTGTCTTTAAATTTTCATGGCAAGGGTCACCAATAAAAAACGTTTTGTTCCGCTCAAACTTTATTTGGCTTACAAGCCACCTCTTCAGGAGCTATCCATTTCTGAAGTGCTCTTTTCCTTTTAGCAGATTTCCCTTAAGGGAAATCAGCTATTGAGGTCGCACTCATGACGCGATTTTCGAAAAATTTCTTCAAATGTCCATCGATCCTACCCAGGAGATGTTTTTTTTAATTTATGAACAAAATGTTTTGTTTTTATTTTTTTTATAATGTGGCATTAAACAAATACATACAACCCTAAATTTTTACTTTTTAATCACCAACCCCTATTTTTTTACAGCCATTTTAGTAATTTAATCATTATCATCCCGCTCGATAACTGATCAATTATAGTGTTTTTAACTGTACTTAGATTAAAATTGCCCTTAGCTTATGGCAAATCTAAATTTATTTTTATGAAAATAAACATTTTTTAAAAAATTATTATTAAATTTTTATCAAAATAAACATTCTAGAGCGGGGGCCAACAATTTTGTTGGGCACTAACTATTGAACCAAACTTAAAAGAACTCGGAATGTGAATTAGCATTAATTCTTCCATGATTATAAGATTAAAATTTTTAGGTCCAAACGGGAGTGGGGGTTATGAGGGAGGCCTGAAATGAAAAATTGTGATATTCTGATTCCAATGGATTTTTCAACGATATTCTATAAAAATAAAGTCAACGATGGTTTTCCGGACATTGCCGGGTATATTAGCTAGATCGTATATACAAAATACGTACATTATAGATGATATTTAATTATAATAAATGCTATCCATGATTATGATTTGAATTATTCACGGTGGCGTCAAACAGTGGAGATGGAATGATTAGAGACTTATTTTCATTTATTCCTCAAACCTACATTTTTTTTTTCCATAAGTCGCCCAAGGGACCCCTACGGGGAAAAGTGCGCCTAGACGGGAAGAGCAGTTCTGCACATAGTAGCATTGCCAAAATCAAAATAAAATCTTCCCGTCTCAAATGAGTTCCCGAGCGAAGCCGGGTACCTTGGCTAGTTTACTATAAATATTGTTATATACATTTATTCTCTATCTTGAATATTAACCGAGATATTTGCATTTTTACGAAGTCTTTGGTCAGGTATAGTTCGGATTAGATCGGCCATTTTCGTAACTTCTCGGCTCAGGTGGAAGCTTGTTCTAACCTTTCCTGTCGTTTCTAACCTTACCTTACCTTCGTTACTTTGTGAGATTTATGCAACTACGTTCTGTTCATCCGCCCCCCCCCTTCTTTAGTTCTTGGACTACTAAAATTTGAGATATTAAAATATAAATTATTCTTACAATTCAGAATTCGTTTCAGTTGGAGAATTTATTTTAATTAGCTGAAAGATTTCTCATTACGGTTTGTATTTAATCACCGTGGTGTTGTGTTACCAGTATGGAGAATTCTCTATTATAAAACTTCTCATGAGAAATCTGCTTAGTTTACGAAGCCTCTGCGTGACGGACTTTTACTTTCGTTGCGACTGTCCCCTACTTATCTGGCGCACGGGGCCCTCCCTTCAGGGATAGCCTTTCTTAAGGGAAGCAGGTGAGCCCCCCCCCCCTGTTCTCTCTTAAGTTAAGGAACCGTAGGGACAGTAGGTCTTTAGTCGGCTTTGCTGTTCCTGGGCAGTGACCATTCAATGCTTCCGGGGTGAGGCTGGAAACAGCTCACGCAATAATGGTACTACGGGCAAGCCGCTTCGGTGGCGGGTGGTGACCATAGCAGGAAATTACTCCTGTCTGCTGGACCTTGACGTAGTGGTCGTGTGTTGGATGCATGGAGACGACAGGCCAGGTAAACTGGTACGTGTTGTCTGTGTGCTGAAGCTGGAGAAATAGGCTTGTCCCTTCCCGGAGAGTGGACTTTCACGCCACTTCCCAATAATAAGCTGTATGTAGGAATGGAGAAGGGAAGTTGGTTAAGGCCTATCGGCTAGGCACAACTTCCTCTAATTCCACTCTTCCATAGCGTACACACTGTCACTGGGGAGTTCATACCCTGCAGACAGTCAACTACCTCCTCAGTCAGGACCGTCGAAACGAACGCAAGAAGGAAACGAGCACTTCAGAAATGGATAGCCCTGAAGTGGTGGCTTGTAAGCCACAAACATGTAGGAAAGTATCAATAAAGTTTTCGCGGAAAAAAAATGTTTTCTAATCGTGGCCCTTCAAAATATGGAGAACATATAAGAATATTAGGACCAGAATAAGAATAATAAATAAATATATATCGGTTTACGGTTTGGAGACCACTATTTTTGTTTATTCTGATGGTTACCAAACTGGATATTAAACTATTATGTTGAAGCAATGATGAAGTTTGTAAATGGCCAAAGGAGCTGTGGAGGTCCAAATAAATGCCAAAGCCTTAAAGACAAAATATTTACGTTTTTATTAAGTGGGTTTTATATATCCAAACTTTTTGATATTTGCGCAATGTATACAAATGTTAAATCACCTCCACCTCTTAAATTTCGAGAGAGTAATGCACATCGAGCCTAACCAGGAGATGACGAAAATGAGGTCCGTTCAAATCTGTATATAAATATATATATATATATATATATATATATATATATATATATATATGTGTGTGTGTGTGTGTGTGTGTGTGTGTGTGTGTGTCTATTAACGCGCTAGTAATTGTTGTTTGATCGTCACCAAATTCGATATTTACACGTTTTACGTAAAACTAAAGATCAAGTTCGTTAATGGCTAAAATCCGACCAGTGGGAGGAGGGGTTTCAAGAATTCCGAAAATTCAAAATATCTCCGTTATTATATTTTGTATCTTAAAATTGTATAGACACAATATTATTACTAAGTTGATGTTCTTTAAATGTTGTAATATACACATTTACTCTATCTTCAATATTAAACGAGAAATTGGCATTTTTGGGATTTCAGCCTTCTGTAATCCCCGGATTTTAGTTATGTATCTTGAAAAATAACAGAATACATCATGGAATGCCATATTCCTAGGATAAATACAACATCTCGTTTTCAACGGACCTTTATTATGAGTCTTTGTTTGCTACCTTGTTTATTTATTTTGTTCGTTGTTGTGTTCCATTTTTTGTTTTTTTGATTTCCATTCTAGTTTTTTGAGTTCCATTTTGTTTTTTGAGCTCCATTTCTGTTTTTGAGTTCCAGTTCCGTTTTTGTGTTTGATTCAGTTTTTGTTATTAATTCCGTCTTTTGTGTTCTATTTCTTTTGTTCCTTTTTTTCCATTTCTGTTTTGTATTGCGTACATTTATTTATTTCCCAATTCTGATTTGGTTTCATCTCTGCCTTGTGATTTTTTTAAGTTTTTTGTTATCTGTGTTCCTTTTCTGGTTTGTGTTCCTTTTACGTTTTGTGTTAATTTTACGTTTTGAGTTCCTTTTCTGTTTTGTGTTCCATTTCTGTTTTATCTTGTTAGTTTCTTTTGTTTTGTATTGTTTTTATTTGTGTTTATTTTGGTTTGTTAAGAAGCTTTTGAGCAACATCGCCAAAGCTGCGAGGCTCCAATAAATAAATATTATGAGAGATACATGGGAATAGTTAGTGTAATGACGTCATCGATCTAATCACCGGATTTTCGTTGTTGATAGAAAAAGGGAATGGTGAGGTGAGATCAGTAGTGTCTCATTCCAACATGTGGGAAATCTGCTTAGTTTACGTAGCCCCTGAGTGACTCGCTTTTTCCTTTGGGTTCATTTTGACACTATTGACTATTTTGTGTTTGACAGAGAGCTGGAGGCCGATGATCATGCGCGACCCCCTGCGCGACCCCACCTTCGAGTACCGGCCCCCGACCTCGGTGGAGTACTGGAAGGAAGAGACTCCGTCAGCTAGCCTGATCCCACCGCCTCCTGGGCCACCGCTCCCCTGGCTGGCCACCACCCAGCACCACTACTCCCCACATATCCCCACCACCGTGTCCACACTAGCACCACCAACATCCCCACAGAGAGTGGTCACCGTCACCATGGCAACGACCACCACGACAACGCAGCCACCGACCACCACCCCCTCCACGCCACCTCCCTCAGCTTTAGTCATACAGGGACACTCCAAGGTAACCATTCAAATATTATTACATTTTTATTATTATTTATTAGCGTTCACTTTTTGCTACTATGGCTAATTGGGACGGGCTACCTAAAGGCTGGGACAAAGGATATTATTTTATGAATTGGTCATTAAATAAATTCGTACTGCTCAGGCGGGAATCAAACTAGTCACTCTGTACTTTATCTATCATAGCAAACCTGAGCTCTTCTTTTTTTTAAAAAAAATATACAATACTCGTTTAAAGAAATATCAGATGAATTTAACTAATATAGATTCAGTTTAAAATAAAACTTAAATTTTGCAACTTGGGCAAAACACCACTAAATTCATAATGACTACATTAGTTAAAGAAAATAACATATTTTTTGTTCAGAAAACTCATGTTGCTTTATTAGCTGTGAGAATTTTAGAAAATAATGATTAGTTGGTGGAAAAGTAGCAGGGGGGAGGGGACAGGAAAACCCAACTTGACAACTATCACAATGGGAATTTAAAAATTCAAATAATGCTGTTATTTGAAAATACAATATGTAGATCTTAAAAATGTCCTCGCAAGAAATTCGTATATAAAAAATTTTTTTTAATTTTAACTACAAATTACGTTCTGTCATATTTCTCGATCACATACATTGTATCCTATATATATGTGTATATATATATATATATATATATATATATATATATATATAAATATATTTTCAAATGAAGTCATTTTTAAATGAAATGCACAAAAACCTTTTGATTATTTTATTTAATAGGTGCATAAGGAAGTCATTTGGGGGCCAGATCAAATTTTGTTACTTATTTTTAGTTTTTAAAGGGCCCAGCTCTAATTATAAAATAAATATCATCGAAATGTTACCTCAACTCATCTCCATTGAAGGAGGCCAATAAATGAAATACACATGAACTATCTCCATGGATTTATTTTCCTCTACATGTTTCGCGTCCTTTATGCCACCTCTCCAGGAGTATTACTGTTCACAACAGGAAAACTGAGATAAGAAATTCGCATGATATATTCATCATTTACCGGCTATCACCCTTTTTTATCCAGTGTAGTACTAGGGATTTTATTTAGTGAGCTTATTTTTATATGAATTACTATTATCCACAGAGTGAGTACTCATAAATGAGGCCCGCACTGAATGGGCTAATGGAGCATGTATAGCACATGAAACTGCATCATCTTCTTCGTTCGAGAATGGGTTTTTCTCATTTGTTATAATCTGATGAGAAGTACTACCTCAAGCATCTGACTAGTCTCTAGATTGTTATCACTTATTATGAAAATAATATCTTAGGTAATTGCCTTCTCAGGACTTGGTTGGGTTCCACCTTTCTACATTCACTTGCTGGTTTACTGTAATTATTCCTTCCTCTTTTTCTTTACTCATTTTTATAAGTTTTATATTTCAAAAAATCTTAAGTTGTCAATGTGTCCATTATTTCGCAGTTCTTGGTTTAATATGACATTTCTGTCCATTAATAATATATTTGTTTTTTAAGAAAAAAAATTTGCTGATGAATTTACTAGCAGCATTGTTATACACAATATATACATTTATATTTTTTCACACACAGAGGTTTTAATATCATTATTACGATTTTCTGTAATTCTATATTTTTAATAATATCTATTTACATTTGACTTAAAGTATTTTTTTGCTTTGTTTTTGTCATCTGGCTTGCTTAAATTTGAATTTAAAGCTTCTTAAAAAAGCAAATTATATAGTCTTGTGTTACAATTGCTTCTTGTTCATTTTACATTATTCAACTGTACGTCACTTGTTCAGTGAAATGAGCATCTCCAAAAGATTGGTAAGTTATTTATTTTTTTTGAAAAGGACTTTTCAGTGTTCTTAAATTTGTTCTCTAAATTGTTTGTGAGAGTAAAAATTGTTTCACAGTAGTGGTATTTGAAGTGAAGGATACCATATACTTGTAGAATAAAAACAACAGATCACAGGTTTATATTTAAGTGCTAAATGTTTTTGAATGATTTGAAAACTCTATCTCCATCTTCAGAGCTCCTTGCACTGAGTGGGATAGACAGCAACTGATTCCCTAATGTCACTTTTTATATTTTTACATTTTTGTTCTATATGTAATAATTGTCTGAAAGTAACATGACCATGAATTAAAAAGTGGCCGAATTTGAAGTTTTACAATAACCCATTCTGCGCAGCTTACTACTTTGTGGCCTGCTCTATCAATCTAATCTATGTAATCTACACAAATTGAATGACACCAATGTCATGCTAGCAGGTTTCAGAAAAATTCTGATATAGCTGATGATTCATAAAGGAAATTTAGGATATGATTGAGAAAAAAAAAACACAGAAATGTATATTGTAATTAAAACATTAAAATATTTAAATAATTTTTTATTAAATTTAAAATTATAATATTATAATAAATTAAAAGTGTATTATAAAGTAAATTACAGTAATTGGAAAGATAAATTGTTTAAGAAGAGTATATAAAAGTAAAATAATTAATTAAACTAAATGAAACAAAAAAAAAAAGTGTAGAAATTGTTGAATGTTCATGCATAGCCTTGGGCAATAAATTCATTCCAAAACCCTGGTTTTCTAGATGAGTTTTACATTGTAAATGAAACATATTTCTTTTAATTTTCAAACCAATTTAATGTGTTCCAGCACTCCAACCTAGATCATATAATGGTTTTGTGTTAGGGATACAGATTTAGAGTCAAGTAGGCTTCTTTTAGCTACTGTTCTTTAATTTTCTTCTTGAAAAATAATTTTTTGAAAAAGGGGGGGAAAAACTATAATTTGTAGATTTATATCTTATATAATCTATTTAAACATTGAAAATAAAATAGCAATACATTTTAAAAACAGAATTAAAGAAAATTAAATTAAAGAAGACGCTTACATAACTTTCAATCTGAGGTGAATTGAGCAATGAATCAATTTCCGGCGAGTTAAATAGCTTGAAATATGTGCCAGTTGATATGAGGTCCAACTGAGTGCCTGAGCCAGTTAGAATAATCCTTTCTTATACCTATCAATGTTATTATGTTGAGGAGTGATAGAAATTAAAGAGACTTGCAAAGCAAGTGTTATGTTATCCGACTGTAGTCTTCTAAACAACACAAAAATTGCACAGTTCAAATGGAATGAGTTAAATCTTTTGTCCTTTTATTAGTTGCAATTTTAATTATTCTAAGTAAAACTTACTATTAGAAAGGAAGTTTATAATCTACATTAAACTTGTCCCCCACCCCAGTTTCTTTTTTTAATGAAAACCCATTTTTGAATCACAGTTAGTTCATTAAATTCAATGTAATAATTAGATGAGCCGAGAAACTAATTATTTTTTACATGGTAAAATATTTCTTTTTTTCGCCCCACCTCTAATTTTCTCTTAATTTTGTGGTGCCCAATTTGTCTAATCTTTTGTAGAACAGAACTACAAATACTAGTATTATAACTACTAAATGAAATTAATAAACATGCTGGCCAATAAGAAAAGAATATTTAGTTAGCATAATTAAAGGTTGAAGATAAAAAAAATTGTGGGTGCAGTTCAGACATTTGTTAGATCTTATTCATTGTCATTGTATCACATTCAAACTAATGATCCTCAACAAATATTTGATTGGTGTATTTTTATACTGGGTTTGTTCTTTATTTTTTCCTTTCAGCTGATTTTATCAAATTTCAAAGGAGCTAGGGTTTGCTTTGAAATAAAAAAAATGGTTCCAATAACTCAGCAATTGGTTTCTTGTAGTAGGGTTGCAACTTCTTATCAGCTGTTCATTCTGTATTTCTTCCAAGAAGAACAGCATGCCGATTAGATGTAGATATAGCTATCTTTTTCTGGAATCGATTTACAAAGTTGAAACTTCGATTTTTACACTGTTCATCATATTAATGTATCGATATTGTCAGCTGAGTGGTGTGCTACATCTCCATTTCAGCCGATTTCCCTTAAAGTAAATTACCTATGGAGGTTGTACTCATGACGCGATATTTAAACGTTTTATGTAAAAATAAAGATCAAGTTTCTTTAATGGCTGAAATCGGACCAGTGGTAAGGGAGGTTTAGAGGGGAGGTTTTTCGAAAATTCGAAATATCTCCGTTACCATAGGTCGGATCGAAAAATTGTTAGAACCAATCTTATTGAAAATTAAATGTTCTATAATTGTTGTTATATACATTTATTCACTATCTTTAATATTAACCGAGATATTTGCATTTTTCAGTTTTCAGCCTTCAGTAAACCCCTACTTCTACTGGTGTTACATTAACAATACTCTGCTACATAATAAACCATATTATTCGAAGCTTACCAAAATTATATTTTATATTATACGAAAAATTATATTCAAGAGACCTTTATTGTACGAGATACGTGCAAATATGTCCTGGTGATCCCCCCCCCCCCATCATAACGTTTTGGACTAAAAATTGGATTGATAGAGATAAAACTTATTCTGACTCATTATTAATTACAGTACTATATATAGTAAATATTTCTCAATAAAATTAATACGTTATATTCTGATATATTTCAGTATTTTTTTTTTTTGTGGTGTGAGGCGGGCAGATCTAACGCTTCCTGTCGGCAGGTTATTGAAATTGGCTGAAACATTTATTATTTCCGTTTGTATTTATTCACTTAATATTCACGGTAGTGTTGTGTTACCAATATGTATATTTATCTATTACTAAACTTCACGAGGGAAATCTGCTTAGTTTACGCAGCCCCTGCGTGACGGCCTTTTTGTTAGTCCTGATGTGTCTACCGAGGAAGTAAGGTCGAATATTTCTATAGTTGTGCAAGTCTCCTGAAGAGGCGTCGTAGCGAAAATAAATCAGTGGAGATAGTTTTTTATGTATTCGCTTTCGGCCATTTTCCCTTCAATATAATATTAATGATTATACTATTTTATTAATCTCCTTGGTTTTTTTTTTTGCAGGTTAAGAAATATGGCCCAGTAGAAGGATCAGTAAACAGTGTTTTCGTCCATTCAGGAAAGAATAAATGATAAGCCCCTCGCCTCCGACAGTCACAAATGAAAACAACTCACAATGGAAAAACGAATGCTGAAAATCAAATAAGATGCCTCAGAACTATAATCAAAATATTAATCAAATACTTAATACTCATGTATACAAGATAATACTGCAAAGATGTATCATCATCAATCATTTTCTTAATTAACTTTTTCATAAAATAAACAGTTATTTCTTAATAGATTTTATTAAACTGCTTAACCCATTTCATCTCTTAAAGAGTTGTTTATTTAAGCCAGGTGTCATGTTGTCCTCCTTGATAAAACAGCTTTCTTTCTTGCCAACATTTTATATACTATGGCGGTCTTCAGGCTAGATAAGAAGCAGGGGATGATTCATAAGGATATCAGCTATTGGGGTCGCACTCACACGATCTTCGAGATTTCTCATCAAATGTCCATCGATTCTACCCAGGAGATGACGAAAATGAGGTCAGTTCAAAATTTGATATATATATATATATGTCGCTCTAGCGGTCGCAATTATTGTTTGATCGTTACCAAACTCGATATTTACTCGTTTTATGAAAAAAGAAAGATCAAGTTCGTTAATGGCTGAAATCGGAAAAGTGGGAGTTGGGATTTTTCGAAATATTTCCGTTACTACACGTCGGATTGAAATCTTGTATTGATCTTATTGCAAATTAAAGTTACTATAAATATTGTTATATACATTTATACTCTATTTTGAATATTCATCGAGATAATGGACAAGATGAGATCGGTTATTGTCGGTTCTGTTCGTGGGATTCCGCCGAAAGCTAGTACTACTACTGTTACTAGTCTGCAGATTTCTGTATTTTAACTGTAAAACTTCACGTGGGAATCTGCTTAGTTTACGCAGCCCCTGCGTGACGGACCTTTTTTTTATATGGAATAAATCTTATTGTTGTATTGTAAACATTAATATTCGCAGTATCCTACGTGAGGGGTGACCAATTCAAAAGAAATATGAAACACGCCAACTTGCGTGAAATCACATCACAGGTGACTTCTAGATATTTTCTATCAAGAAGTTAATCAGCATATTTCCTACTCGTGATATCTCGAGTTTTCTTAGTAGAAAGTTGAAAGAACGCAATTCCAAATTAAGTGAGCTTATAAGAGTACTTCTTCAGAATCGAACAGGTGAATGCAATCAAAAACTTTAAGGCATCTTTGATTTGGTATTCCGGTTCTTAATCAACTCTGCCAAAAATAAACCTCCTACTCAGCGTGTTTTTTGTTCTTTTTCTTTGGAAGTGGAACAATTAAATACATCGTTTTGACACTTATTAAAAAACTAATTCCATATTTTTTTATTTACAATATAAACACATTTTATGTAAGACTAGACATTTTCACACCATGTTCATGGGCCGGTGCATTTAGATCTTATTACTGTTCAAGTCTCCATTGGTCGGTAGAGTCTGCAGAGGAACAGTAACTTCCAATTCGTTCTGGACGTCTTCTTCATTCGTCACTAGAACATACCATTCAAAGATTAATTATTTAAATAAAGGTATTTGGAAATTGAGGACAAGCTAGACAAATAAATAAATTGGTATTAATAGAGCATTTTTCTCGTCATATTATTGATCTTACTTTAAATATTAGACAAGTTTCTCATGGCTCTGCTATAAAATTATCCTACTGAACATTTGTCAACTGCAGATTCTAAAAAAGGAGAACGAAATGTGATACTCTAAAGACCCAAAATACTTAATTTAAAGATTGTTGCACGCAATCATCAGGATTTATATTATAAGAACACTACATAATAATGTGCATGCTTTATTATGACTCTACATGTTGGAAATATTTCGTCAAACGTCTTTCCTAGTAGATGACGCAAATAAGACCAGTTCAAAATTATACATATATACATACACTTATTTGTCTGTTGCCTCTCTAGCGGTCGAAATTATGTTTAATCGTTACCAAAATTGATATATAAGCATTTCATGTAAAACTAAAACCAAGTTCGTTAACGGCTGAAATAAGACAGAAGGGATGAATTTTAAAAATTCAAAATATCTTCGTTATCATACGTCGTATCGAAAAAGTTTATAAAACAAATCTTATTGCACATTATATGTTGTTATATGGAGTTTTTCACTATCTTGATTATTAACCGAGACATTTACATTAATTAGTTTTCTGCCTTCACACCTACTCATGTCATATTTCCAATAAACATTATTTTTTTTTAAGTTTAAATACCAAATTTTGATCGCAATGAGCTTACACTTTTTGAGATAAATGCAGATACTTGACGCAAGTGGGAAATTTGCTATGTTAACGCAGCTGACTTTTTATTGGTCTCAGTAAGGATAAGGTGTAACTAAACTATATCAAATTCAATTAACATTTTAATTCTTTCTTACTCAGGCTTCATACTGCTGGGAAAATAGATGCTGAGATTACATCATCAGCGTATAATTTTCAATCTGCATAGTTTACGCAACGCGTGATGGGGACTTTTTGTTGTGTTCAAACTAATACTTTGATTGCCAAGTTTCTCTTAAGGCTATATGAGCTTACCTCGAGGTTTATGAGCCTTGTCCTTGAGGAAGCATATGGTGACGAGGGTAGAGAGAACGGAGACAGAGGCATAGACTCCAAGCAACCTGTTGAATCCCAGCTTAGTGACTAGCCACGGATGGCTGTGAAGAGCTGCGAACGCCGAAGCGTACGTTGTTGTAGTCGTAAGGCCCGTGCTAACCTGCAAAATAATATATAAAATATATGTATTATAAATATAATATAAAAAATTATATTCTACATGTTAAAACGACTTAGAGGGGAAGAAAATCCGAAAATCAAAATATTTTTGCTAAATTTCAAATAACAAATCTTGGGAGAACTTCGGCTGTCTGCCGAAAATTAAATTTTTTAATTTAAAATTAAATTAAATTAAATTTATTGCCTGACGAAGATGGACGCATTTCCATCGAAAATTTGCAGAACAACAAAAATTCCAACCGCTGGAGCAGACAGCCGAAGTTCTCACAATGATAATACTCCCCAGCGATGCAGCCTCAAAAATAGAATAACAAATCTTGTTGCAAACTCAATTGTCTCCTCAATTTTATTTTATACGTTTACATTTCCTCTATGTCGATTACTAACCGAGATATTTGAATATTTATTAAATTTTAAATTTAAATTGTTTATTAACGTCCGCGTTTTGCAACTAAGGCTAATTATGGCGGGTTATCTAAAGGTTACCACATTTTTCTAGCCAGGGTGGGACCAAGGACTTTATTTAATGAATTCCGTCACTAAATAAATTCTTATTGCCCAGGCGAGAATCGAACTCACCACTCTAGGTTTGCCATGTGAGAGTAAGATCAACGGTTTAACTCACATTTAAATTTTAGGTTCCAGTAAAAAAGAAAAAAAAAACACTTTTAGTCATGGTAATAAACAATAATAGTGATATATTCTTCATATTTTATGGCAAAGGCCCAACATGCCGTGGTTCTCTTGCCACCTTTTCAGGGGTTATCCATTTCTGAAGTTCTCTTTTCCTTTTTACATTCTCAACTACCTCCTCTCTGAGGACAGTTGCGACGAATTTAAAAGGGGAACGAATTTAAGGGGGGGGCATAAAATATGAAGATTATACAAATAATATTGGGTCCAGAATAATAATAATAATAGTGATCCCCCTAGGAATGCGGGGGTTAGAGGGGGGGCGGGCTAATTCAAAAATTCATAGTATTTCCGTTCCAGCAACCTATTATTACACAATAATTGTGGCTCTACATATATATTTTTTCGTAACTTCTACTCTGATGGATTTTTATTTAGAAATGGAGAATATATGGTGAGATAAGTTCCATACTCTCTCATTCCACGACATGGGAAATATGCTATGTTTACGCAGCGCCTGCGTGACGGACTTTTAATATCATTAAAATGTAGTAAGTTAAAAGGATTCATACACATTATATGTATAATCTAATTGGATAATGCCTAAATAATTTGGATAATGAAGTTGAATAACCTATTGTAATAAAAAATGCCCCGATTGAAGGAATTAGTAATTTGCCTCTATTTTTAACAGTTCTTAAATTGTTATTCATATCAGTTACTTCATGATTAAATACAATTATTCTTTTAATGAATGAATACTTAGATAAAGTAAAAACAATGTATTCGGATGGGAGGAGAGTTTTTTTAATTAGCATTCTAATCTTATCAGTTTTTTGTTAGTAAATACTTTTGGGTTGGTTGAGAAACCACTTGAGCTGACAATGAAGGTAGTATACTTTTGAATCTGTGATTTCTTTCCTTGTTGTCTCAGATGAAGTATTGAAGGTAACTCTGATTTTGAGAAGAACACTTCCCTGACATTATGTAAGATACCAACTCTTTATTTGTCATTGTTATATCACTAGAAATATATTGGAGAATGTCGGATAGTGTATTGATGATAACCCCCATTATTTGAATATTTGTATGCATGGTGCTAGGAGTCAGAATTAAATACTGGAAATAGCAGGAGCTGTGAGCCAGGGGTGCCGAAGCTAAACAGATTTCCCATATGCTGATACTGATAACTACTGATCTCATCTCACCGTTTATTCTCTATTCTCAAATAAAAATCCGATGAGTAGAAGTGGGTGGTCAATAAATCTTACTTGGTGATATCAGACAACTTATTTGCATTTATTTCATATAGTAAACGTCTTCAGAAAACCATAATAGGTACTCAAGCTTGGAATAAGACGTTTGTATGATACATTCGCTTACTTTTAAGATGCAATGTCAGTAGAACAACACTTTAGAAAATTAAATTTACAACAACGTAGGTTATATAAAGGAAAACGTAGGATCCAATGAGTAAGGCATGAGGAATCTTAGGAGGAAGGCATGAAGAATCCTGTGAGGAAGTCACGAGGAATCCCGGAGGAAGTCACGAGGAATCCTGGGAGGAAGACATGAGGAATCCTGTGAAGAAGTCACGAGGAATCCTGGGAGGAAGACATGAGGAAACTTAGAGGGAGTCACGAGGAATCCTGGAGGAAGTCACGAAGAATGCTGGGAGAAGTTACGAGGAATTAATGGTACTAAGAAGTTGTGTGTGAAAGGCCACTGCTGTTGGTGCAAATGTTCTGAAAACGCTCTACTGCTTAAGTAAATATTCCTTCATACATTTTTCATTGGCTCATACCTGAGTTTCGGCTATACTAATTTTCTAACTATGCATATATATATATATATATATATATATATATATATATATATATATATATATATGTTGTGCATTTTCGCGTATTTTTTCACTGCCCACGAGAACTTTAACTTCCTATACATTCCTACACGTGTTCAGTAATGCCCTCATTCGATTCTTAAGAAACTTTCTGTTACTCACAGCTCTGAAATCAGGTAGGAAGACCTCGCCGATGAGAGCTTGTATGGCAGAGCTGGCGAGAGCAGATGTGAAGACGAAGACCAAGAGGCAGACGAGGGAGGAGGTGTTACCGCTCGCCAGGACGAGCAGGACCAAGGAGGAGAAGTAGCCACCATAGGATGCAAGTGCACGCCTGCCGAACTTGGCAGCCAGTGGCGCAGCTAGCAGAGATGCACCCAGCCTCACTGCACCGAGGCAGACTGCACCCAGGCCTGCTTCCTCTAGGCCTCCTGCTCGTAGTAGCTGCACCTGTGGACACAGACAAATGAAACAATTGCTCCCTCATGCGAAATCTGCTAAAAAGGCGCTGTTGGCTAAAGGGTGCAGCATTGAGACCATGGAATACGGAAATCATTGAAGATTTCAGTTGAAATTTCTAAAAAGTTTGATATTTAGGGTAATAAAACATCTCTGGTAAATATTTCTCATACGGGCGACTATTTGTAACTCGCAATTGGGATTTTGGTTTGGAGGTGGCGTTTTATAGTTTGTAAAAGACACTTTTCAAGTGAGGAGATGGCACTAATCAAGTAGGTATACTTGGTGTAAGGTTATTTTTCATTATATCGTCACCAAAAGACGTTGGAAGTAGGTGTCATTATGCAGAAAAATAAGTTAAAAAAATGTTTTAATTTAAACGGTTTTAGTGAAATAATTACAGATAAAAATTATGAAGAAAATTTACTAAAATCTATCAAATAATCCTAGGTCCTAGGTACCAGTCACCACAACACTCTCCTCTTCAATCTAGAGCATTGATCAGACAAATAAAATCGTGGGGCGTGTGAAATTTTTATCAACAATCAACCATTTAGATGATCATAAATGCTTTTTACGTATTCACCAATGTTACCTTACGCCAGTCTTATGGTTGACTGTTGTCAGAAATTTCACACGCCCCACGATTTAATTTATTTGTCTGATGAATGCCCTAGATTGATGAGGAGAGTGGTGTGCCGACTAGGATTATTATATTAGGTTTTTAGTACATTTTTTTCATCATTTTTATCTGTATTTATTTCAATAAAACCGTTAAATTAATTTTTTTTAAAACTAATATTATTTTCAAGTTTCTAGCTTTAATTTCTCATTCCCTTTAGTTGCCTCATTCTTACAAGGTTTATTTCCTGACAATTTGAGTCAATCTACCTCTAATACAAATAAGTAATCCACAATGCACTGTGTTCAACTTGTAAAGCCCTTTCATTTAATACCGATACCCATTACCCATATTGAAACAAACATGAAATCTGGCATGTTATGCCGGTGGTAATCTGAGATTTTAAAATTGTAATAGTGTACAGTATTCTGCTAATCATGCCTTTCATTCCATAACCATAATGAGGGAGTTGTGTGGGATTTTGGACGTCATTTTGTATCTAAAATATACCGGTAGATATGGCCATATTGGATTTACAAAGATACTGAATATATTAAATTGTATTGTCATCAGAACTAAGTGCGTGTACCACATATCAGATCAAACAAACAAATTTGAGCATGTAATTGTACTTACGGCATAAGATAATACAACAGTTGTGCCAGAGAGCTGTTTGAGAGCCGATAGAGATGCCATGAGAGCGAAGGGCTGGGCCACATCCGCCCTGTTGATGAGCGCACTGAAGAATGACCTATACGCAGCCTTCCTGTCTGAAGAACTACTCTTGGTTTCCGGCACCCAGAGATAGACTCCCAGCAAACAGGCACAGGTTGTAGCAGCACAGCAGATCGCTGCTCCTCTCCACCTGTCCTCCTGACAATTATTAGTTGGTTCCTGTCTAAACCTCGTCCAACATTACACTAAAAGCAACTTCTATCTAACTCTTAACACCATTCTAATAGACTGTTCAGTCCAACATTTAAAAGTTTATATTCTAATACTGATTATCACTTTAAAATAAATAAGTTTTAACTCCAACTTAAATCCCTGACTGTGTATGTGCGTTCGTGTTGTGGGCGTGTGTGGGATTGTAAATGCAAGTGTAATAAAAGTTAACTTGATAATTTTAATGTTCTCGATACCAATTTTTATTTATTTATTCGAATAATAATAAGTTTAACAACTGGATGTATAAAATTGTAAACATAGTTTAATTATCTGGTTAGTTTATAACATATTTTTCGTTTTTGAATTTAATTTTTTTTCTCTCTTTTGTTGATTATTCGTGTTTTCAGAAATGACATGACACAACTTTCGAAACTCTTCCTCAAATGTCCATCTCGAGGCTTTTCGGTGAATTGTTTAGAGGCGTGAAATTTTGAAAATTCGAAAAATCTACGTTATTTTACTTGGGATCGAAACATTGTCTGATTTAATTAGATTGTGTGAACCGGTTAAATATCGACTATGGTAAAAATCAACTACACATTTTCGAGTAAAGAACGAAAAAACTTAATTGATGACCCAATCACATAACGTGTTAGCGTGTATCACACAAAGTAAAAGTTCAATGAAAACTATATTTGGTATTTGACTTTGGAATGTAGAGATGCATGATACCTTATTCTTAATATGACATGAGTAGGAGTGGGGGTTTACTGAAAAACGAAAACTATAAAATCCAAATATCTCGGTTAATATTCATTATACCGAAAATATATATAGAAATACTTTAGTAGAACATTTAACTTTTAATATGATATTAAATCATATTATTATGTGGAGCAGACAGGCAAGAAGACTGCTACAAGAGTCAACCAACACATGGCTGATCTAAAACATAACAGAACAAATACATCCGCCAATGCCAAACACGCAAGTATTTGTCCCCACCAAATTAAATTTGACGAAACAAAGGTTTTACACAGAGAGGACCACGTCGGCAAAACATTAGTCCTGGAAGCCCTAGAAATAAATAAGAGGACAAATACTATAAACGGCGTGGACGGTGTCATACTTTCTGAAACGTGGAAAGCCATACTAAAATAAAATAAAAACTCCACAACATATGACTAATTTAAGCAGCCATTCAAATCAAATTTATGCCTGACGAAGATGGACGCAGTTCTATCGAAAATTTGCAGCCCAAAAATTCCAACCGCTGGAGCAGATAGCCGAAATCCTCACAATGACGATATTAAACCTATTTAAATTTTTCGATAAAACGAAATTCCCCCCATCTAAACTCCCCTCCCATTGGTCCGATTTCAGCCATTAACGAAATTGATCTTTATTTTTACATTAGTCAAAGTAGAGTTTGTTAACGATAAAATCAAAATTGCGACCGCTAGAGCGTTCACTGAAAAATATATATAGTTTTGAATGGACCACATTTTCGACATCTCCTGGGTAGGATCGATGGACATTTGAGGATTTTTTTGAAAATTGCGTACGGCACCAATAGACCCCTTATTCCCTTGGGGGAAACCTGTTATTGTAATATAGTTTTGTTTTAGCGATGGACAACTCTAATTGCAAACAAAGTTTCAGAATTGTTTGAATCTTAGGGTTCCCTAACACCTTCTGTCAGCCACACTGGCCCCCTGTATAAGCAAATCTGGGTATAATCAATATACTTATATGACAGTTCTCACCTTGAATACTAGGCCTAGGGAGTACATAGCTAGTAGGCCGAGGGAGAAGGCGGTGTGTTTGAAGGTGGTGACGACAGACCTCAGTTTGGGCGCAGATATCTCGGCAATGAGCACCGATACTGGAGCAGAGGACATCCCTGCAGACAGGCCTGTCAGCAGTCTGCCTACCACCAGCCAACCACCGCCGCTGATGATCAACCAACCTGGCAACGGAGGCAAAGTGTTAATAATGGATAGTTAATGTGAGGAGTTAAGCCATGTCAATGGAGACGGCCCTCTCACCAAAGAAAAAAAAAGGAAAAGGAAGAAAGGAAAAAACTCCGTTACGAAGGGGCAGCGTAAACTAAGCAGATTTCCCAGAAGTTTTACAATAGAGAAATTTCACGAGAGCCAAGCAGTTAAGGAAACGGCCGAACTAGCTTTTAGCGGGAAAATCACTCGTCCGTTAGCCGTTCAGATTTAATAAAAATGCAAATATCTCTGTTAATATTCAAGATAGAGGAAAAATGTATATAACAACATTTATAGTAAATTTAATTTCCAATAAGATTGATTCTGTAAAATGTTTCGATCCGACGTATAGTAACAGAGATATTTCGAAAATCTTCCCATCTAAACCCCTCCTCCCACTAGTCCGATTTCAGCCGTTAACGAACTTGATCTTTATATATATATATATATATAAAACGACTATATATATCGAGTTTGATAACGACTATATTGGTATATATATATCTATATATATATATTTGTATATATATATAGATATATATATATATATATATATATATATATATATATATATAGAGAGAGAGAGAGAGAGAGAGAGAGAGAGAGAGATACAGTTTTGAACGGACCTCATTTTCGTCATCTACTAGGTAGGATCGATGGACATTTGAAGAAAAATTTCGAAAATTCCGTCATGAGTACAACCTCAATAGCTGATTTCCCTTAAGGGAAATCTGCTAAAAGTCCGTCACGCGGGGACTGCGTAAACTAAGCAGATTTGCCATGTGAAGTTTTACAATAGAGAAATCTTCATACTGGCAACACAATACCACCGTGATTAAATACAAACGGAAATTAGAAATATTTCAGTTAAATAAAATAAATTCCCAACTGAAACGGCTTCTGAATTGTAAGAATAATTTATATTTTAATAACTCAAATTTTAGTAGTCCAAGAACTAAAGAAGAGGAGGGGGGGGGGGGCGGATGAACAGAACGTATTTGCATAAATCTCACAAAGTAAGGAAGGTAAGGTAAGGTTAGAAACGACAGGTAAGGCTAGAAGAAGCTTCCACCTGAGCCGAGCAATGACGAAAATGTCCGACCTAATACCCGACCACAGACTTTATAAAAATGCAAATATCACGGTTACTATTCAAGATAGAGGATAAATATATATAACAATATTTATAGTAAATTTAATTTGCAATAAGATTGATTCTATACCATTTTTTGATCCGATGCATAATAACGGAGATATTTTGAATTTTCAAAAATCCCCCTTCTAAACCCCCCTCCCTCTAGACCGCTTTCAGCCTTTTTACATAAAACGGTTAAATATCAAGTTTCGTAACGATCAAACAAAAATTGTGACCGCTAGAGCGTTAACAGACAAATATATATATATATATATATAATTAATTTTGAACGGACCTCATTTTCGTCATTTCCTGGGTAGGATCAATGGACATTTGAAGAAATTTTTCGAAAATCGCGTCATGTGTATGACCTCAATAGCTGATTTCCCTCAAGAGAAATCTGCTAAAAGGAAAAAAAGATAAAAGGGGGGGGGGGTTGAAACAGAAAATATAGAAAGAAAAAATGAAGGAGAAATATTGAAAAAAGTAAAAAGTATAAAACAACGGCCTAGTGTCTCATGCACACTATGCATTTCCCATGGTCGGTGAAGTCAAATACGGTGCAATAAATGTTGGGCATTGAGGACCTTGCTGTTTTTACCCAAAATGAAACGAAAAAACCAACATCAATGGAGGAATGAAATGGTTTCAGTGATTCATAACATCTCTTCAGAGTTATCAAATTAACAACAAAGACCTTTTAGAAGATCCCCCCCCCCGTTGGGGACCTCAGGGATTGGGGTCGTGCTTATGACGATATTTCCATCGATTCTACCCAGAAATAATGAGGTCCGTTCAAAACTGTGTATATATACATATATAGGCATATTTGTCTGTCTACGCTCTGCTCTAGCGGTCGCAATTTTTGTTTGATAGTTACCAAACTCGATATTTTCTCCAATCCAAACTCGAAATCCAGCCAATGGAAGAGGGAAAGGGTAGAAAGGGAGAGTTTCGAAAATTCTTAATATCTCCGGTATTTAGCGTTGGATCGAAAAAATGTAAAGAACAAATCTTAATGCATGCCTTGAAAATGAGGTTCATTCAAAATTATACATACATATATGTGTGTATATATATATATATATATATATATGTACATATATATACTGTCTTTTACCACTCTGGTGGTAGAAATGTGTTGTCTTATTGTTGCCAAACTCGATATATACTGCTCAAAAATGAATAGGGATATTGGCTGTTTTGTGGTATTTATGGGGCCTAGCATTTTTGTTGTTTTTTAAAATTATAAATATCATTAATATTTATTAGAAATTATTGTCTTTATCCCACATAAAAAATAATTTAATTAAGGTCCATTTAATTAAGATTAATAGGATAAGAAAAAATAACCAATATCCCTATTCATTTTTGAGCAGTATATAAGCGTTTTATGTAAAACTAAAGAGCGAGTTCGTTAAGGGCTGAAATCGGACCGGTGTAATTATAGGTCGGATCGCAAAAATGTATATAGTCAATCTTATTGCAAATGTAATTACCTATAAATGTTGTTATGCTTGCGTTTTTTTTTGTTTTTTTTCACTATCTCTAGATTAGATCTCTTCGAGATATTCTCATTTTCTAGTTTTTGGCCTTCAAAAAACCCCCACTTCTACTCATTTTATATTAAGTATAAGCTACTTTATTTGAAGCCTAAATACGAAAAAAGTTCTCATTGAGCCTTTATGTTTTGAGATAAGTGCAAATACGTTTTCCACGTAGATCTGCTTAATTAATTAACTGCCCCGCGTGCGGACTTTTGACTTTTCAAAGTCCAAGATAAGTTTCCGGCTTATAGATATATATGATAATGATATCTTTCCAATATTTGAATGTGGTTTCCATTAGGAATCTAGTAAAACATTAAACCTGACATGTGGGTTTTACCTCCAAAGGCGAGTAGCAGAGCAACCAGGAGTCCAGCCTTCCTCCCATAGCTGTCTAGGACAGGACCGATGGCCAAACTGCCGCCTATCATAGCTAGGTGGGATGCACTACCTAGAATAGATAACATAATCAATATTTAGTTGAAAACTAGAAGAACAATTGGTATAACTGACACATAAATTATCAACTGAATCAAGAAAAAGTCACCATGTATTCTATACCAAGATATATAAGGGGTATTTTTAATATGTAGTAGATTTATTCTTTGAGAGTTCAGCTATTGGGGTTGCACTCATGATGAGATCTTCGCAAAATATCTTCAAATTGTCAATCGATCATACTCAAGAGATAAGTCACTGAAATATATGAATAAGTGGTCGATTTATATATATATATATATACTAGCTCAGATACCCGGCATCGCCGGGGAATTCATTTGAGGCTGAATGGTGGTGTTATTTTTTTGGCAAGGCTTTACTTTGCACAATATTTTGACATTTGCCCTCCCATTATTTAGGGTTTATACCCGTCGTTGCTGTAGATTTGTTAATAATAAAATTAATTCCTGTGCATTATGCATGA
This sequence comes from Riptortus pedestris, assembly GCA_019009955.1. Classification (NCBI taxonomy): domain Eukaryota; kingdom Metazoa; phylum Arthropoda; class Insecta; order Hemiptera; family Alydidae; genus Riptortus; species Riptortus pedestris. The sequence goes on from CM032228.1 coordinate 244,210,836, forward strand.
ATTTTAATTATTAAGGACTAAATATTAACATAGATTTGAATTAATTTTTCCAATTGAGGTACGTGGTAGTTCATATTGGAAAGAATTGTTGAGCATACCAATATTATACGCAAATTACATGCTTCATACATCGTTCCCGAAAAAATGTATAAAACAAAAGTTACTCTATATAACAAAGTAAATAAATTTTGTTCTGTGCATGTTTATCAAAAACACAAATAGACAATGAAATATCGCGAATTTTTACTTCAGGCTTCCCTCATAACCTCCCGTTCGAACCTAAAAATTTTAATATAACTTATAATCATGGAAGAGTTAATGCTAAATGACATACCGAGTTTTGTTAAGTTCGGCTCAATTGTTAGTGCCCAATAAAAGTGTTGGCTTCCGCTTTAGTTTTTGGTGTATATCTCGTTTATACTTTGTTATACGGCAAAAGTGAATATAACAAAAATTACTTTAAATAACCGAATAAACAACTTTTGTCTTGTGCATATTTGCAGTAAAACCAGTAGAAAACGAAATACCGCTATTTTTAATTTCTGGCCTCCCTTACAACCCCCCCTCCTGCCCGACCCTAAAATGTTGGTATGTCTTATAATAATCAATAATACATATACCGAGTTTTATTTAGTTTGGTTGACTCTTTTGTGACAAATAATATTGTTGACTCTCGCTATAATATTTAGCGTATAACGCATTTAAACTTCGGAATACGACGAAAGTGTATATAACAAAAGTTACTTTAAATAACAAAATAAACAAAGATTGTTAGGTGCATATTTGCCGAAAAACCGATAGCGTATGTCTATTTACGCTCTAGAAGTTACAATTATTATTCGATTGTTACCAAACTCTACATTCAATAGAAGTAATAAATATGTAAATTGACAGAAAGATTTCCCATTGCCGTTAGAATTTATTTACTTAACTTTTCACGGTGGTGTTAAGTGTTACCATTATGTAGATTAATCTATTGTAAAAGTTCACGTGGGAAATCTTAGTTTACGCAGCCCTTGCGTGACGGACTTTTTAGTTTTGGATAAAACGAGAAAATTATGAATATGGTTTTAATGAAATAAATCGAAGTTCAGAGTCTACATTGTAAAATGGCGATTGATGTCGTTACATCTAATGTATTTCAATTAAACAACTTATAACTTATAATTACTATTTATTATTATTATGTATTATTATATTTATATTACAACACACTGGCGGTATAATAATCAAGATTCAGACATGCATAGATATATTTGAACCTAAGAATGTAATTTAATCTTGGGAGTGTGTGCCGGGATTATGTAATCCGATCGATTACATTTGAGAATGTCATCCAAATACCACCATCAATATTTATGCACAAGTATATTAGTAAAGTAATCTATTCAGTTCATTTTCAGTTCTTAAGGGTCCACACGCGGCGTCATTTTACAAGAAATTCTCCATTTCCACACTAACTTATACCATAGTATATCGCTAGCTAATGATCTGCCAGCCGAAAATGTTATTCGTTAGTGGTCAAAATCGATATTTCACTCCTACACTACTATGGCTAATTGGGACGGGTTATCAACAGGTTACCACCCTTTTCTAGCCAGGGTGTTAAATGATTTATTCACTAAATAAACTCCTATTGCCCAGGCAGAAAACGAACTCGCCCTCCACCATGTTAGATTAAAGCCACTTGATTAAAGCCAACACGTTAATTTACACGGCTAACCTGAGCCCTAAATTTCATTATAAATTGTTTTACTCAAATAAAAATGTGTGAGGCTCAGGTTAGCCAAGTGAGTTAAAGCGTTGGGCTTAATGGTAAACCTAGACTGACAGGTTCGATTCCTGCCTGGGCAAAGGAATTTATTAAGTGACGAACTCGTTAAACAAAATCCTTTGTCCCACCCTCGCTAGAAATGGGTGGTAACCTGTAGACAACCCGTGCCAATTAGTCATAATAGCTTAAAGTGGGCATTAAGCTAAATAATAATAAACCGCTAAATTGGTGTACATCAAAAACAAGAAGTAGAAATCTCCAAATTCATGAACGCAAATAACGAATCAGGTATTCCAAACACTATTCAATCTACACATGGTTTCTATAAATACCATACTAAGGAATATATTGATGAATATTTGTTTTCACGTCCAAGACAAACCCCAGTTCTAGTTGAATATTCGGATTCTCAAATAGCCTATGAAGGATAATACCTTGGAATAGTAAATATAAAATGTCATAGAAATCTTCTTTGTCGTTTTTGAGTGAGAAAAAACGGGCAGACAGACAAAATTTTCAATTTTGATGCCATTGTTGATAGAATGTTCTGAAACTTGAAACAAACTTACCCCCCCGCAGAATTTAAATAGAAAATCAAACAGACCTTAGAGTTTTATTTATGCATTTATGTATTTGAAGCTACGACTATTAGGTTTAGGAAAATATGGAGCTCTAGAACTGTTTTGTTTTTCTCTTTGATTTTAATGTAATGTCAAATGATGTTTTTCCGAAATGGATGTAACGTATCATTTAAATCATGATGCATTTCTTACTGTCAACATAAATATGGCTACTTACCTATCCATGATACTTGTCCTGATACATGCAGAGCCTCGGCGACTGAGGGGAATGCTACCGTCATTCCCGAAGACAGGAGTCCTCCACTGGCAGCCAGGCATGGTCCAACCTGCAATCTCACAACAATTATCAGGATAACAAGTAACATACACTTTATATATATATATATATATATATATATATATATATATATATATATATTAGCTTCACCTTTCCATTTTCAGCAGATTTCCCTTAAGGGAAATCAGCTATTGAGGTCGTACTTATGACGGTATTTTCGAAATTTTTCTTCAAATGTCCATCGATCCTACCTAGTAGATGACGAAAATGAGGTCCGTTCAAAACTGTGTGTATATATATATATATACCAACATGAAGTGAGAATATAGGCTGACATGAAGGAATTTCTTGGGCTTGGACTGGGTTAGCAGATTTCCCTTAAATATATATATAGAGCGGTCACAATTTTTGTTTAATCGTTACCAAACTCGATATTTAGTCGTTTTATGTAAAAAGAACGATCAAGTTCGTTAACGGTTGAAATCGATATTTAGAGGGTGGGTTAAGAGGGGATTTTCGAAAATTCAAATGTTACTATACGTCGGATCGAAATATGTTAGAACTAATCTTATTGCAAATTAAATGTTCTATAATTATTGTTATATACATTTATTCACTATCTTGAATATTAACCGAGATATTTGCATTTTGTAGTTTTCAGCTTTCAGTAAACCGCCACTTCTACTCACGTTACATAAACAATACTCTGCTACATAATTAATCACATTATTTGAAGCTTAAATACCAAAAATTATATTCAAGAGACCTTTATTATATGAGATACATGCAAATATGTCCTGGTGACCCCCCCCCCCTCAGTCTTAACGTTTTGGACTACTAAAATTGTGTTGATTGAGATAACAATTATTCTGACTCATTATTAATTACAGTACTAGATATAGCAAATAGTTCTCAATAAAATTAATATGTTAGAGTCTGATATATTTCAGCAATTGTTTTTCTTTCCGGTGAGAGGCGGGCAGACCCGTTTGTTTACATTTCTAACGCATCCTGTCGGCAGCTTATTGAAATTGGCTGAAAGACTTCTTATTACCGTTTGCATTTATTAACTTAATATTCACAGTGGTGTTGTGTTACCAGTATGTAGATTTATCTATTACTAAACTTCACGAGGGAAATCTGCTTAGTTTACGCAGCCCCTGAGTGACGGACTTTTGGTTTGACCGTTACCAAAGAACAATTTAGACGTTTTATGTAAAACTAAAGATCAAATACACTAAAGGCTGAAATAGGGCTTCAACGTGTTATAACATAAACCTCTTTATTCTAAGCTTAAATAACAAATATTATTTTTATGAGACCTTTATTATATATATATATATATATATATATATATATATATATATATGCACAATATTTTGACATGTACCAGTCCCAGTGTTATACGGGTTAATACCCGTCGTTTCTGTGGATTTGTTAATAATAAAAATTAATTTTTTATGTTAAGACTTCACTGTCCTCCATATTGCCATATTTCCCGTTTCCTGTGCATTGTGCATAGATTTGAATTATTAAGGACAAAATATTAACATACATTAAAATTAATTTTTCCAGGTAGTTCATATTGAAAAGAATTGTTGAACAAATTTCTCTAAATAACAAAAATAAACAACTTTTGTTATGTGTATATTTGCCGAAAACCCAATAAGAAACGATCACTATTTTAACTTCAGGCCTCCCTTATAACTCCCCACTCCTGCCCGTCCCTAGAAATGTTAGTAATGGCTTATTATAAGGAAGGCATTAGTGCTTAATGCACATACGAGTTTTTATTTATTTCGGTTGGGTCTTTTGTCCCAAATAAAATTGTTCACTTCCGCTATAGGTTTTAGCGTATATCTCGTTTATAATTCGGTATACGAACAAAATTGAATTGATAAAAGTTACTCCAAATAACAAAATAGACAACTTTTGTTATGTGCATAATTGCCAAAAATTCTATAGGAAACGAATTATTGCTATTTTTAATTTCCAGCCTCCCTTACAACCCCCACTCCTTCTCGTCTCTAGAAATAATGGTACAGCTTATTATCATGAAGAAGTTAGTGTTAATTCACATACGGAATTTTATTTAATTCGGTTGGGTCGTTTGTCCAAAATAAAATTGTTCACTTCCGCTATAGGTTTTAGCGTATATCTTCTGTATATAATTCGGTATACGAAAAAAAGGTATATAACAAAAGTTACTCTAAAATATCAAAATAAACAACTTTTGTTATGTGCATAATTGCCGAAAAAACCAGTAGGAAACGAAATATGGCTATTTTTAATTTCAGGCTTCCCTTATAACCCCCACTCCTGTTTCGTCTCAGTGGATATTAATATAGCCTAAAGTCTAAGTTGGGTTAGTAGTAATATACATACCAAGTTTCATAAATTTCGGTTCAGCCGTTTTATGCGTGAAAAGGTAACAAACAAACAAATAAACAAACAAAACAGACACCAAAGAAACAAAATGCAGTTATGGTGTCTATGACATGTGTGAAACGAAAAGGTATTGTGAAAATTTCGCGATAAAAATTCAATGTACAGACAGAGGTTACAATTATATATATATTACTAGCTCAGATACCCGGCTTCGCTCGGGAATTCATTTGAGTCTGAATTGTGATGGAATTTTTTTGGCAAGGCTTAACTTGCACAATATTTTGACATTTACCCGTACAAGTGTTTAGTGAACATACCCGTAGTTTCTGTAGATTTGTTAGTAATAAAATAATTTTTTATCTAAGGACTTCACTGTTCTCCATATTGTCATATTTCCCGTTTCCTGTGCATTATGCATAGATTTGAATTATTAAGCATAAAAATATTAACATACATTTGAATTAGTTTTTCCCGGTGAGGTACCTTGTAGTTTTCCAAAGAAATTGTTGAGCAAATTTCATTAAATAGGAGACGAAATATCACTATTTTTAATTTCAGGCCTCCCTTATATAACTCCCATCCCTACCCGTCCCTAGAAATGTTAGTATAACTTATTATAAGGAAGGCGTTAGTACTAATTCACATACCGAGTTTTGGTTTAGTTCGGTTGAGTCTTTTGTGCCAAATAAAATTGTTGACTCCTGCTATAATTTTTAGCGTATAACACCTTTATACTTCGGTATACGACGATACTGTATATAAAAAAGTTTCTCTAAATAACAAAATAAACAACTTTTGTTATTTGCATATTTTGCTGAAAAAGCAAAAGGAAACGAAATATCACTATTTTTAATTTCAGGCCTCCCTTATAACCCCCACTCGTATTTGTGTACAAAGACAAAAATGAATATCACAAAAGCTAAGGTACTCGGCGATGCCCGGGAAATCATTCTCGACTGGTATTTTGATAGTAAGACTTCAATGTGTACAATTACACTTCCCTCCCCCCCCCACGACGTAATACTTTTCCGAAATCGCCAACACTGAAGGGTAACTTTTGGGGATTAATAGAATAGAAATTTCATTTTTGAAGGATAAATTAAAATGTGTTCCTAATCTATCCCTCTACACTTTTTGACTCACCGTTTTTCAATAGTTCTAACCATAATCATGGGTAGCAATTTATTACAATTATAATATCATCTATAGTGAACATATATCCTTTCAAAAAAGCCAATCCGAGCTCACATAGTATAGGCAAAGTTTTGCACGTAAGATTATATTTGTAATAATGAATCTCTCTGGAAATTGTTCCAGTAATGCCAGACGGGAAATAAAATAAACTCAATTAACTGGTAAGGCTCCCGTCATCTTCGCTCTCTCGCATGAGACTTCTCAACATTCTTCTACTTATATTATTGATGCAAAAACATTATTTTTTATAATTTATCTACCGGATGGAATTAACCCCCCCCCCTGAAAATATCATATCGAGTTTAAACGCATATTGTTTTTTGTCATGATGACATTACCATTAACGTTTAATTGTTATTATATTACATATTTGTTTCAATAACATCGAGGTAACATTATACAAATTAGATAATGGAAATGCTCTTATAGTTTATATTTCTATTGGAAATATAACAAATTAGAATATTTGCCGAAAATATAAAAAGCGAGTTTTTCATTTCAGCCTCTCTTATAATCCCCACTCCCCTTTTAACCTAAAATTTTTTAATTTAGCTTATAATCATGGAAGAATTAATGCTAATTCACACACCGAGTTTTGCTAAGTTCGGTTCAATTGTTAGTGCCCAACAAAATTGTTGGCTCCCGCTTTAGATTTTAGTGTATATCTCGTTTATACTTTTTCTATACGACCAAAAGTGAATATAACAAAAGTTACTTAAAATAACAAAATAAACAACTTTTGTCATGTGCATGTTTGTCGAAAAACCAATAGGAAACGAAATATCACTGCTGTTAATTTCAGGCCTCCCTTACAATCCCTACTCCTGCTCGTCCCTAGGAATGTTGGTATGGCTTATGAAATCAAGGCGTCAACACTAATAAACATTACCGAGTTTTATTTAGTTCGGTTGAGTCTTTTTGAGCCCAATTAAATTAATGACTCCCGCTATAGTTTTTTAGTTTATAACTCATTTATACTTTTGGTAAACGACAAAAGTGTATATAACAAAAGTTACTCTAAATATCAAAAATAAACAACTTTTATTATGTTCATATTCTGCCGAAAAACCAATAGTAAACGTAATATCTCTATTTTTAATTTCAGGCCTCCCTTATAACCCCACTCCTGTTCGTCTCAGAGAAATTAATATAGCCTAAAGTCTAAGTTGGGTTAGTAGTAATAAACATACCAAGTTTCATAAAATTCGGTTCAGCCGTTTATGCGTGAAAAGGTAACAAACAAAACAAACAAACAAACAAACAAACATACACGAAAGAAACAAAATGCAGATATATGGTGTCTATGACATGTGAAACGAAAAGTTATCGTGAAATTTCGCGAAAAAAATCAATGTACAGACAGAGGTTACAATTTTATATATATATAGATATATATATATATATATACTAGCTTAGATACCCGGCTTCGCCCGGGAATTCATTTGAGGCTGAATGGTGATGGTATTTTTTAGCAGGCTTTACATTGCACAATTTTTTGACATTTACCCGTCCCAGTGTTTAGGATTGATACCCGGTCGTTGCCGGTGATTTTCTAATAATAGAATTATTTGTTCGATAATTCTTCACATCTTCACTATTTTTATATTTCCCGTCTCTTATACATGTAAATATGGTGAATTTTTATTTCAGGCCTCCCTTATAACCCCCTCCCGTTCGAACCTAAAAATTTTAATTATAACTTATAATCATGGAAGAATTAATGCTAATTGACATACCGAGTTTTGTTAAGTTCGGTTCAGCCGTTAGTACCCGCTTAGGTTTTTTAACGTATAACTCATTTATACATAGGTATACGACAAAAGTGTATATAACAAAAGTTACTCCAAATAACAAAATAAACAACTTTTGTTATGTTTTTGTTTGCGGAAATTCCAATAGCACACGAAATATCGCTATTTTTAATTTCAGGCTCCCTTATAACCCCCACTCCATGCCCGTCCATAGAAAATGTTGGTGTGGCTTATTATAATGAAGGCCTCACTGCTAATACACATACCGAGTTTTATTTAGTTCGGTTGAGTCTTTTTGGCAAATAATATTGTTGACTCCCGCTATAATTTTTAGCGTATGACGCATTTAAACTTCGGTATAACGACAAAAGTGTATATAACAAAAGTTAACTCTAAATAACAAAAATAAACAACTTTTGTTATATGCATATTTTGCAGAAAAAACCAATAGAAAACGAAATATCGCTATTTTTAATTTCAGGCTTCCCTTATAAACCCCCACTCCTGTTCGTCTCAGAGAAAATTAATATAGCCTAAAGTCTAAAGTTGGGTTAGTAGTAATATACATACCAAGTTTCATAAAAATTCGGTTCAGCCGTTTATGCGTGAAAAGGTAACAAACAAACAAACAAACAAACAAACAAACAAACATAAACAAACAAAACAAACAAACAAACAAACAAACATACACGAAAGAAACAAAATGCAGATATGGTGTCTATGACATGTGAAACGAAAAGTTATCGTGAAATTTTCGCGAAAAAAAATAATTGTACAGACAGAGGTTACAATTTTATATATATATATAGATATATATATATATATATATATATATATATTGAAGATGTGGTATATATATATATATATATATATATATATATATATAAAATGCAAATTCAATGTGCGATGATGTCATAAATTAAGATTTTACGCTCTTGTCCTAAAAATTATTATTCCAATATTTAACCGTTTCAGTTAAGACTAAAGATCATATTCATTATTGGTAGAGATAAGGCCAGGAATAGTGAGGGTTATGAGAGGGGGCGGAATATCGAAAATTCAAAATATCTGCGTAATCATGAGCCAGAACGAAAAATGTTATAGAACCAATCTTGTTAAAATTTGATGCTCTACATTTGTAGCTCTATGCATTTATTCGTAACTCAAATATTAACCCTTTAATTGCTCAAACCCACAATAGTGGCTTGATCCAAGCCACTATAGTGGCTTTGCGCCATGAAAGCGTTAAGCGAGTAATTCGTACCTTTCTAGTTTTCCTTCAAAATATGTGGCGAAATGCGATCACTAGTGTGCCATTCCACCACGTGGAAAATATACAGATAACATGGGTTTCGTAAATATTTTGATAAGGTAAATTTCTATGAGAACCTTGAATTTTCACGGTGATAAAAAACGTTCTGAATGAATCGTAAGACAAGAAGAGATAACAATAGTTTATCAGAGGTAAACTAATAAATTATTAAATGAAGTAAAGTCTGTTGCACATGTGTAAATGTGTCATAGAATGATATTTGTTTTTGAATAAAGAACTCATTTGCTTTTGGATTACGACCGAAATTAACCTTTCGTGATTCAAAGATTACTACCGCGGAAATATATTGTTTAAAAGCAATAAAAGCTTATTTATTATATGTGATTTAACAGCCTGTCACGCAGGTGCTGCCATCTATTCTCTATTTAGGAACTCACTAAGAAGAACATAGACAGACGGGACATTATTTAAAAAGATTTAAAATTCAAGACAATGACAAATGTACTTGCGACTCACAGACAAAACAAACGTTTTTACATATACTCTATGACTGGTCAATATTTAATCAAAATAGATCAAATTTAATAATGAACATAATTTTAAAAGGAGGTAATTGGCCAGAACCAACTCATATTATATTTAACAAATATAATAAAGAACTTATAAAGTTTACCAAAAGTATAGATATGGATGTAGCAAAAAATACATTAGAATCTGAAGTTGATTGTGAGGAATGGGAATTAAAAATACAATGTATTTACCTTACATAGACTCACAAATTAAACATTGGTTGAGTTTAACTTTAATTGATTTGTTTTTTTATTCTTATTTTATTTATTTATATTTTCACTTCATATATTAATTTTATTTATAATTATCTTACTTATTTTTAATATTTTATTTTTTTAATATTATATTAGAGTAGATAAGTGATTAACGTGTTTATATTATAAAATAAATAAAAGCTCGTCACGCAGGGGCTGCGTTAACTAAGCAGATTTCCCATATATATATATATATATATATATATATATATATATATATATATTATACTTATATATATATATATATATTGAACGGACCTCATTTTCGTCATCTCCTGGGTAGGATAGGTGGACATTTGAAGAAAAAGTTCGAAAATCGCGTCATGAATAGAACCTCAATAGCTGATTTCCCTTGAGGTGTTTAAATATAATCATACATGTAATATGCCATGTGGCAATGGAACATGTATTCAAAAAAATAACTCCTCATAGGGTTACTATGAGGAGAAGGAAAAAAAAACCTATATAAACAAGAATTATAATAATTGTTGCCCTGAAGGTGTTTAGTGGCAATAACATTTCAAAGAAAACAATATTTGATATTTAAGCTTCGGATGAAAAAGGTGGTAGTCCTATAACAAGCTTTGATTACACGTCACTCCGAAACTTGTCGAAATAGATTAAATGAAATACAAAACGGATAATCTTATTGAAATATGAAAACGAAAACTTTTCGGGTTTACTTCATTTGCTTCAAAGAAGGACCAGAAAGTATACAGAACAACTATTGTAGACAAATGTTTTATTAACAGGATTTGTTAGGTAAAATTTAATTCATTTTGGATCATTGCTACGAAGGTGGTATTGCTCATGGTACAAAATTCCGTCACGCAGGGGCTGCGTAAAGTAATAAGATTTCCCACGTGAAGTTCTACAATAGAGAAATTTGCATACTGGGTAACACTTAAAGTAAAGTGTAAGTAAGTAAATACAAACTGTAATGAGAAATATTTCACTTAATTTTAATTAGATCCCAACGGAAACGGCTTCTGAATTGTTGACAAACAGGTCTGCCAACCATTCAGAGCTGAACAGATAGAAAGACATATTCTTCACCGGAAAAAAAACTATTACTGATATAATATCTGAATATAACATATAAGCTTTTTAGAAAACTATTTACTGTATCTAGTACTGCAATTTATAATGAATCAGAAGAATTTATATTTTAATAACTTAAATTTTTAGTAGTGCAAGAACTAAAGAAGAGGGGAAGGGGATCAACAGAACGTATTTTGCATATATCTCACAAAGTAAAAGCTTACACGATTCTCTAAACCAATTTAGAGGCTGAAAATTGAAAAATGCAAATATCTCGGTTAATATTCAAGATAGATAATGAATGTATATGGACAATGTTTATAGTAAATTTAATTTACAATAAGATTGGTTCTATACAAGTTTTCGATCTGACGATTAGTAACGGAGATATTTTCGAAAATCCCCTCTCTTAACCACCCCTTCCACTGGTTTTGATTTCAGCCATTAAGGAACATGATCTTTTTATTTGTATGAAACGATTAAATATCGAGTTTGGTAACGATCAAACAATAATTGTGGTAACAGACAAATATATAAATATTTATTTATATATATATATATATATATATTATATATATTATATATACAATTTGGAACGTACCTCATTATATTCATCTCCTAGGTAGGATCGATGGACATTTGAAGAAAATTGCACCTTTCAACTAACATTGAAAATTGCAATAATAAAACTAACAACAGGAAAAATACTACTGAAATAACCTAAAAAAGTAACAAAAAAATGGAATAAAAAAATATTAAATTAATGAATAATACAAACAATATAATAAATAGTTGATAAAGCAACCCGCTTAACAGAATAAGTATACATTTTAATACAACATGGAAAAATAAATAAATTGAAATGCTTTGTACGTAGTGATGAGTTGATCAAAAATTTTATAAAAACACGTTTAAAAAAACAAGGGGAAATCTGCTGAAAATCACAAATGAGATATATGAATTATAATAAAATGATATTTAACAAAGAGTGGGAAATACAAACAAAATAAAATACTATATTTTAGGAGATTTCTCTTAAGGGAAATCAGCTATTGAGGTTGTGCTCATGACGTGATTTTTGATACGTTTCTTCAAATGTCCATCGATCCCACCTATTAGATGACTAAAATGAGGTCCCTTCAAAACTGTATATATATTTATATATAATATATATTTATATATATTATATATATATATATATATGCCTGTTACCGCTCTAGCGGTTGCAATTTTTGTTTTTATCGTTACCAAACTCGATATTTAGTCGTTTTATGTAAAAAGAAAGATCAGTTCGTTTAACGGCTGAAATCGGACCAGTGGGGAGGGGGGTTTAAAGGGGAGGATTTTCTAAAATTGTATAGAATCAATCTTATTACAAATTAAAATTTACTATTAATATTGTTATATACATTTATTCTCTATCTTGGAATATTAACCGAGATATTTGCATTTTTATGAAATCGGGGCGGATAACGGACGAGTGACTTTCCCGCCAAAAGCTAGGTCGTTTTCTTAACTGTTTGCTCTCGTGAAATTTCTCTATTGTAAAACTTCACGTGGGAAATCTGCTTAGTTTACGCAGCCCCTGTGTGACGGACTTTTTAGAGTTTATCTAAATCTTATCTTATTTTAGAGTTTTAATTCGTTATACAACAATAGGGAGTACAACTAATGTTACTCTAAATAACTTGGTTATGTGCACGTTTGCCGAAAAGCGAATAGAAAATGAAATATCGTTATATTTCATTTCTGATCTTCCTTAATACCACCATTCGTGATCATTTCTAAAAATATATCTTATAATCCAAGAAGTTCTAATACTAATTTACATACAGAGTTTCATTGAGTGCCGTTTAGCCGTTTGTGCCCAATAAAATTGTTGACTCCCACTATAGTTTTTAGCGTTTATCTTATTAATACTTGGTTATACGACAAACCAGTATATAACAAATGTTGCTTGAAATATCAAATTAAATAACTTTTGTTATTTAAATATCTTCCAAAAAAAATAAAATAGAAAACGAAATAGCGTTATTTCCATTTCAGGGCTTCCTTATAACCCCCACTCTTGTTCGAACCTAGAAATTTTAATACAGCTTACAATCAGGTAGGAGTTAATATTGAATTACGTACGGAGTTTCATTGAGTTCGGTTAATTCTTTCATGCCATTTAAAATTGTTGACTCCTACTTTAAGTTTTAGTATATATCTCATTTAAATTTTGTTATACGAAAAAACTGTATGTAAAAAAAGGCAATCTAAATAACAAAAGAAACAACTTTATTTAAGTGTATATTTGCGAAAAAGTCATTAGGAAACAACAGATCGTTTTGGTAATTTCTAGCCTCCCTTATAAACCCCACCTCTGTTCGTCTCATAGATTATTAGTATAGTCTGAGTTGGGTTAGTAGTAATATATACGAACCAAGTTTCATAAAGTTTGGCCGTTTATGCGTGAAAAGGTAACAAATAAATCAACACGAAAGCCATAAAATGCAGATATCGCGTCAACGACATATGAAACGAAAAAGTATCTTGAAATTTCGAGAAAAAAGTCAATGTACAGAGGGGAAGTTAAAATTTTACACACACACACACACACACACACATATATATATATATATATATATATATATATATATATATATATATATATACTAACTATAGGAGGCCGTCCACTTAAAGACGATTATTAAATCGGAATTTTTAAAAAAAATCACTCTATTATTTAAAATAATTCTTCTAGAATTTATTATTAACTTAACGGAGGCTATTCATTATTTATACATAAAATATTTCCTGATTGAAAACCGCTTCACTGCTCATACTTATCATTCAGTTTCTTTTTGTGACAGGAAATGAGTGATCGTTTATTCAACACAACTTTGCGTTCATTAACAGCGCTAGATTGGAGCTGCCACGAGCCACCACGTAACATGAACACCGGAAGAAGCCGATTGGAAAATGGACGAAATATTGTGGACTACCACAATAATGACACCGCTGGAGACATATCGCACCTGACTGATTTAAGCTTACAACAAGACGTTTCTTTGCCTATTATTTCTGTGAGACGGTTCATTGAATACTGAAAAAAAAGTCATTGCGTGACGGACTTGAGATGTGAGTTTCGATAAATTTTTCTCAAATCTCCACCGATCCTACACAGGAGAGGACGAAAATGAGGCCCGTTCAAAATTATATGTACATATATATTATATATTTGTCTGTGTCTTTTCCGACTAGCGGGAAAGAGGTTTAGAGAGTAATATTTTGAAAACTTGAAATATTTCCTTTATTGTAAGTCGGATCGAAAAAATGTCGAATCTTATTGCAAATTAAATTACCTATAATTGTTCTTATATACATGTATTCTCTATAATGAATATTATTCCAGATATTTGGATTTTTTAGTTCAAACGCACACTCCTCTTTTCATATTAACAATAAGCTGTTATATCATGAACTATTTCATTACAAGGTTAAATACCAAATATTGTGTTCTTTGAACTTTTAAATTATAAAATATAAATTATTCTGATCCATTATAAATTACAGTAATTGATATAGTAAATAGTTTTCAATAAAATTAATATGTTATATTTCTGATATATTTCCGTAATTGTTTTTCTTTCACTTGATTTATCTATGGCTAAAGATCACGAGGGAAATCTGCTTAGATTAAACATCACGAGGTAAATATGCTTAGATTACACGGGCTTTTTGAAATTAGACGGACGTGATCATTCGTTTACATAAAACGCTAAAATGTATAGTTTTGTAACGATAAAAAGAAAAATCGTGGCCGCTAGAGGGCTATCAGACAAATTTCTCTCTAATGCTCTCATATTTTCGTTATACATCTCGTTGTGAGTCCCACTAAAATAGGAGTTCCCTCTACTTTTGGCATTATTGTAAAGAAAATACGTATTTTTTTTTTCATGTTAGTGGATTTAAAAGACAAGACGGTGAAATAAAACTATAAAAAAGAACTCACCTGACGCATAGGCGAGAGAGGCCGGTGTGTCATCTCTCGACATGATAAGACTGGCGGGAGTTGGGCCTCTTATCAACTAGTTAACTGATAATGAGCAAGATAATGAGCAGCGGTAATAAGTGAGGGGTTCAATCACTAGATAGCAATCCAAATATAGAAGGCCAACCCAATACCGTGGGACCCATGCTAAATATAGCTATAGGCCCATCCCAAGAAGATGGTATCAACAGTTTTGGGTCAGACGACGAAATGAGCGCACATTACGTTCCACAGATATAAAAGTCAGTCACGCAGGGGCTGCGTACTATAAGCAGATTCCCACGGGAAGGTTGACAGATAAATCAACATACTGGTAACACCACCGTAAATGTTAAGGGGATAAATACAAACGTTAATGAGAAATCATTCAGTCAATTTACGAGTTAATAATATCTACAACGGAATGCGACTGAATTGTAAACGAATAGGGCAGCCGATTTCGCAACGCTGAATATATAGGATTATTCTAGACAGGAAAGATGAAGAATTAATGAAATATATCTGAATAGAACATATTAAATTTATTCAAAACTATTTACTGAAGCTAGTGGAATAATTTGAAATGAATCAGAATAATTTCTGTCTCAATCACTCAGATTTTAGTAATCCGAGAACAAAAGAAAGGGCGGGGGGGTCATCACAACGTATATGGTTGTATCGCGTACAATAAAGCTTTGTTGAAAACAATATTTGGTATTTAACCTTGTAATGAAGCGGTACATGATTAACAGCTAATTATTAATATGACATTAGCAGGAGTGGTGGTTTACTGAAAACGTAAAACTATAAAATCCATATATCACGGTTAATACTCATTATACGGATAGAGATCAATATGGATATATAAGCAATAATGTATAGTAAATTTAATTTCTCTACGTAATATAGATTGCTATTATATAACCAATCATTGTTTTCGATCCGACTTGGCACAGACGCTCTCTCTCTCACTCTCTCATCTCCTCTCTTCCTCACATCTCATCTCTCTCTCGTCTCTCTACGTCCGATCTCTCTCTCTCTATATATATATATATATATATATATATATATATATATATTTAAGGAAAATCTGCTAACCCAGTGGAATGAGTCAGGAAATATTGAGAAGTCCAAGCCCAAGAAATTCCTTCATCTAAGCCTATATTCTCACTTCATGTTGGTTCTATAGCAGTGGCGGCTCGCGTATAGGCACTGTGGAACTGCAGCACCCCCAATTTCTACTTGGTATTATCTATAACATTTAATATAATGAGCCTTTTTTCTTTAATTCTTTTTTTATACCTGTATTATATATAATCCTTAAGCTTAATGCAGTAACCATCCCCTCTAGTTTATGGAAAAAGATACAAAAATCTTTGTATGGAACTGTACGCTTCACAGTTCTAGCTGCGAGGTGTTTGTTGTGCGCATGCCCTCAGAGGAAGCTCCGACCGAATAGATTAAGCTTGAACTGTAACAATTTAGGTTAAAGTAAGTTCAAAATGTTTGATTTTGTTCTTTTAGGATTTTATCAAGTTTCTGAATAAGTTTTCTTTTTATATATGTTTGTTTCCTTTTACACAATTTTAAAGAAAGGCTAACAATTTTCTGGAGCAGCACCCCCGCTAATTTTAGCTACGAGCCGCCACTGTTCTATAGCTTTCGTAATTACAACCGTCGTACGTGAGACGGTTCCTGCCAACACTTAGACAAATGACCTAGGTTTCGTTTGAGGCTTCAACTCTGAAAACCGGTATAGTGTCCCAGTACATATTTGAAGAAATAAGTGGCAAAACATAATTAACATACGTCAAATATTTTAATTTTCTATAAAAAAATCATTAATATGTTAAATAATTTTATTACGTATTTTACTCAATTTTATATTCACGGATATTGTCAAGTTTTACTTTCTGTTACAGTTTCACAGATAAGATTATGAGCAAAGTTCATGAGCGATCCCCCTTATTCCAAAGTGTTCTAACTTATTCAGCTCTACTTCATGATTTACTAAGTCAAACGCCTGTGTTATTCAGGCAAATGTTCCAATAACGCTCTTATTTTTACCCAGAGAATGAATGTTATCATTAATGTTATCTGCCTTAGGTTGTTCAACAACACCAGGTCAGTACTGCTGAAATAACAATAATTCAATTTCATTTACGTACATCAATTAATATGGTCCCGCTGTAGAAAGAAAGAAAATTTATTTGGACCAATACATAAGTATTATACACAAAGCGTTATTATACAAGATTTGTTACAAAATTGTTATACTTTGGTACAACCTTGGACGCAGTTGTCCTTCAGTCGTTGCACCTAAATTATAATGGGTGGCTCCACTTGACATGGGAATACAATGAATGTTTTCTCACAAGGTGTTGAATGTGAACTGAAATAGGAGCAACCTCCAATTCCCTGATGATGGTTGTTCCTAACAAACCAGGGAGCATTCGCCGCTATCCCAAGTACTTTGCTCTGGAAGGACTGGAGTCTCTTTTGTGTCTGTGTATAGGGAGTATGTAGCAATTTAATGTTGATATGATGCCACCATGTAAGTCGTGTGTCAAAATGTACTCCGAGATAGCGGATGCTCTGGTCCTCCGAGTCCAAGGAATCGAGTGATGGCCAAATAGTTCAGGAAGATCTTCGTTCTTGAAACGACGAAGACCAAAAATCTTGGCCTGCGTTTTATTGGGGTTAAACATGAGCTTCCGGTTCTTAAACCATCTTGAGACCTATGGTCCCACTGTGTGTATATAAAATCAAAAAGAATCAAGTTATTCCAATTTAAAGTTAAAAAAAAGTCCGTCACGCAGGGGCTACGCAGCCAACTAAGCAGATTTCCGACGTAAAGTTATACAATAGAGAAATCTCCATACGAGTGCCGATCAGTTACAAAAAAGGCCGAACTAGCTTTTGGCGGGAAACTCAGTCGTCCGTTATACTTAATAAAAGTGCAAATATCTCAGTTAATATTCAAGATAGAGAATAAATGTATATGACAATATTTTTAGTGAATTTAATTTGCAATAAGATTGGTTCTATACAATTTTTCGATCGGACGTATAGTAACGGAGATATTTTGAATTTTCGAAAATCTCCCCCCTAACCCCCCCCCTCCCTCTGGTCCGATTTCAGCCGTTAACGAACTTGATCTTTCTTTTTACATAAAACGATTAAATGCCGAGTTTGGTGACGATTAAACAAAAATTGCGACCACTAGAGTGTTAACAGACAAATATATATAGTTTTGAACGGACCTCATTTTCGTTATCTCCTGAGTAGGATCGATGGATATTTGAAGAAATTTTTCGGAAATCTCGACATGAGTACGACCTCAATAGCTGATTTCCCTCAAGGGAAATCTGCTAAAACTACAATGTTTAGCTCTGATAAACCCCCACTCCTACTCCACTCAAATTAACAATTACCTGGCACATTTTAAAATGCAATATTCCAAGCTTAGATACCAATTAGTGTTTTAACAGATTTCCCAAAAGGGGTGTTTCAAGCAAAACTAAAGATAAAGTTCCTTAATGGCTGAAATCGGACCAGTGGGGATTCATAAATATTACCTCTTTCTTCAATATTAGCCGAGATAATGGCATTTTTTATATTTCATCCTTCAGTGACCTCCATTATTCGCCAACCCCGTTATAATCGCACATTAAAAAGAAGAGAATATGCCATTAAACGTCTTATTCCAAGCATATGTACCAAATATTGTTTTCAAAGGACCTTTATTATGTGAGATAAATGCAAATAATTAATGTGATGACGTCTATGATTTTATTGAAGAAGTGGGCGTCTTCCTACATATCGGATTTTTAGCAGATTTCCCTTAAGGGAAATCAGCTATTGAGGTTGTACTCATGACGGATTTTCGAAATTTTTCTTCAAATGTCCATCGATCCTACCCAAGAGATGACGAAAATGAGCCTTAACGGCTGAAATCGGACCAGTGGGAGGGGGTATATATATTTGTCTGTTACCGCTCTAGCGGTCGCAATTTTTGTTTGATCATTACCAAACTCGATATTTAGTCGTTTTATGTAAAAAGAAAGATCAAGTTCGTTAACGGCTGAAATCGGACCAGTGGGAGGGGGGGTTTAGAGGGGAGGATTTTCGAAAATTCGAAATATCTCCGTTACTATACGTCGGACCGAAAAATTGTACAGAATCAATCTTATTGCAAATTAAATTTACTATACATATTGTTATATACATTTTTTCTCTATCTTAAATATTAACTGAGATATTTGCATTTGTATTCTGCGTGTGGTCACCAGTAGGCCGTTCGGACTTCGGACGGCTCTGGTGGCCGTTTCCATAACTATTCGTCCCTCGTGAATAGGTTTAGAGGTTAGGTTAACTGTTTTATGGGGCTAGAAACTACTGGGTTATTACGCCCTAAATAATGTTTTAGGTTTAGAGGTTTCTTACTACTACAGTTGTTATTAGGCAGATTTCTCTATTGTAAAACTTCACGTGGGAAATCTGCTTAGTTTATAGCCCCTGTGTGATGGATTTTTTTGCTTAGTTTACGCAGCCTCTGCGTGATGGACGTTTTTCCTCTTCAGGCTAAAAAAATAACTGTTATCTTAATACACTTAGTATACCTAGAGTCTGAATCCACATTTAAACAGGGAAGAGGAATTCCCATATATGTTGGTAACCTGTCGGTCGCTCATACCGACTAGCCTTAGTAGCATAATGTAGACGTTAATAAATAATAATTATAAATTACTTTAATGCAATTTATTTCATCAGCAGTCTAACAAAACTCCGTCACGCAGGAGCTGCGTAAACTAAGCAGATTGCACACATTCCAAAATGACCTGCTTGTGAGCTCAGAAGCTAGTATTTATTTTTCCCGTAGTAAGAACCTATGTAAACAGAAATTAAAATATAAGCTGGTCGTTAAATGTATACTCAATGGAAAAGCCGGATAAGAAGGAAGTGTGGCTTTATTTGGAGGCTGAATCCATAAAAATGCAAATAACTCTGTTTTCACAGGTGTTGGGAGAAAACACGACTAAAAAATGCTTATAGAAGATTCCATTTGTAACCAGATGGATTTTATTAAAACCATTACCGAATATAATGATTAAATTCAGCAAACCCCCATCAGATCTGACTCAGGTCAGTATTGCAATACACTGTTATGTCAAGAACCACTTTATTCTATGATTATATACTAAACTAGCGGACCCGACAGACGTTGTCCTGCATGACATTTCAAGTGATTAGAATATTAAATTTAATAATATTATGTTTAAAACAAAAGGTACTTTTAATAACACAAAAAAATAAAACAACTTTTGTTATGTGTACGTCTGCCTAAAAACAAATAGAAAATGAAATATGGCGAATCTTTTATTCAGGCCTCCCTTTTAACCCCCACTCCTGTTCGAACCTAAAAAATTTAATGTAGCTTATAACCATAGAAGAATTAATGCTAATTTACATATAGAGTTTTAAGTTCGGTTCAATTGTTAGTGCCCAATAAAATCGTTGGCTCCCACTTTAATTTTTTAGTGTATATCTCGTTTATACTCAGTTATACGACAAAAGCGAATATAACAAAGGTTACTCTAAATAACTAAATAAACAACTTTTATTCTGTGTATATTTGCCGAAAACCCAATAGGAAACGAAATATCGCTATATTTAATTTTAGGCCTCCTTTAAAACCCCCACTCCTGCTCCATCTGTCGGGTTGATTTGTGAATCTAAACCATCCAGGGCGTCACCCAAACGCATACAAAAAAAAAAGTCCGTCACGCAGGGGCTGCGTAAACTAAGCAGATCTCCCACGAGAAGTTTAGTAATAGATAAATATACATACTGCTAACACAAAACCGTGGATAAATACAAACGGAAATAAGAAATGTTTCATCCAATTTCAATAGCCTGCCGACAGGAAGCGTTAGGTTAGAAATGTAAACAAACGGGTCCCGCCTCACACCGGAAAGAAAACAATTACTGAAATATATCAGAATATAACACATTAATTTTATTGAGAACTATTTACTATATCTAGTACTGTAATTAATAATAAGTCAGAATAATTGTTATCTCAATCAATAAAATTTTAGTAGTCCAAAACTTTAAGATGGGGGGGGGAGTTACCAGGGCATATTTGCATGTATCTCGTATAATAAAGGTCTCTTGAATACAATTTTTGGTATTTAAACTTCCAATAATGTGATTTATTATGTAGCAGAGTATTGTTTACGTAACATGAGTAGAAGTAGCGGTTTGCTGAAAACTGAAAAATGCAAATATCTCGGTTAATATTCAAGATAGAGAATAAATGTATATAACAATATTTATAGTAAATTTAATTTGTAATAACATTGATTCTGTATAATTTTTCGATCCGACGTATAGTAACGGAGATATTTCGAATTTTCGAAAATCCTCCCCTCTAAACCCCCCCTCCCACTGGTCCGATTTCAGCCGTTAACGAACTTGATCTTTCTTTTTACATAAAACGCTTAAATATAAAGTTTGGTAAGGATTAAACAAAAATTGCGACCGCTAGAGCGGTAACAGACAAATATATATATATATATATATATATATATATATATATATATATATATATATATAGATATATATATACAGTTTTGAACGGACCTCATTTTCGTCATCTACTAGGTAGGATCGATGGACATTTGAAGAAAAATGTCGAAAATTCCGTCATGAGTACAACCTCAATAGCTGATTTCCCTTAAGGGAAATCTGCTAAAAACATTCATTCTAATCGGTCCAGCCGTCTAGGAGGAGTTCAGTGACATGCACACTTACAGTAGAATTATATATATATAAAGATTAAAACCATTACCGAATATAATGATTAAACTCAGTAAACCCTCATCGGATCTGACTCATGTCAGTATAGCAATACACTTATATATTATGAACCACTTTATTCTATGATTATATACTAAATATTATTTTCAAGAGTCCCTTTATTTTGCGAGACTTACGAATTCGTTATTCAATGACATTATCAATTAAGATTTTACGCTGTTTCGATAATGTTTATTTGGTATATACCATACTCGGTGTTTAATCGTTTAATTCAACACTAAAGTTCATAGTCGAAAATCCCTGCCCAGGCGGGAATCGAACTCACATGTATGTATATATATATTTGTCTGTTAACGGTCAAGTGGTCAAAATTTGTGTTTAATCGTTACCAAACTGGATATTTAAGTTTTATGTAAAACTAAAGATCAATTTCGTTAATGGCTGAAATCCGACCAGTAGGAGAGGGAGAGGAATTTCGAAAATTCTTAATATCTCCTTTATTTTGCGTCGGATCGAAAAATGTTATAGAACCAATCTTATTGCAAATGTAATGTTCTATAAATGTGCTTTATAGTTGTTGGTCTTTAATCCTACTCATCCCATATTAACAATAAGCTGTTATATTATGAAGTTCATTATTTGAAGCTTAAATTCCAAAATATTGTTCTCGTTGAACTTTTGAGGTACATGCAAATTCGTGACGCACGTGGGAAATCAGCTCAGTTAATGCAGCCCCTGCGTGACGGACTTTGAAATTGTTACAAATTACTTTTGAACTCACCGTTCCCGAAGGCCTGCGCATATCACTACAGATTCTCGAGGGTTCTTTTAGTAAAGTAGAGCAAGAGCTTTCAGTTCAGACCGACACACTAGTTCCGGAACACCAAAAGGAAGACATGATTCCGATCCGAGGCGAATCTCAACACTGGCTGTTGCATAACCTTCGCCACGTGAAGGTTATTTATATTTAATAGCTCAATTGCATATTCCAGAAACATATGTCAAGAAGGCTCACTGAGGGTGTGGCACCCTGCATCCGTCTTGTAGTAAACAAACATTCATTTATATTAGTATCTATTTTCTCCCCAAGAATCTCGCATTCTCACCTGTTGATTAGTATTATACGTCTGCCATCAAACTACTGTCCTTCCAGTGGTTTAAGATTACGCACTGTCCCGCCGGCAGGTGTGATCTCAGGTGTAGGTTCGATTTTCCAAAGGGCACTTCAGCTAATTCCAAATACACAACAAACAATAGTTGATCAATAAAAGTGCAGTTGCGTTTGTTCAATTGCTTTTAGCAGATTTCCCAACGATCCTACATAGGAGATAACAAAAATGAGGATCGTTCAAAATTGTGTTTGTGTGTGTGTGTGTGTGTGTGTGTGTGTACACATAATTTTATTTCTCTAATAAATGCATGCATCCAAAATTCGAAACAAGCTAAAAAATACTGCTGCATAGTATTCCTGGAGGTATTTAAGGCGTTTGATAGCGTTGGCCATGAACATATAAGAAAAAAAAAACAAGAACGTACGATCTTCGTTGATGACGTCATCACAGAACGAATTTCCAAGTGTCTCGCATAATTAAAGTCTTTTGAAGACAATATTTGGAATTTTAAGATTAGAATAAACTGGTTCATGATATAACAGCGTATTGCTATTATACATGAATAGGAGTGTGCGTTTACTGAATGCTGAAAATTAAAAATTCAAATATCTAGGTCAATATTCATGATTGAGAAAATATGTATAAAACAACATTCATGGGTACTTTCATTTTCAATAACATTGGTTATGTACAATTTTTCGATCTGACTATAATAACGGCGATGTTTCAAATTTTTGATATTCCTCCGTTAACCGCCCTCCCTCACACTGGTCCGATTTCGGGCTTCTTCGTTTCAGTGATTATTGTGTAACCTGTTACCACACATCTTAGTATTATCTTTGGCTCCACCTGATCTATTTAACCTCAACCTGCAAAGTTAATTGAAAAATGGCGTTGTTTACTCTATACAATAAACTCAGCTCCAACGATGAATGTATTAAATTCCTTCAAGAAAATGGACTACTCATCAAGGAAGGAAATGTTGTGAAGGGCATGATATCGTCCTGTTAAGAAAAGTGATACCTTCCGCTGGAGGTGTTATAAGAGATCCTGCCGTAAGGACATTGGTCACAGAGAAGGTACGTGGTTTGTGAATTCCAAAATATCCTTCAGAACTATAATAGTATTTATTTATGGATGGGCCAAGGGTTACACAACGACAGCATTTTGTCAAGAGGAGCTAGGCATGGCTCCAGAAATCGTGACTGATTGGAAGAATTACACGAAGTGTGTGCGGGTTCACTTCTCAAAAACCCAATTAAAATAGGTGGTCCCGGTTGTACTGTGGAAATAGATGAGTCCTGCTTTACAAGGAGAAAATTCAATGTAGGAAGATTATATCCGCAACAGTGGGTCTTCGGCGGGATTTGTCGTGAAACAAGCGAATGTTTCATTTATGATGTGCCAGACAGGACTGCAGGTACACTCTTAAGCTGCATAAAGGACTCCATCCTTCCAGGCACGACGATAATGTCCGATTTGTATAGCGGAATAGAGGCAATCCCGGAATATAACATTACACCCACTTCACAGTAAACCACTCGGAAAACTTTGTGATCCAGTCACCGGAGCTCATACAAAAAATATAGTCACTCTGGGCTAACGCGAATAAGACGCAATAAAAGAGAATGTGGAACAAGGAGGAACCACGTAGATTCCTACCTATGTGAATTCATGTGGCGCAGACGTAATACAACACTTCATAAATAAAACCTTTGAAAAGGACATCACATCTTTCTGGAAGCTGTAATTATAAATTCCTTAATCCTCTAAATATATTTTAAATTTATTTTCTATATAACAGTTCATAAATAAAACCTTTTATAATTTGATTTCTTAATCATATGTTATTTTCTTAGTAATAAGTTATTGAAGGTAGTCACTGGCGGGCGTTAAACGAAAAAGACCCCCGATTTCTGCCATTAAGGAACTTGATCTTTCTTTTTACGTAAAACGATTAAATATCGAGTTTGGTAACTATAAACAAAAATTTTGAACTAACCTCCTTTTTGCATCCCCTAGGTAGGAACGATGGACATTTGATAACAATTTTCGACAATCGCTTCCTGGGTACTACCTCAATAGCTGATTTTCTTCAAGGGCCTAAAAACACCTTTGGGCTATAAAAATAGCAATTTGTCAGCAACATTATCTCCCTCTAGTATCAGGATTTATCACTTTCACAAGATCAAGAGATCACCCCTATAGTCTTGCATGTGATAATTGTTATCAAGAATGACCCACTTAGGGGAAACAGTTTTTGCCAAACTACAGAACCCACCATTTAGCAGACTACATTAACATAGCTAATGTTTACAGGATTGCTGACAAACACCAATATGTGGTAGCATTATTCGAAACAGACTGAGCAAAGGACCAACTGAAACTTATTTCAAAATATGAGTTCAATAAACAATTAATGAGTCCTTCTACGCGGAAATTACTCAATCTGGAGATGAAATTAATTCACCTAAATCCGCAAGTGTACACTAATGTTGAGTTATGGGGAAGATGTTTGATGCAAGGATCCTACCTGTGCAAGTTAACATTTTAGCAGATTTCCCTTAAGGATCGGATAAAAATTATTCCGATCCATTATAAATTATAGTGCTAGATATAGTAAATAGTTTTCAATAAAATTAATATGTTATATTCTGATATATTTCAGTAATTGTTTTTCTTTCCTGTGAGAAGTTGGCTCACCTGTTTGTATACGAATCAGGTGCTTCCCGTCAAGAGGTTACTTATTATCGTTTGTATTTATTCACTTGATGTTCTATTGTGGTGCTATTGTGTTACCAATATGTAGATTTCTCTATTGTAAACCTTCACGTGGAAAATCTACTTAGTTTACGCAGCCCTTGAGTGACGGACTTTTATAACTATAATCTTTTATTTAATATCGGTTTTATGGGCAAAATATAATGAAATAACTATGGTTAGAATAAAGATTATGGTCATAACACGTGGGAGGTAACTTCTCGTGTCCATAATCTTTATTCTAATCATAATTTGTTCATTATATTTTGTGCATATAATCAATATTACTGCAGACATCGATGTATAACTAACCCTCCCTTCCCCTAGTTGAAAATTAGAATTCTCATTTAGCCTATACTATACTTTAGCATGGTTGGCTAACCAACATAACAGTCCATAAAAATCTTCCAGCCATTTTTAAGTGACATTAATAAACGAGTGGACAGACAGAGAAAATTTTCAATTTTAATGCTACTGTTATTAGAATGGCTTGAAACCTGAAATAGTTATTTATTATACAAGTGACGAAAGTAGATCATTTTTCAACTCGAGTGAAACGTTTACCCACACGAGCGAAGCGAGTGTGGTAATTTCACGAGAGTTGTAAATTCTACTTTCGTCACGAGTGTAATATTAAATTTTTTCTGTAATCGTGTAATACTTGATCAGATCTAACCAGAATATGAACAAAATTAGGATGTTGTGAAGATTATGGTATGTTGTTGGTAGGTTATAAGCATGGTTGTGAAAGGTTATAACAACTAGTGATGATTGTGAAGTAGTGCAGTTATAAACAAGTGCAGGTTATAAACAAGGAAGGTAATTATTATTATATTTAAATTTTAAAATATATTGATTATTTCCACCAATAATTCATTCACATTTCAATTTATTTTGTTAAAATAAATTCTTACAATGTTAAGAAACATTTAAAAGCATTTAATTTCCAACTTCAAATTATTTTTTAATTTATACTTATTACTAATTAAGAAGGCAATTCACTTTCTTCACTTGTGAAGAAAGTGATTACTTTCTTCACTCTATTGCAAAATGTTTCACTTTCTTCACTCATTTCAGTTTAGTAATGTTACCATTATTCAACGATTACAGAAAAAGTAATTTATAAAATTGTTTTTCTGTAATCGTTGAATAATCGTAACATTACTAAACTGAAATGAGAGAAGAAAGTTAAACATTTTGCAATAGAGTGAAGAAAGTAATCACTTTCTGAGAGAGTAATCACTGGATTTTAATATTTATATTTTAAAATTTAAATATAATAATAATTACCTTCCTTGTTTATAACTGCACTACTTCACAATCATCACTAGTTGTTTTATAACTATGCTTATAACCTTTCACAACCATTCTTATAACCTACCAACATCATACCATAATCTTCACAACATCCTAATTTTGTTCATATTCTGGTTAGATCTGATCATGTATTACACGATTACAGAAAAAATTTAATATTACAGTAGAATTTACAACTCTCGTGAAATTACCACACTAGCTTCGCTCGTGTGGGTAAACGTTTCACTCGAGTTGTAAAATGATCTACTTTCGTCACTTGTATAATAAATAACTATATCTCTGTTAAATTTAAGTAGAAAGTCTGGCGAACCTTGAAATTTTATATACAGTGGTTAAAAATATTATTCCTGAGTTCTTTGAACGATTTCACTCACTGAGAGAGGTCTTCTGCCCGTATGTTTTTATTGGCTACTGAACCGGATTTAAATTTTAGTAGATTTCCCTAATGGCCATCGATCCTACCCAGGAGATGATGAAAATGAGGTCCGTTCAAAACAACAATTGAGACCGCTAGAGCGTTAACACACAAATATATATATATATATATATATATATATATATATATATATATATATATATATATATATTTGTGTGTTAACGCTCTAGCGGTCGCAATTTTTGTATGATTATTACCAAACTCGATATTTAATCCTTTTATGTAAAAAGGAAGGTTAAGTTTGTTAACGTCTGAAATCAGACCAGGGGAGAGTTTTGAAAATTCGAAATATCTCCGTTACTATAAGTCGGATCGAAAAAATGTATAGAATCAATCTTATAGCAAATTAAATTTACTATAAATATTGTTATATACATTTATTCCCTATCTTGAATATTAACTGAGATATTTGCATTTTTCAGTTTTCAGCCTTCAGCAAACCCCCACTTCTACTCATGTTACATAAACAATACTCGGTTATGTAATAAACCACATCATTCGAAGCTTAAATACCAAATATTGTTTTCAAGAGACATTTATTATACGAGATATATGCAAATATGTTTTGTTGACTCCCACCCCCCATTCTTCTTAAGATTTTGGACTACTTAAATTTCATTGATTAAGATAAAAATTATTCTGAGCCATAATAAATAACACTACTAGATATAGTAGTTTTCAATCAAATCAATACGATATATTCAAATATATTACAATAATTGTTTCAGGTTAGCCATGCCAGTTAAAGCGTTGACCTTTATCTCAAATGGTAAACCGAGAGTGGCGAGTTCGATTCTTGTCTGGGCAAAGGAAATTATTTAGTGACGAAATTCATTAAATAACGTCCTAAAATCCCACCCTGGCTAGAAAAGGGTGGTAACCTGTAGATAACCCGTCCCGATTAGCCTAAGTTGCAAAAAGTGGACGTTAATCTATTATATATATAAAATTGTAACCTCTGTCTGTACATTGATTTTTTTCGCGAAATTTCACGATAACTTTTCGTTTCACATGTCATAGACACCATAACTGCATTTTGTTTCTTTGGTGTCTGTTTGTTTGTATGTTTGTTTGTTTGTTACCTTTTCACGCATAAACGGCTGAACCGAATTTTATGAAACTTGGTATGTATATTACTACTAACCCAACTTAGACTTTAGGCTATATTAATATCCTCTGAGACGAACAGGAGTTGAGGTTCTAAGGGAGGCCTGAAATTAAAAATAGCGATATTTCGTTTCCTATTGGATTTTTGGCAAATATGAACATAACAAAAGTTGTTTATTTTGATATTTAGAGTAACTTTTGATATATACACTTTTGTCGTAAGCCGAAGTATAAATGAGTTATAAGCTAAAAACTATAGCGGGAGTCCTTAATTTTATTGGGCTCAAAAGACTCAACCGAACTAAATATAACTCGTTATTAATACTATTAAGGTCTTCGGGTCTTGACCGTGTCTTCATATTGGTTGCCAACGTTTCGCTAGACATGCTGCTAGCTTCCTCAGGGCTATCTCTGAGACTGAAGAGTTGTTAGTTCATCTCTGGTATATATTTGAGTCTTATCCGGTTTCCTTGGGCGGAGTCTTCCCTTCCAGGTGTCTACGGATACTTGGTCCGGTGGTCGTTCATCGCCTATACCGTCGTTTTCGTTTGTTTTTGGAGGTCTCTGTGGAATTACCGGCTCTTCAGTCTCAGAGATAGCCCTGAGGAAGCTAGCAGCATGTCTAGCGAAACGTTGGCAACCAATATGAAGACACGGTCAAGACCCGAAGACCTTAATAGTATTAATGACCAGGACCGTGGAAGTCTACGAGTATATTATAACTCGGTATGATTATGAGTGTTGACGCCTTAATTATCATAAGCCCTACCAACATTTCTATGGACGAGCAGGAGTGGGGTTTGTAAGGGAGGCCTGAAATTAACAGTAGTGATATTTTGTTTCCTATTGGTTTTTCGACAAACATGCACATGACAAAAGTTGTTTATTTTGTTATTTTCAGTAACTTTTGTTATATTCACTTTTGTCGTATAGAAAAGTATAAACGAGATATACACTAAAATCTAAAGCGGGAGCCAACAATTTTGTTGGGCACTAACGATTGAACCGAACTTAGCAAAACTCGGTATGTGAATAAGCATTAATTCTTCCATGATTATAAGCTATATTGAAAATTTTAGGTTCAGAGGGGAGTGGGGATTATAAGAGAGGCTGAAATGAAAAAATCGCTTTATTATTTTCTACTTGTTTTCGGCAAACGTGCACATAACAAAAGTTGTTTACTTTGTTATTTAGAGTAACTTTTGTGTGCATTCACTTTTGTCGTAAAATGAGGTAAACACGGGATATGCGCTAAACGGGAGTCAATAATTATATTAGTACTTATGTTATGTTTTCGTCGGATTAGTGAGGTTATAAATCTTCGTCATCCCCTCCTCATTAATTTATTTTTCCTAGAAAATAACTTTGTTATTTATTTCCAATAGAAATATAAACTATAAGAGCATTTCCATTATTTAATTTCTATAATGTACCTTGAAGTTATTGAAACAAATATCTAATATAATAACAATTAAACGTTAATGGTAATGTCATTATGACAAAAAACAATATGCGTTTAAACTCGATATGATATTTTCAGGGTGCCACTATTATTTAATTCCATCAGGTAGATCAATTATAAAATAATGTTTTGCATCAATAATATAAGTAGCAGAATGTTGAGTCTCCTGCGGGAGCGGAAGATGACGGGACCAGTTAATTGAGTTGACTTATTTCCCGTCTGACATTACTGGAAGCGATTTCCAGTGAGATTCACTATTACAAATATAATCTTACGTGCAAAACTTTGCCTATACTATGTGAGCTCGGATTGGCTTTTGAAAGGAAATATGTTCATTATAGATGATATTTAATTGTAATAAATGCTACCCATGATTATGGTTTGAACAGTGAAGGCTTACATAAAAAATTAATTTTAGTATTAAAAAATGCCAACAACTGGTATAAACCCTTAAAACTGGGACGGATAAATGTCAAAATAGTTTGCAAAGTAAAGCCTTGCCAAAAAAATACCATCACCATTCAGCCTCAAATGAATTCCCGGGCGAAGCCGGGTATCTGAGCTAGTATATATATATATATATATATATATATATATATATATATATATATATATATCTTAATATATATAAATCTCCTGTCACGATGTTTGTCCGCGATGGACTCCTAAACTACTTAACCGATTTTAAATTAAATTGGCACACCGTGAGCAGTCTGGTCCAACTTGAGAGATAGGCTATATTAATTTTCTCTGAGACGAACAGGAGTGGGGGTTATAAGGAAGGCCTGAAATTAAAAGTCGCGATATTTCGTTTTCTATTGGTTTTTTCGCAAATATGCACATAACAAAAGTTGTTTATTTTGTTATTTAGAGTAACTTTTGTCATAAACACTTTCATCGTATTCCGAAGTTTAAATGAGTTATACGCTTATGACTATAGCGGGAGTCAACAATATTATTTGGGACAAAAGACCCAACCAAAATAAATAAAACTCGGTATGTGTATTAGCACTAACGCTTTCATTATAAGAAGCCATACCAACATTTCTAGGGACGGGCAGGAGTGGGGGTTTTAAGGGAAGCCAGAAATTAAAAATAGCGATATTTCGTTTCCTATTGGTTTATCGACAAATATGAACATAACAAAAGTTGTTTATTTTGCTATTTAGAGTAACTTTTGTTATATACACTTTTTTCGTATACCGAATTATAAACGAGATATACGCTAAAAATTATAGCGGAAGTAAAAAATTTTATTTGGCATAAAAGACTCAACCGAACTAAATAAAACACTCAGTATGTGTATTAGCACTAACGCCTTCCTTATAAAAAGCCATACTATTTCTAGGGACAGGCAGGAGTGGGGGTTATAAGGGAGACCTGAAATTAAAAATATTGATATTTCGTTTCCTATTGTAGTTTCGGCAAATATGCACATAACAAAAGTTGTTTATTTTGAGAAATTTGCTCAAGAATTCTTTTCAATATGAACTACCAGGTACCTATGGAAAAATTAATTCAAATGTATGTTAATATTTAGTCCTTAATAATTCAAATCTATGCATAATGCACAGGAAGCGGGAAATATGACAATATGGAGGACAGTGAAGTCTTACATAAAAAATTAATTTTATTATTAACAAATCCACAGAAACGACGGGTATTAACCCTAAACACTGGGACGGGTAAATGTCAAAATATTGTGCAAAATAAAGCCTTGCCAAAATAATACCATCAACATTCAGCCTCAAATGAATTCCCGAGCGAAGCCGGGTATCTGAGCTAGTATATATATATATTTCTTTCAGTTAAGAAGATGGCAGAACTGTTTGTTTACAGTTCAGATGCTTTCCGTCGGGAGGTTTCTTATTACCGTTTGTATTTACAATTAACTTAATATTCACGGGGGTGATGCGTTACTGGTAAGTAGATTTATATATTATTAAACTTCACGTGGAAAATCTTCTTAGTTGACGCAGCCCCTGCGTGACGGATTTTTTTCTAATATTGCACAGTTGCGTGAGATAATCAAACATATTTTCCAATATCCTTGCTTGTCTTGGTTACTCAATCCTTGCTGAAAGCGTTTAACAATATCGTCTTAGAGATTAGAACTCAAATCTCATCAAAAAATTTTGATTTGCGATCCATTTTCGTTAAATCCGTTAATACTTAACTAAACTAGCAAACAATAATGAAAATGCTCCAAACACCATCAAAAATCACGGGATCTTTAACCCGATGGAACATTTATAGGCCCTATTTGAGTTTTAAAAGCCTAAAATATAGATGTACTTCATATTTATGATTTGTTTATTAAGTGTATGAATAATTTTTTGCCTTGAAACAGTAAAATTATTAAAAAAATTATATTTGATTCTAATTTTGCAAATGAATAAAATTATTGGGAAATGTTGTTTGGTATCGCTATTTGTGTTTATATCAATTTAAACAATTTATAACAAATGTTTTTGGTCAATAAACTAAGTGTATGAATATTTTTTTTTTTTTTTACCTAGTCTATATTCTAATATGAACATTTGGACAGGCCTTATTTTCATCATCTCCAATATAGGACCGAAGGACATTTTTCGTATCAAAAACCGTGTCATGAGTACATCAATAGCTTATCTACTTTAAACTATGTCGTTTTATTCGGATTCCATAATTAATTGAATGGAATTTCTACTCTCAAATAAAGAATACATTTGTCCTTGTCAATGCTCTTGATTTTTGAGAACAGCTATGAAAATCTAGGTATTTGAATACACTTGACTTTAGAACATCAGAAATAAAAGCAAATAAACGTGGCAGATAACGAAAAGCAAACAGATTTTTTTTATCATCAGTAAGTTAGTAGTACACATTATAAATTATGTAGTTCGTACGTAATAAATGTATTTGCATTATTATCTTCAGACCAGTATAATATGAATGAGTAAGAACTTTTGAAAACATGACTATTTAAAAGTGGTAATGTTCTTTCACAAGATTTTTGTTTAGTTATTCTTTCTTTATTTATGGCTAATGAATCATGTATATTGTGTTATCTTTAAAAATAAAGCTGTAAAGTGTACATTTAGAAGATTTCCTCTAAAGGAAATAAGGTCTGTTCAAAATTATACATATATATATATATCCTTGCCAGTCTTTGAGTATTTTTGTTTGTATTGTCTTGGTTAGGTCTGCTGGTGTTAGCGTAATTATGTCAGTTGTAGACATTTTTGTTAATAATTTTGAATGTTTGTCAATATCAGTCATTTAAAATTGCAAGAGTTTAATTCGTATGCTAGTTTGAATATTTTTGTAATTAATGGGTGATTGGAGTTGATGTTACCCAAGGAAAGTAAAGAACTTAAAGAGTATGTGCATAAAATTACTTGGTGTGATCGGTTTTCTGATTTTGAAAGTGCTAGTATAATAGCCTGCAGTTCTGCAGTATAAGTACTTGATTGTCTTGCAGTCTACCTTTGTTAAGTTTTGTTTTTGATAGTGGTGCCTGAGCCTACCCCGTGTTCCTTATTAGATTTGTCTGTGAAAATGAATATCCATGAAATTATAGCCTTGAAAGATGTCTGATTAGATTTTGAAGAAAGAGGGTTTGATTTTTGATACTGTGTTCTTCAACTTCAACACATAATCTGTCAGTTGGACTTGATCTGAAAGCCCCTTTAGTGATTCTAAGTCCTTTGTAGTGAATGGTGTCAAGAATTTTTAATGAACTGCAGCTGGCAGAAGAATAAGCAATACAACCCTAATCTAGCAATGATCTTGTATAGGCATAATAGAATGTTAGCATTAAAAACCGGTTTGCTACATTAATAACATACATTAATGGGGTCATCATGTTAATTTTCTGTCTAGTGAGAGTCCTAAAAATTGTAAAATATCTGTGTCTTTTATGGTAGTGTTATAGAAATGTAAATGTGGTGGAGTAATAGTTCTTTTTTTGGTGAAGATCATGTATTTCGTTTTCTCCTTTAAAGCCAATATTTAAACACCACTGCTCTAATGAATTTCTAGTTGACTGTGTGCTTCATAAATATTGGAGAATGTATGGTAAATTATTAAATCAGCATACAGGCAGTAATATACTTCTTGGGTATATATTTAATGACTGAGTTTACAGCTATATTCAACAAAGTTGTGCTCAGTAGACCCCTTGAGGCTCTACATTCTCTTGAGAGAATATCCCAGATAAAGCAGTACCAATCTTCAAACTGAAAGTTCGCCGAGAAAGTTAATAATGAACAACTCACTTAATATTTCACTACTCATCAAATTTTTAATTAGATATATCTATAGATAATAGATCTATAGACAATATTGGAGAGAGATCAACGGTGTGTCATAGCAGCACTTGGGAACTCTGCTTAGTTTATGCAGTCCCTATTACTATTTTGTTCACAGCAATGATCAAAATATGAATGAGATAAGGCAATAACAATATTTATGTAATGCTAACTAACAAAGGAGTCTTTCCAGGAACGACTTTCTGTCCCAGTCTGTCTTGGAAATTTAGCTATTTTACTACCAATATGGATACCTTACTTTTAGGACATAGAGAAAGAATAGTTGATAAATAAAAATGCATTTATTTCATCATTGAGAACAGTATTTACAAATTTTACATAAACTATGATAGTATTTAACAAATAAAAAAAAAGAAGAAAGGCAAATTTGATTGCATAAAAGCGATGTCAAATTCTGCTAGCTCTGGCAAATATAAGTAAAACATCTGTTAGTAATTGATGCTGTAATGTGAATAGTATTTAATTAATCACAATTTCCTGTGACCAAATTATTATATTGATTAGATAAAAGTAGTACTTATTATTTTAATTATATAAATTTACAATTAAATTATAATTACTTGATTAATTTAACACGGTCATTTTCATCTATAACACTCCAATGTGGTGATTGTTTACTATTAACTAACCAATTAAAATCATCGACTTTGTCCCAGTTATTAGAGAGAGGGTCGAGGCCTGAAATATGGAAATCCTCGACTAATGTTTCATAAGAAAATGTGTAAGGTGCGAATCTCACTTTGTCAGAGTCTTCTATGATGGCTTTAGTTGTGACATGGATGTAAAAATCGGTGGCATACGTCTCGTGTACTCTGAGCTGCTGGCATGCTACAGAGAACACTGACTCTCGGCAATCGTCGATAAATACCGAAGTAGAAGCAGGCCCGGAAAAAATCCGGCAACCCGAAATCTGGCTCGCTTGTAAAGTGTTATAAGAGCCGAGCAAATAAATATCACAATTCTCTATTTTATTAAGCAGAACATCCTTTCCGAGTAAATCCTCCCGTCTGAGTGTAAGTATTTCACCACTCCTTCCAGCGAATCCTGTTTCAAACGTAAGGGTGTCACTTTTTGCAAAGTCTACAGTATCTACTGACTTAGGAGAAAGGATTTCTTCTTTTTTCCTTTCATGAGTTATTTTACTGAAACCGAATTTCCGTTTGGGAAGGAGCCTCTTCTCAGATGCACTGGCTTTTTCTTGAAGCTCCTGAAGGATGGCTTTTGTCATTCGGAGATCGTAGGGAATGAGGATGAGTGCCGATGTAGATACATATTTATTCAAGGCTTGTATCAGCTTTGAAGCATTGTTGAAAATTTCAGAGAGTTCCTGTCTGTCTTTGGTATTTTCGGCCGATTCCAAAATTGCTTCGACTTCGGACTGTTTTTCTTTGAAAGTATCCCAAAATATGTCGTTTACATTTTCCTGATCACCAGATTCTTCTTTCTTCCGCACTATTCTTTCCACTCTCTCCTCGTTCCGCTTCAATACACTTTCTGGAATCTGAATCATGACGATGGTTTCGGTTTCTGGGATACAACTGGAACTGGTTCTTG
Organism: Riptortus pedestris; assembly: GCA_019009955.1. NCBI lineage: Eukaryota > Metazoa > Arthropoda > Insecta > Hemiptera > Alydidae > Riptortus > Riptortus pedestris. The sequence goes on from CM032228.1 coordinate 244,246,837, forward strand.
GGTTGCCTTGTGCATTACATCAAGAACAAGCTGTCGTTGCTTGCTGTCCTGCTGGCCACTCTGAAACACAAACATATTGTTTAGACAAAATAAATTACAAATATTCAAATGTGCACATGCAGCTCATTTACAGTGACTAGATTAGTCAAAATGATGTTGCATGAACATTTATTAAAAAATAGAAAATGCTCTTACTAAATAACATAGCTAAACAGATTTAAAACAAAAGTTTAAAGACTTGTTTTTAAAAATGTATGACTGACAAGGAAAATAAACAACCCCTAAATGTTTTATAGTAATACAAGGAATATCCATACATATGCTGGATTAAGAGAAAGTCTGTCATGCAAATGCTGTGAAAATTGATCCTTGGAGCAATTCCAAGCTGATACCATCATTTTACATCCTGTTCTCTAATTCTCTCACAATAAAAAGCTGATAAAACAGAAATTTAAGCTGGCCATGAGATGTATATTAATAAAGCTATTTTAAAGGAATATCGTATGAGTAGAAGATGGGAAAATGAAGGCACAAAATGAAAAAAGTCTGTCATGCAGGGGCTGCCTAAACAAAGCAGGTTCCCTACACACTGGCTATCTCATCACACTATCTATTCTCTATTTCTCCAAAAGCCTAAAATAAGTGGGAGTTCACTAAGGCTAAAAACATAAAATTACAAATAATGAGCTTAAAATTTGAGATGAGGAAAAAAATATTGAACAAGAATTGTAGGAAATTAAATGTTCAAGAAGATTTGTGCAATAACATTTTTTCGATTCAACTCATAATAACGGATATATATTACTGGTTTGGGGCTCAGGTTAGCCATGTGAGTTAAAGTGTTGACCTTAATCTCACATTGTAAACCTAGAGTGGCGAGTTCGATTCCTGCCTGGGCAATAGGAATTTATTTAGTGACCGAATTCATTAAGGTAAATCCTTAGTCCCACCCTGGCTAGAAAAGGGTGGTAACCCGTCCCAATTAGCCTAAGTTGCATAAAGTAGACATTAATAAATAATTAATTATTACTGGTTTGAATTCAGCCATTAACAAATATGATATTTTTTTTTATCCTTCTCTTCCCCCCGCTATACCAGCCCCATACCAGCAGTTAACAACAAATGTTAACTTAACAATAATGTTAAGTGACAGTGTTAATAAGGTATAGATGAAATAACGTTATCGATTCAAGAACATAAAATCTTAATTGGTGATATTACACAAAGTATTTGCATGGACCTCGCATAATAAATGTCTGCTGAAAACAATATATGGTATTTATGCTTGGAATAAGAAATTTCATGATACATTCATTGCCTTATTGTTAACATTTGACGACTGTGGAGGTTTACCGAAGACTGAAAACTAAAACTGCAAATGTCTTGGTTAATATTCAAGAAAGCTAAAAAATGTCAAAATTAACGTTTCTATCCGACTCATAATAATTTTCGGTTTCCCTCCCCGTCTAAACCACTCCAACCCCTTGAGTGATTTCAGCCATTAATGAACTTGATCTTTCATTTTACATGAAACACTTGAATATGGAGTTAAGCAACAATAAAACAGGAATTACGACCATTAGAGAGGTAACATGAGTGTGTGTATCATCTGTTTTGAACTTCCCTGAAACAATTTTGAATAGTTTTGCCATAACATCTGCACATATGTTAGATAACTCAATATATATATATATATATATATATATATATATATATATATATATATATATATAGCAGACCCGACAGACGTTGTACTGCATGATATTTCAAGCGACTAGGATATTAAATTTAATAGTATTATGTGCATGTTTGCCTAAAAACAAATAGAAAATGAAATATTGCGAATTTTTTATTCAGGTCTCTCTTATAACCCCCACTCCCGTTCACCTAAAAAAATTAATATAGCTTATAATCATGGAAGAATTAATGCTAATTTACATATAGAGTTTTGTTAAGTTCGGTTCAATCGTTAGTGCCCAATAAAATGGTTGGCTCCCACTTTAATTTTTTAGTGTATATCTCGTTTATACTTTGTTAAACGAAAAAAGTGAACATAACAAAAGTTACTCTAATTAACAAAGTAAACAACTTTTATCCTGTCTTTATTTGCCGAAAAACCAATAGGAAACGAAATATCGCTATTTTTAATTTTAGGCCTCCCTTACAACCCCCACTACTGCTCCATCTGCCAGGCTGATTTGTGAATCTAAACCATCCAGGACGTCACCCAAATGCATACAAAAAAATTCATTCAAACCGGTCCAGCCCGTTTAGGAGTTCAGTGACACACACGTACAGTAGAATTATATATATAAAGATTAAATTTAAATATCGAGTTTGGTAATGATTAAAAAAAAATTGTGACCTCTAGAGCATTAACAGACAAATATATAGATATAGATAAATATAGATATAATTTTGAAAGGATCTCATTTTCACCATCTCCTAGGTAGATTAATGGACATTTGTGGAGATTTTTCAAAAATTGTGTCATGAGCCAACCTCAATAGCTTATTTACCTTAAGGGAAATATGCTAAAATAAGGATAACCTTACTATAGGAAGCTAACCTTACCATAACACTAACACATGAGTATAGGAGGGGGTGGGGGAGTCACTTATAAGATTCATCTAGCACCACTTCTGTACGAACTCTTTTCACAATATGATTTCATAAAATTCTTCCATTTCTCTCATAAATAAATACAAATAAAAATCATGTGGATAATTACAAAACCTTCAACAAGTAGCTAAAAATTTTTGTTAACTTAATTAATTTTGATAAACATCTTTCTAAAGCTATATCTTGCTTATTTAACATAACATATGTTCAAAATATTTCATAACCTTGTCAGATATTATTTCTTATGAACATTTTAAATTTAGTATGGATTTTTTACATTTATTCATCTAGATTCAAAAATTCAGCAAAATTTTTACATTTTTTCAGAGTAAATTAACATACATTTTATGTAAATTAAGCTAATCAGTATGATTATCTATAGGCAACCACCCCACTTAAGAAATATTATTACATATTATATTAAATAATAAATATATAGGGATTTTTAACATAAAATGGTCATTAATTTTAATAATATGAAATTAGCTATTGAGGATATACTTCTGACTTGAGTTTAAAAAAAATTTCTTCAAATGTCCATCAATACTAATTAAAGAGGATCCATTCAAAACTGTGTGTGTGTGTGTGTGTGTGTGTGTGTGTGTATAATGTCCTACAGTATTTGTTATATACATTTTTTCTTTCTCTTCAATATAAACTGAGATATTTGCATTTTTTAGTTTTCAGGCTTCAGGAAATACTTACTATTCATGTCATATTAACCATAAGCTGTGATATGAAATGATTTATTCCAACCTTAAATATCAAATATTGTTTTCAGTGTACTTTTACTACGTCAGATATATTTAAATATTTTTCGGTATGACATCATTTAAGATTTTAAATTCTAAACTACATGATTTATTCTTATCAATGCTAAACTCAATATTTAACAATTTCATACAAAAACAAAGATTATTCACTAATGGCTTATCTTGAGAAAAATTTAATTTCCTATAAACGTTGTTCTTTTAATGTTTTATGTACCTCAAATATTAAACGAGATATTTGCATTATTATTTTTTTTTTTATTATGAATTCCCCCTTCATTTCCTCCAGATTAGCCACACAAGGTAATTTTTGTGTTCTTCAATGCATCAGAATGAAGGAACACGGGACATATATTACTTTCTTATTAATTAATCAGCCGTGAAATAACTTGCAGACAAAAATGACAAGACCTAATAATAAAAGTTTGCCACGCAGAACTGTGTAAACTAGGCAGATTTTCCACGCATTGAATGACACACAGGTGATCTCATCTCATCTTATATTCTCTTTTTCGAAGTTATAATCCGATGAGTGTAAATAGTGGTTTACTGAAGTCTTTACTGAAGGGTAATATGAAGAAAGTACAAATAACTTGACAAAATTTATGTTAGAGAAAATGTATAGACAAAACAACTGTAGAGTATCAATAGTTTAACATGACTGGCTCTATAAAATTTACTGATCCAACTGATAATATTGAAGACTAGCTCAGATACCCGGCTTCGCTCGGGAATTCATTTGAGGCTGAATGGTGAAGGTATTTTTTTGGCAAGGCTTTACTTTGCACAATATTTTGACATTTACCCGTCACAGTGTTTAGTGTAAATACCCGTCGTTCTGTGGATTTGTTAATAATAAAATTATTTTTTTTATGTAAGACTTCACTGTCCTCCATATTGTCATATTTCCGGTTTCCTGTGCATTATGCATAGATTTGAATTATTAAGCACAAAATATTAACATATATTTGAATTAATTTTTCCCGGTGAGGTTCCTGGTAGTTCCAAAGAATTGTTGAGCAAATTTCTCTAAATAACAAAATAAACAACTTTTGTTATGTGCATATTTTCCGAAACCCCAATAGGAAACGAAATATCACTGTTTTTAATTTCAGTCATCCCTTATAACCCCCCACTCCTGCCCTTCCCAAAAAATGTTAGTATGCCTTATTATAAGGAAGACGTTAGTGCTAATTCACATACCGAGTTTGATTTAGTTCGATTGAGTTCTTTTGTACCAAATAAAATTGTTGACTTCCGCAGTAGTTCTTAACGTATAACTCATTTATAATTAAGTGTACGACAAAAATGTATATTGCAAACGTTACTCCAAATAACAAAATAAACAACTTTTGTTATGTGCATAATTGCCGAAAATGCAATAGGAAACGAAATATCGCTATTTTTAATTTCAGGTCTCCCTTATAACCCCCACTCCTGTTCATCTCAGAGAATATTAACATAGCCTAAAGTCTAAGTTGGGTTAGTAGTAATATACATACCAAGTTTCATAAAATTTGGTTTAGCCGTTTATGCGTGAAAAGGTAACAAATAAACAAACACACACTAAAGAAACAAAATGCAGTTATGGTGTCTATGACATGTGAAACGAAAAGTTATCGTGAAATTTCAAGAAAAAAATCAATGTACAGACAGAGGTTCTAATTTTATATATATATATATATATATATATATATATATATATATATATATATATTTGGAATTTTCGAAATTCCCTGACTAAACACCCCAGGTGATATATCAACCATTAACAAATATGATCTTTATTGTTGGCTAAAATAGTTAAATGATATAGATTAAATAAAAACGTTTTGTCAAAAACATGAAATTTTAATTGATGATGTTAGCACACAGCATGTATTTAGGTATTTCACATCATAAAGGTCTGTTTAAAACAAAAAATTCCATCACGCAGGGGCTGCATAAACTAAGCAGATTTTCCTCGTTAAGATTAATAATATATAAACCTACATACTGCTAACACAACACCACCGTGAACATTAAGTGAATAAATACAAATGGTAATAACAAATCTTTCCCCACCCGGTGGGAAGCATCTTGAATGTAAACAAACAGGTCTGTCAACGGAAAGAAAAACAATAATTGAAACATATCAGAATATAACATATTAATTTTATTGAAAACTATGTACTATATCTAGTACTGTAATTTATAATGAATCAGAATAATTTTTATCAATCAATCAAATTTTAGTAGTCCAAAAATTTAAGACAGGGGGAGGGGGTCACATGAACATATTTGCATCTATCTCTAAAGGTCTCTGGAAAACAATATTTGGTATTTAAGCTTCAAATAATGTGGCTTATTATATAACAGAGTATTGTTTATGTAACACGAGTAGAAGTGGGGTTTACTGAAGGCTGAAAAATGCAAATATCTTGTTTAATATTGAAGATAGAGAATAAATGCATATAACAATATTTATAGTACATTTAATTTGCAATAATATTTATTCTATACACTTTTTCGATCTGACGTATAGTAATGGAGATATTTGGAATTTTCAAAATTCTACGATTTCAGCCGTTAACAAACTTGATCTTTCTTTTTACATAAAACAACTAAATATCGAGTTTGGTAACGATCAAACAAAAATTGTGACTGTCAGCGGTAACAATCAATTAGATACTTAGATAAATCTATAAATACAGTTTTGAATGTACCTTATTTTCATCATCTACTAGGTAGGATCAATGTACACTTGAAGAAAAATTTCATCATGAGTACGACCTCAATGACCTAAAGGGAAATGTGCTAATACGTGTATTTAAGCTTGGAATAAAACATTTCATAGTATATTGGCTAATTTCTAATGTGAGAAAAGGGGTTGCTTACTGAAATTAAAACAAAGCAAATATTTCGGTTAATGTTCAAGACATACCAAAATTTTTAGAAAATTAAATTTACATCAAGATTGATTATATACGAATTTTCAATCAGACTCATAATAACAGAAATATTTTGAATTTTCAATTACCTTTTCCTCTATAAACCCACCCTCCTTGCAGGCTGATTTCAGCCATTAATGAACTTGATCTTTAGTTTTATACAGGGTGAGGCCGAAAGAACTCCCCTAATAGAAAAGCTATTAAAACAAAACCACGGAGAAGATAGAATTTTTTTCTTTCTCCGTTTAAGACAAAGCAATATCAATGTGTTTTAACAAAATGTTACTGAAATGAAGGCCTCCATTGTTGACGCATTGGTTGAGCCATGCCCGGTAGTTTTCCATTACTATGTGGGTCATGTCGGGCATAATTGATGCAACTTCTTGCACTATCATTTCCTTGAGGGCTCCTAAACTTTGAGGGTGATGTTAGTAAACCTTGGACTTGAGAAACCCATGAATAAATGGTTTTCTTCTTGGGAACAGGGTCCCGATAGATTGTGCATGAAGCGAATGCAGGAAGGTGCGCTGAGTATTTATTGGCGATCCACCATTTTTAAAAAACTGCTCCACAACAAAAGTTCGATGTTCACCGGGCCAAGCCATGGCATACACTCAAAACTGCATGTATGGAGATACTCAAAGACATGCCCCCACCACTCTACTTTGTCACTGCTCGCTTCCCACTTCCTCTCAAATCGGGGAGTTCTTTCTGCCGTGCCCGTTATGAAACACTTATATATCGAGTTTTGTAACAATCAAACCAAAATTGTGACCAGTATTGAAAACATTTTTGAAGCCATATTTACAACTGAATAGCTGTCTTCACTCAATGGAAATCTGATACTTGTGAATAACATACTGGTAATTGAACTGATGGAGAAAACTGTAAGAGGATATAGCCTGTTCCTATACAGATGATAGATGCTTTAATAGACTGGTATACCCGACTCATAACTGCTTTCCATCACTCGCCCACTGCTGGAGGTCTAGCTGCCGGATCTGACTCGTGGGAGAAAGCTTTTCACCAACTTGATAATAACCTGCAACAACAGTAACAATTAACATGCTTCAGTCGGCTCAAATTGAAAATATTAAAATTCTGACCAAAAACCTACTAAGAAGGGCAAAATGAGGGGTGGTGGTTCATGGCCAGGAATAAACCTTAAGTCAAAGATCTTAAGATTGGAGTATTTGTATGAATATGATTTTGAATAAAATCACTGGTGGGATAATGTGAATATGGATATGAATAAAATCATACTTTCATTCTATACACACACACACACATATATATATATATATATATATATATATATATATATATATATATATATATATGATTTTTTTTCTTTTTTACATCCAATAATGTGATTTTTTCCCTTCATATCCACCATTTTTTCTTGATTTTCACCTAAAGTCAAGCCTTACCCACAATTGTTTCAATTTTCACCCTTAATTACATTATCTTTATGATTTTCTTCAATTATCACAACTTTTAATATTACTTGAAACAAATCACTTATTATTTTGTGATTTTCACTGTAGTTCTGAGCACATCTCTACTTATATAGTCTATTTCTATATTTTATGTCTTCTGTCATACTCCCCTACTCCTACTCATGGAAATTTCACTTTAATCTTCTGTATTATTAAATTTCTAATGCCCAGCTCAAATGTTGTCTTGTTATATAGAGCCCTTACTAAGAGACACACAGACAGAAAGAGAGAAATACAGACTACATATCTGGTAGTGCCATTCTAACGCATAGGTAATTTGTATAGTTTAGGCAGCCAACTGTAGGATGGCTTATGTTCATAATTACAGTGGAACAGATAAAATAAAATGTGATATTCGACAAAAGTATCAAAAAGTTGTGATTTTTGGTGAAAATCAAAAAATAAATCACATTCATGGATGTAAATATAATTTGATTGATGTTCATATTCATTACCATAATCATAATATAACAAATTACATTCAAGATCACATTCATGAAACAAAAACATCCATCTCTGCCTTAAGTTATTATGATTAAATGTATGATTTAACCCTTGCTAGTTCGGTGCCTAATAACAATAAAAAATAAATAAATGTCTTAAATAAGCATCTTCTTAGGACTTTGAACAAAAAGGTCTGTCATCCAGGGACTATGTAAACTAAGCTCTTAGTTTACATACTTGGATGATCTTAAAACATTTGTCCTCCATTTCTCCTGTAATAAGAAACCTATGTACACAAGACTTCAAATTTAAGCTGGGCATGAGATGTTTAGTGACTCAGAAACTCAAAATGAAAATTTCATTAGTAGAAGGATTGATAGGAGGGATTTTCAAAAGATGTAAATTATAAGTATCTCAGTTAAAATTATCGTCCCTATTTTAATATTAATGTACCAGGAAAACCAAACAAGCACCATCACAATGACAAGCATGGAACTAGAAAAGACTGTCAAATCAAAACTAGTGTGGAAGTCACGGATAGCTTTGATGTTACTAAATGCAAGGGGGCAAACTATCAGAAGTATGTTTAGCCTCGCCCTTAAGAAGGCAATTCGAGGAGTAAAAAGTCTGTCACACAGGAGCGGCATAAACTAAGCAGATTTCCCACGTGCTGATATGACAAACAAGTGATCCCATCTCACCATACATTCTCTGTTTCTAAGTAAAAATCTGGTGAGTAGTAATGGGGGTTTACTGAAGACTGAAAGCAAACAAGTACGGATAAATCATTTAATATTTGAGTTATGAAAAAATGTAAAGAACAACAATTGTAATGCATCAATAGATTATAAAGATTGGTTCTATAACATTTTTTTGATACGACTCACAATAACAGGGATATTTTGAATTTTCGAAAACTGTTTGAGTTTGGTCTTAAATATCCTATTGAGAAATTTCAGCTTATTAAAAAATGTAGACATACACAAACTGTGTAAGAAACAGTCAGTAATGAAAAGGAAACATCTTATCAATGACCCAATAATGATTATTATTATTTATTAACGTCCACTTTTTGCAACTTTGGCTAATCGGGACGGGTTATCTACAGGTTACCCTTCGCAATGAGAAATTTACTGAGGTCAAAAAAAAGTCAAAATTATTTATAAATGGGGCCCAGCCTAGCCATGTGAGTTAAAGTATTGGCCTTAATCTCACATAGTAAACCTAGAGTGGCGAGTTCAATTCTAGCCTGGGCAATAGGATTTATTTAGAAATGAACTCATTAAATAAAATTCTTAGTTTCACCCCGGCTAGAAAAGGGTGGCAACCTGTAGATAACTTGTCCCAATTAAGTTAAATTATTTATTAACGTCCAATTTTTGCATTTAAGGCCAACTAGGACGCATTATCTAGGTTACCACCATTTTCTAGCAAGGGAGGGAGTAAGGATTTTATTTAATTAATGAGTTTGTGACTAAATAAATTCCATTTCCCAGGCGGTATTCGCCACTCTAGGTTTACCATGTGAGATAAAGTTCAACGGTTTAACCCACATGGCTAGCCTGCTGCCCACAGTAGCAAAAAGTGGAAGTTATTAAATAATAATAAAAAAATTGTGGAAGTCTAAATTTGCGGCACATTTAAACAAAGATTAAAATCTCCAAATTGATAAATGCAAATAGTGAATTGAGTCAAAATTCAGTATCAAAAAGTGGAAGTTAAAAAATAATATTAGTATTTATAAATTATTAATAAGAAAAAAATTATCTTGCCTCATATGAAAAATCATAACAAAAGAGACTACAGACAATAAATCCATATTGAATTTTCTTCTTGTCAAGCCTGAATCGCCCTATTCATTTATCATTATCCTTCAGGAGAGGTATTAAACTTCACAATGACTATTGACTATATCATTTGCCCCAGTGGCATTGAAGCACTTTGCTCTATGAAGAGAACTAACGATTAATAACTGCCGAAATCAACAATATAAACATGAACCTAGATTTTATACGGAGCAATAATGTCGAGATGGAGTGAAGGTTTTTAAAACACTGAACCCATTAATTAGCCATAGTAGAACAAAGTGAATGTTAATAAATAGCATAACAATATAAATAAATAAATACTAACCTTCTAAAATCCAATTATGGTTCTTGTACATATAATAACGTAATTCTGAAACAAAATAAGTCACTTTTAGGCTTTTATGAAAAAATAGTATAAAAAAATAAGAAGAGAAAAAGCTTAATATAAATCAAGAAATTTAATAAATCTTAAGGTATGAAGTTTATATATATAAACCTTCATTGGCTTTTATCAGTTAATGGGAGGCCACTCATTTTTTTTAGTGTTTTCTTTAGAAATAAAATATTTACTGATTCTAGAAGTGTAATTTTAAATAACAAAGTGATTTTCCTTTTATTATGATTTAATAATCGTATTTAATTCTAAATTCTAAAAGTGTTACTTTAAATAATAAAAAGTTTTTCTTTTTATTATAATGTAATAATCGTCTTTGAGTGACCTCCGGTTAACAGATATGTATTTATCAATATTGATCACAAGCTTCAAAAAACAACTAGTGCATGTGCATGCGTGCACACACAAACACTTTCGAATGGGCCTCTTTTTTGTCATCTTCTAGATAGGATTGTTGGACGTTTGAAGAGAGTTTTCAAAAATCACATCATAAGTACAACATCAATAGCTAATTTTCCTTAAGGGAAATCTGCTAAAACTTGCAATGTCCCTACACTAAAATTATAACAGGAACTGTGTAATGACTATATCTCAACACAGATGAGGTCTTAATGTAACCCAGTTAAATAAACTATCTCGTGAAGGGAATACAAAAAGAAAGCAGGAAGTAATGATATAAGTAGGAAACGACTTAACCCCTTAATGCTCTCTGGCAAGTATAGAGAGCACATTGATAAGACGGCCCTATTGGTTCTTACAAGAAATATAGGGCTCTGAAGGCTTAGAAAGTGCAAGCAACCCTCACAGAGATGTTGAATATGGTCATCAATAAATAATTTCAAAATGTATCAAACTACACTACTTGGACGTCAACTAGAAGGTTTATGCCAAAACAATTGTAGGAAATTTTATCTTATAAAGATTTAAGAGGCAGAATAAAGTCATACTGCTACAAAGATACACTGTGGAGAAGAAAAAAATTTAAATGAAACACAAGTTCCGTAAAAGACTTAAGATTGTAAAACGAGCAGTTCCTTCTTCTGAAGAGACCTAACCGTATAATAACGTTTCACAGTTTTGACTCTTGAAGGTAATTAACTTACAGGCATATGAGTACAGTTTCTTAAACACCTATAAGTAAGTATTTATCTAAGCACATTTTATAATTGACCAGTGGAGAGTGTGAACCAGTTTTTACTTAAGCTATAAAGAGATATATCAAGAAATGAGCATGATTCTCTTTAAACTCATACTAATGTCCAATCATGAATAACAAAATTCCTTCTGGAGCTGTTAACGAGGTTAATCACACAATTGTAAATTTACGAGGGCCAACAAACTTATAATTTCAGGAAGACAGTTCATTTTAGATGTCTAAAGAATGTCATCCATAAAACAGTAGAATTCCTTTTATACCCAATTAGTGAGGAACTCATATTGGCTTGGTTGCAGATTTCCAACGTGTTGTTATGGCACACAACTAATGTCATTTCATCATATATTCTCTATTACTAAATAAAACTTCAATGAGTAGAAGTGGGTTGTTTATAGAGGGCTGAAAACAAGAAGTATGAATAACTCACTTAATATTGAGCTCAGAAAAAAGCATACAACAACAACTATAGAGCATCCATACTTTAACAAGATTGGTTCTATAACATTTTCAACCAGACTCGTAATAATAGATATATTTTTTATTTTTAACTTCACCCTCCTTCTAAACCAGCTCTATTCTTGTTTCAGCCATTATCGATTATAATCTTCAGTGTTGAGTGAAACAGTTAAAATATTGAGTATGATACAGATCAAATAAACATTTTCATGTCAAGAACGTAAACCCTTAATTAGTGACATTATCACAAAACATATTTTCATTTATCTCACTTAGTAATTATCTGTTGAATATGATGTTCGGTATATAAGCTGAGAATAAGATGTTTCAAGATAAAGTCCGATGGCTAAAAGTGAAACCTTACTGAAAACTAAGAAATGCAAATATCTAAGGATATTTAATATACATGATGGAGACAAAATGCATATTACATTTATAGGGCATTAAGATTGGACCTAAATAATTTTTAGATTTGACATATAATAATGGAGATATTTTGAATTTCCAAAATTTCCCTCCTCCCACTGGTCAGTCAGCTATTAATGAACTCGATCTTTAGTTTCACAAATAACGTTTAAATATCGAGTTTGATAACAAAAACGGTGACTGCTAGAGCATTAACAGACAAATATATATAGATTTGAATGAACCTCATTATCATCATCTTCTCGGTAAGATTGATGGATAATTGAAGAAATGCTTTCGAAAACCATGTTATGAGAACTAGCTACATAGTTGGCTTTTCTTAAAGGAAATACGTTAATAAGTAAGAATATCTCAAGTTGCGAACAATGATCATGGTTCCTTCTAGACACTCGTGGAGGAGAAGGTCCTCTTTCGAGTGGTGCACATAACTATAGAGTATAAATTTCGATGATTTATGCGCATGTCATCATTTTCAAGACTTTTGTATAGATGTTGACAAATCGAGAAGGAAATTCTAATGTTATCTTACGAGTGTTATCTTCCTGGGTGTTGCCACTTCTAAAGTATTACTTTGGCTACAATTCTAGAATTGCATTCCTCTTCTTTTACTTTCTATTTTTGTCACATTATTTTTAAACTATAAGTAGCAAATACACATAATTTACTTAAAGCCCGCTAACTGAAAATTATTTATGTCTGTAATAAATGTACAATTTGATACTAAAGAAATATGTAATATTTAACTGAGTAAACCAATCACCAGATCATGAAGTCCACATTTCCAATTCAGTTAAATCATTGATTTTTGAAATTATAAGATCCTTGTTACTTCATATAAGTGTGAATGATTTTTGTGATGCAATTAATTTTGTGATCACCAATAAGATTTTTGAGTGGGATGATCATTAGTAAAGGTTATAAAAAAGTCAATTGTTACAACTAAAAGTTGTCAATAGTTAACAAAAGTACAAAAAGATTCAATTTAAGGCCTAATAGATAAGCCCAGGCAAGAAGACTTGTGAGATTTTCAAAACTAATATGTCCAGGTGTATGTAGCAATAGCACCTGTTTTAATACATCAATAGAAAACGTTGGTTTTCACATATCAGTTTGAATTCAATGATAGTTCAGCTCTTATACAAAGGAAGAAATGCTAAAACTATAGGATTAACGAATATGAGTAGAAGAAACAAAAAATTAATTTCAATCACTACAAGGTTATCTGCAGTCAAGCACTAAAGGAAAAATCAATATACCTTAATGATGCTAGGTCTTTTGAAAATTACCTTCACAGATGATTCAATACTTCTGACGTGCTTTAGAACTAAATGAGAAACAAATAAATAAATAGGACGAATCTTAAATACCCTGATTAGTGTTGAGTTGTCTCCAGCCAAGATAGGAAACAAAACAGCCAAGAAGTTCTGCCGCCAAAAATAATTTCCCTCCTTTGAAAAGAAGCCTGGAAAACGAGCTTTTCTGTTTTTTCAATAACATACTACGCAGGCATTCGGGATGAAAAAGCCCTTTAGAACCTCTGAGTCATTTTCAGCCCCCAACTGACGGGTTCCTAAGCAGCACTGCTCAATGGGCTCCGATCCCTCCCGACTACCGGCGGAAATACACGAATCCTCCTCCATTACCAGAAACAGGTCTCCCAGTCCTTGGAAAGGAACGACTCACTTTTCAGTCAAATTGAACGAATCTTATTACTCAAAACGATTCACTATTCAGTCAAATTGAACGAATCTTATTTCCTCTACATAGTAACCCTGTGAGGAGGGATTTTATTTTTCTACACATCCCATGCTTATTTGCATTATATGTGCATTTTGACAAAACTTTTAACAATATTTATATAATAATATATATACATATTAAAAATGTAAATAAGATTAGGAAAATTAAACTTGACAAAATGAAACAAAAAAAAAACACTAAATTGCTTTTAATAAATCTTATTACTCAAAACAATTCACTTTTCAGTCAAATTAAACGAATTTTATTACTCACAACGATTCACTTTTCAGTCAAATTGAACGAATCTTATTACTCAGAACGATTCACTTTTCAGTCAAATTGAACGAATGTTATTACTCAAAACGATTCACTTTTCAGTCAAATTGAAGGAATTTTATTACTCAAAACGATTCACTTTTCAGTCAAATTGAACGAATCTTATTACTCAAAACGATTCACTTTTCAGTCAAATTGAACGGACCTTAATGCCCAAAAAGTCCTTCACTGCTTAAACTAAGCAGATTTCCAACGTGTTGGTATAACACACTTGTGATCTCATCTCACCACACATTCGCTATTTTTATGTAAAAAAGTCTGATGAGTGAAATTAGGAGTATACTAAAGGCTAAACATAATAAAGAAGAACTCATAATATTTGAGTTACGAAAAAAATTATATTTTTTAAACAATTATAGTTCAACATTAGTTTAACAAGATTAGTTCTATAACATTTTTCGATACGACTCATAATAACCCTCCCCCCACCATTTCTCAAATTTAGTGTTGAACAAATCAGTTAAATATAAAGTATGGTATAGAGCAAATAAACGTTTTCGAGTTAAGAACGTAAATCCTTAAATGTCATTATTACACTACATATTTGGATTTAACTCACACAGTAAAAAGCTCAATTAAACAGTAATAGCAATTTAAGCTTCCAATAAAAGTCCGTCACGCAGGGGCTGCGTAAACTAAGAAGATTTTCCACGTGAAGTTTTACAGTAGAGACATTTCAGAATAGAGAGCCAAACAGTTACCGGAACGGCCCGAACTAGCTCTTGACGGAAACTCGCAACTAGACCCGAAGTTAGCCGATCTCATTTCTGAAGCTGAAAACATAAAAATGCAATTATCTCGGTTAATATTCAAGATACAGAACACATGTATATAACACTATAGTAAATTTAATTTGCAATAAGACTGATTCTAGAATTTTCGAAAATCCTCCGCTCTAAACCCCCCCTCCCACTGGTCCGATTTCAGCCATTAACGAACTTGATCTTTATTTTTGAATAAAACGTTTAAATATCGAGTTTGGTAACGATCAAACGGAAATTGCGACCGCTAGAGCGTTAACAGACAAATATATATATATATATATATATATATATATATATATATATATATATATATATATAATTTTGGTATGTTGTTCTTTTCGGAGTTTTGGTCAATGTTGGTGAAATGAATCTTAGTTTATGCCGATATTTCGAGAATCTTTCTTTTCTCTTCTTCAGGGCTGTAAAATTACATGTACTACTTTATAATATTGCACATTGTTGTAAAATTATAAAGTAGTACATGTAATTTTACAGCCCTGAAGAAGAGAAAATAAAGATTCTCGAAATATTGGCATAAACTAAGATTCATTTCACCAACATTGACCAAAACTCCGAAAAGAACAACACACCAAATATAAATACAACCTGGTCGAATACATCAGCACAATTATATATATATATAATTTTGAACGGACCTCATTTTCATCATCCCCTGGGTAGGATCAATGGACATTTGAAGAAATTTTTCGAAACTCGCGTCATGAGTGCGACCTCAATAGCTGATTTCCCTTAAGGGAAATCTGCTAAAACAATTGCAAATGTCTGGCTTAATATTCCAGATTGAGAAAACATGTAGAGAGTAACATTTATAGAAAATTAAAATTGACATGTGATTGTACTTTAGCTAGTGTTTTATAAGTGTGTGTATACTTAAGCGACCTATGGCCATTTTGTAGGAAATAGCTGGTCTCTGGAATATTATTAAATTAGTAGTTTCTTTACATGGAGGTCATACTAAGTGAAAAATAGAGAACAAAATGAGAATTAAAATCATTTTTACCATTCTCATGCTGCCTGCTGAGAAGGGAGTTCTTGAAAGAGTTATTTGAATATTTTATTACCTATATTAGTTATTGTGTTTGATATTTTCTTCTTTAAAGGAAAATTAATATTCTACAAATATAACCTTTCGAATTAATAACAATTCAAAAGACGAGAGAGGAAATTAAATGATGCAGAAAAACAAAATACACAAAAAATGGTTTATTTCCTTGACATTTGAGACATTCATATTATATTATTATTATATATCATTCTCAGGCTTTATTATCCTTCATAATTTTTCTATAAATTTAGGGTCAACTATTTTTAGAGAAATTATCACTTTAGATAGTCTGTTCTGCTTTCCAGTACCTCCAGATCATCCTAGGTTCCTCCTTTTCCAGGGGTCAGCAACTAAAAAAATAAAAAAGCCATATTTTCATGGAACAATTTCATAAATCTTAAGAATAAATTGCCTTACTCTATATTATAAAGTATATAACAGGGGCTTAGGGCACATGATTTTCATTTATGTAAATTACAGTTTGCATTAAATTAAATTATTGGGTCTCAGGTTTTTTTATATAATTTGAGGCATTATAATTATTTCAATGGTTAAACCTAATATCTCGGGTTCGATTCCGGTCTGGGCAATATGAATTTATGCAGTGAAGAACACATTAAACAAAATATTTATTTCAGCCCGGCCAGAGAAGGAGATAATTTGTAGACAACCAACTCCAATTAGCCTAAGAAGCATAAAGTGGGCATTAAGAACACAATAGATAGTGATTTGAATTTAGTATAATTATTACAAGGTTTCATAGACTTCTTCGCTGGGCTGTATTTTCTTCTTCTCCAAACCGGCTTTCTGTGCCCACAAATAAGATTGGTTCTATACTATTTTGATACAGCTTATAATAACAGAGATATTTTGAATTTTCAAATTTCCACCTTCTCATTGGTTGATTTCGGCTGTTAACCAACTTTATATTTAGTTTTACATAAAACGTTTAAATATCGAGGTTGGTAGTGATCGAACAAAAATTATGACCCCTAGAGAGGTAATAGAGAAGTATGTACTCGTATGTATGTGTGTGTCTATATATATATATATATATATATATATATATATATATATCTATGTGTGTGTGTGTGGGGGGGGAGGGGGTAAATATTTTGTAAAAGCCTCATTTTCATCATCTTCTTGGTAGGGTCAATGGACATTTGAGGAAGTTTTTGAAAATTGCACCATGAGTACAGCCTCAAAGAGAACCTGATTTCTCTCAAGGGAAATCTTGTAACAACCCTATTTATTGCAAAACATATAATTTCCATGCTTGAATGTTATATCGTTTTCATTGGACCTATAATTGTACAATCTGAGGTCGACATTCTACATTCCTTATGCCCTAAGGCTTCATTTTATTTGATTGACACGTTATATCACATGAATATTAAACAGTTTCATGTAAAACTAAAGATCAAGTTTGTTCGTTCACATTAAGCCATTATACTACTGAACATCTCATGACCAAATTAAATTTCAATTTTTTTTACTTAAGGATCTAACTAAGTGAGAACTATAGAATATAATACAATGTCATTCAAGTTTGTGGAAATCTGCTTAGTTTATGCAAGCTCTACTTGAGTTTTTTTTTTTTCAAATTGCCCTTTAAAGGCTCACAGGAGTGAACTTCAATATACAAACTATAAAAAGCAAACTAAAAAATAAACATAATACTAATAAAAATTTAGATTTTAGTTCTAAAATGATACTAATTTTGTTGTTAGCATGACATTTCTGTTTTGACCTGAAAGTTTTGCTCGATGTGGAAATGCCTATGAATTATAATTTTTGTTGCATATGTTTCCTGCCTATGTTTTCGTTGGGGGAAAAAAAGGAAGAGTGGCCTAAGGATAACCGGCTTTGAGACTAGCCAACAATAAGGAGAATCAGAATGTGTGAAGGAAGACAAATCCCTTGAGACTAATACCGTTTGCCATATAAGCTCATTAATGATGGACATTGGTAAGTGACAGTATGCAAATAATGGTTGTAATATATCTCTAGTTTTGCTCTACCTCTTCATTATTATTAAAATTTCAAACGGAATCACCATGGTGATTCAAAAGTCTGTGCATTCCTTAGCTAACTGATAAACAATGACCAGTAGCACTGACTATTATTGTATTATTCCTAAAAGCTTAAAATCTGTGTTTGTCAATCTTAAATTAAACTTCAAGAAGGAAACATCGGTTGTTTATTTCCTTCATTTAACATTTTACTATGAGTGAGTTGGCCCTGGAAAATCATGCTATTCTGAGACACTATTTTAAAAAGAGATACAAAGTCAAAATAGTTCATAACATTTTTGAAGTAGACGAGATAGATGCAGTGTCTCCCGACTACACTAAGAATTGGTCTAAAAAAAATCAAGAAAGGTGATTTTGCTCTTGAAAGCAAATCAAGCTGAGGAGGCAATAGGTGTCTTTATTCATATAAAATATGTAGAAATTGATTCACACACAAGTATTCAGGGGCTTTCTTCAGAACTAGAAGCATAGTACAATTTGCCAACACTTGCTCAACATTAGAATAAATCCTAGAAACTACAGAAGTGTTCCACACCATTTGATGTTTCACCAAGTGAAGGAAATTCGCAAAATTGCCTAAATCCAAAATGACATTCTTTTTATCAAATTAACTATTACGAAAAATGGGTGTGTTTCAAAAATAATAAGTTTAGTCAAAACATCCAGTTCTCCCTGCACTAAGAAAGACTGAGTTAACACTGAAGGTCAGGTTATTAGCTCAGAGATATATTCTGCTCTACTTGAGAAAGCGCAGATGTTGACCAGGACTGATGAATAAGGAACAATTTCTTTAGCACAAGACTCCATACATCCAAGATAAGCACAGCAAAAATGAAGCGGTTGTAATTTGATCTCTTCCCCTCGTCCTGCCTATAGACCAAATCCTGCATCTTCTGATATTTACCTGTTCTGATCGTCTGTGGCACATTCCCATCATGTTAGGTGTTTTGATGAAGTGAAAAATTGGGGGAAAAGAGTTTTTGCATCCAAAGATTCATTACCGGAATAGTATCAAACTTTTGTCTTCAGGCGACACAAAATAACAGTTTAGCCAAGGATAATAATGGAGCAGGTATCTGCTAATCAAAAATGTGTTACCAAAAAAAGCGTGATGATAAAAAAAGAATTTTTGAAACACCCTGGTAAACTGCTCTCATATATATATATATATATATATATATATATATATATATATATATATATATATATATATATATATATATATATATTGGGGGGTAAATGAAATCGATATAGGTAATAAAAATGTCCACAGCTATCCACCGAGAGTTATCAACCCCCCCTCTTTCTTTTATTCTTGGACTAGTAAAATTAGAGCGATTGAGATAAAAATTATTCTGATTCATTATAAATTGCAGTACTAGATATAGTAAATAGTTTTCAATCAAATTATTATGTTATATTCAGATATATTTTAATAATTGTTTTTCTTTCCGGTGAAGAATATTGCTATCTATCTTTTCAGCACTGAGCGGTTGGCCGACCTGTTTGTTTACAATTCAGAATCCTTCTGTGTGGGGGTTATTAAAATTTGCTGAAAGATTTCTCATTACCGATTGTATTTATTCACTTAATACTCACAGTGGTGTTAAGTGTTACCAGTATGTATTGTCGATTTATCTATTGTAAAACTTCACATGGGAAATCTGCTTTGTTTACACATGAGTGACAGACTTTTTTATGATTCAGACCATTCTAAGAACAATGGCATTTGAATTGGAAATATTATCTGCGTCTGTCTATCCATCCGTTTGTGTAAGTCCAAATATCCAAAGATACAACATAGGCTATATGAGAATCCCAATTTTCAACTAGGAGAGGTGGTTACTTTACCAGAAAATTCATATTTGTCGATATTGTTGTTAGTATTAATTTTATCAACAAAATGTAAAGAGAAAATTGTGTTTAGAATACTGATTTTGGTCTTAATTCGTTATTTACATTTATGAATTTGGAAATTTTGACTTCCGGGGGCCAAAGACTTTATTTTTTTCATAAAAATGGCTGGAATAGAATCGGGAAATAGTTGCATGTGTATTAAGGGAATGAGTATCGTTAATATGAGCGGTTTGATACATTACTCCTCATAATTTGACTTACTTTACACCTCTAACATTCTTCTAAATTTCGACGGGAAACCATTAATATTAGATTCTGGATAACAGCACGTCTAATCATAGATTTGTCTAAATGCTTACATCTTAGATTTAAAAAAAATGAATGGCAACATGGGATGATTTGTTTATCCAATCTTTATATTTCCAAAGGAAACCATTTCTATTTTAACCTGCTAACAAAGGATAACACGGCTAGTGAATTTAGATAAGAATCCTTTTTTTTTATATATTTAAATTTTTATATTATCTTTACTAGGTAATTTGTTTAAAATAAAACCAATTTATTCTATTAAATAGCACACCATTATTTGGTTAATTAAAGAGTGATTTGAGCATATATCTATGTTGCTTGACAAAAGAAATTGTGAGTGGAGAGGCCACCCTTTCAAATATTTAGATGAGTTTTTTAATATAAATTATTTTGTTTAAAATGAGGTTAATTTATTTAAATAACTAGTTATAATGTATTAAAATCTGGTTTTCATCATTGGTCCTAGCTCCACCCTTTAACACATACATTATTCAAAAATATTCACACATTCAAAGTCTTGAAGTGAAAATTTTGATTTTCCGCTTTCAGCTAGGAGTCATAATGATAGGGATCAAAACTTAAGAATCTTTAGGGAACAGAATCAAAATGAAAAAACCCAAATTTGATAATGAAATTTAATATATTCCAAATTTAACAGTATATGGCTGGTGTTCTATGAATCGGTAAATAAGGGTGATTTTACATCAAATCAACCTACGCAGGGAATCGCCAACACAGATTTTAATAATTTTGGATCTATTTCTTTTTTTAATCAATACTAAGAAAAATGTAAAGTTTCAGATTATTGTATATTTTAATATTTAATTTTCCAAAAACCTAAAAATCACAAAATTTTGCTGTGAACTGAAATTTTTAGAAGGCTCCACATATTCCAAAGACTGTTTGACATAGATGGCTGGAATATGCACCATTTTATTCTGTTTCCTAAGATATTCAATTTGATGTCAAACACGACTATATTATTAAAATCTATTATTACCCAGAAATGTAAAAAGAATATATTTAAAATTCAATATAGGTAAATTTTGCATTTAAACTCTAAATATAAAAAAGTTCGTTACGCAGGGGCTGCGTAAACTAAGCAGATTTCCTATGTGAAGTTTAGCATTAGAGAAATCTGCATACTGGTAACACAACACCATAAGTAAATACAAACGGTAATGAGAAATCTTTCATATATTTTAATAACTCAAATTTTAGTAGTCCAAGAACTATAGAAGGGGGGGGGGGAGGCGGATGAACAGAACGTATTTGCATAAATCTCACAAAGTAAAGAAGGTTAGGTAAGGTTAGAAATGACAGGTTAGGTTAGAAGCTTCCGCCAGAGCCGAAAACGGCTGAACTAACCCGAACAACACCCGACCACAGACTTCATAAAAATGCAAATATCTCGGTTAATATTCAAGATAGAGAATAAGTGCATATAACAATATTTATAGTAAATTTAATTTGCAATAAGATTGGTTTTATACAATTTTTCGATCCGATGCATAATAATGGAGATATTTCGAAAATTCCCCCACTAAACCCCCCCTCCCTCTGGTACGATTTCAGCCATTAACGACTTGATCTGTCTTTTTACATAAAATGGTTAAATATCGAGTTTCGTAACGATCAAACAAAAATTGCGACCGCTAGAGCGTTAACAGACAAATATATATATAATTTTGAACGGACCTCATTTTCGTTGCTCCTGGGTAGGATCGATGGACATTTGAAGAAATTTTTCGAAACTCGCGTCATGAGTACGACCACAATAGCTGATTTCCCCATAAGGGAAATCTGCTAAAATAATTTAAGGGATTTAACATACTATATATGAAAAGATCCAGTATTTATATTTCAGGGTGGGAAATATTAAGTATTCAAGAATCAACGAGTATACTGATAATAATAATAAAAAAAAAAATTAGAAATTTACAAAAAAATATTTAAATGTATATATAATGTAATGATAAAAAATTATTTGTAATGAACAGAAGACAAAGAGGTTTCGGTTAGTAAGGAGATAGAGGAGTTTGATTTGAATTTTCAGTTCTGGTCGTCCATCTTACAAAATTGACGTTTTTAGCAGGTGACATGTATTGTTATTAATGGTGTGCCATGGGTGACAATAATAGCACACATTGTACTGTACATAGGTATACTTTTGGTACTATACAGAAAATAAATAATTTCCAGTATACAAGGAAAGAATCATGGATCTTGTAACATGTGAATAACCTTCCAGTAGATGTTACAGCAGCATTCGTTGGAGAGCCCCCTAAAGACACTTTGCAATGCCACACATCTTGTCTCATGACAAATATCGTGTTTTATCACGCTAGTTAAATTATTCAGTATCAATATGAGGAGCCCTTTTTAAAAGATGAGCCAGACTTAGCAGGATTTTCAAATGAAACACCAGGGCTTAATAGAATAATCCTAGTGGTCTGCTAAATTTAAATAATAAAACTGACTCTCTCAATTAATTATGTGATTTTTGCACCTTTAGTATTGTTTTTTTTAATTACCCTTATTTTTATGGATAAAAACCAATTGGGTATATCATCTATAAATATAGATTATAAACAGGCTAGGTGCACATGTTCCTGTTAGATTTAATTATTCAATTGAATCATAAAGGTCTATAAGACCTAAACACACATATAAATACAAAAAGAGTCTCAATAAATAACATTTTAGCGTTAAATGCAAAATTGTATTGGCTCCCACCAACATGTGGCTAGGAATTAAATTAAAAATTCCATAATAATATATGTATATACCTTCTTACTACAGATGACCCCTCTTTTCTTAAATTGTTTGAAAGTTTAGCCTTTTAAATATTTTAATACTTATCAAAAAAATAATAACTTAAAATATTAAAAGGCCAAAAAATGAGGGACATTAATTATGAATTGGTCCATAAGATAAATTAGTTCAATCTTTGAGTCTTGGTTTTTGAACTATATGAGCGTCACACAAATCTCTTACGTGCTTTTTACTTTATGCAGAGAGCAAGTTATACAGAAACATTTTGGGGAAGGATTGGGAGTAATGACAGAAAAAGGATATAATAATAAAACACCTTCTTGCAAAGTCAATCTCTCTTTCAAATTTACAATAGATATACATAAAAATGAATCACTTTTTCTTATCATAAAATATACATGTACATACTAAACGAAATACTAAAAGATTAAATATATTTATATAATATATATATTTTTATCTTAACTTTTTTTTTTTTTAATCTTTTTAAAATCATCTTTAAAATCAACATATAAAACAAATAAATACAGATAAACGGGTAATCGGGAACGACGGAGGAGAGCGAAGGGGCGCTAGTGCTGTAGGACGAAGGGCTCGAGGTGCCTCGGTATGGAGCCAGCGAATGGGATTCCGTACTTGCGGATGGCTCTTGAAGCTAGGCATGCCAGCGTCGTGTAATGGAGCGGGTTGCACACTTTACTCAACGACTGCTGCTCTCCCTGAAACAGAAATATAATTAAAATTAATCCCTCTCACACACACCGCACAACTGCATTGTAATTATTCTTTAAATGTATTTGAGTAGTTTTTCCTTAGAAAAGTCTGTCATGCAGGGGCTGCATTAACTAAGCAGATTTCCCACATGTGCCATGTATTTACATTTACCTCAAAACGTAAAAGCTCAAGGGGAACAATAATTGGTATTTAGGCTTCAAGTAATGTACTTCATAATATAACAGCTTATTGTTAATAAGAATGAGTAGGAGTGACAGTTTACTGAATGCCAAAAACTAAAAAACGCATATATCTCTGTTAATGATCAAGATAGTGAAAATATGCACATAACAACATTTATAGCTCGTTTCATTTGCAATAAGATTGATTCTATACAATTTTTCTATCCGATGGCTAGTAATGGAGAAATTCAGAATTTTCGAAATTCCCCCTCAAAGCTCACGTTGGTCCGATTTCAACCATTAACGAACTTAAACTTTCTTTTTACACAAATGATTAAATATTGAGTTTTGCAACGAATAAACAAAAATTGTGACCGCTAGAGCATTAATAGACATATATATATTTGCTAATAGTGGAAAAAAAGGACTAATAACCCGCTTAATAATTGAGTTAAGAGAAAATGTATAGAACAGCCATTGTAGATAGCTTAAAAAGACTTGTCCTATAATATTTTTTGGTCCGACTCATAGTAACAGATATTTTGAATTTTTAAAATTTTCCCCCTCCCTAAACCCCCCCCCCCTATTCCGGGTTCAATTTCAGTCATTAAGTAATATTATGTTTAGAGTTGAATAAAACAATTTAAAATCGAGTATGGTATAGAACAAATGAACATTTTTGAGGTAAGTACATAATATATTACATATATCACACGACTTATTTGTGCGTACCGCACACAGTAAAAGTTCAATTAAAACAATATTTGGTATTTAAGCTTAGAATAAAGTGGTTCAAGATATAACAGCTTATTGTTAATATGACATTGAGTTGATTACTCTCCAAGGAAAAACTTTGATCACAAATCCCTTGAGTCTCACTAGGATATGGTACGGAAAAATATATACTAGCTAAGGTACCTGGGTAAGTTGCTTGGGAAATCATTAGGGACTGAAAAATGATGCTATTTATCTTTGCAAGGCTTCACTAACGACCATAATTTTAATGTCCCATCTAAGTGATTGGGGTTATATATATATATACATATAGCAAACTTAGACAATTTTAAGCCTTGAAGAATACAAAAAAAAAAAATTGAGTTCCTGAATAATCCCTCCCCACTGTGTGCAGTGGAGAAAATAAAGGCATAATTATGGATTACAATCACTATTAAGTACCTTAACTGAGGTAGCTTTGCTTGGGAAATATTTAACCTCAATACTGGGTGTGAATATTATTCATTGAGAGGCAATAACAAATCTTATCTATTTACATTTATCTGTTACCACTCTAGTGGTCGCAATTATTGTTTGATCGATCCTAAACTCGATATTTACTCGTTTTATGCTAAGAGAAAGATCAAGTTCATTAATGACTGTACTCAGACCAGTAAGAGGGTTGGTTAAGAGGGGTATTTAGAAAATTCGAAATATCTCTGTTACGTGACGCGCTTTTATTTTTGGAACATATTGTATCAATGTTACGTTTATTATTATTTACGTCCACTTTATGCTACTATGGCTAATCGGGATGGGTTATCTACAGGTTTCCACCCTTTTCTAGCCAGGGTGGGCTTAAGGAGTTTATTTAATGAATTCCGTCACTAAATAAATTTCTACTGCCCAGGGCGGGATTCGAACCCGCCACTCTAGGTCTGCCATGCGAGATTAAGACCAACGCCTTAACACGCACGGCCAACCTGAGCCCCTTGTATCAATGTACTGAGTCTGGAAGAATAAATGTTGTGATTTTGATTCAATCCCAATTCAAAAAAATAATATTAGGACATAAAAATCACAAACATGAATAGCATTTTTTATTACAAACTATGTAAAGATACATTTTTTTTTTTCCAAAAACGGGTCTTGGAGAATTGTGCCTTGAGTACAACATGTATAGGTGACTTGCCTCAAGGAATACCTGCTAAACATTCCAATTGCCAAATACTGAGTGAATATGGTTTACCTGTAGGAGGGAAGAGAATGTCCTGCCTGCTGCATCTTTAGCATCGAAGTGAGCTCCAGCATCTAGCAACGATTTGACTAGAGGTGGAGAGACAGGGATACACCTAGCAGCTATATGGAGAGGGCTGCTCCCACTATCATCCAGCGCATTAGGGTCGGCACCAGTCTTCAGTAATGCTGTTACTAGGGCAGGCGATGGGAACCTACATGCAGGATACCTGTAACATAAACCAAATATCAAACATAATTCTTTATAGTTTTTCAAATATTTTCATAAATAAGTGTTTAAATTTAAATTAATAATTTAAAATAATTGTGAAAATATGACCTATTAAACTAACGGCTACATCTTTCTCTATGGCCTTCCACTACTAGTCGGCAACTATACTTCATTCATAAGTATAATCAATATATTAGCAGATTTACCCTAAGGGAAATCAGCTATTGAGGTTGTACTCATCACGTGATTTTTGAAAAATTTCTTCAAATGTCCATCGAAACCTACCTATACGTAAATGTGGACCGTTCAAAATTTTATATATATATATATATATATATATATATATATATATATATATATACCTGTTAACGCTCCAGCAGTTGCAATTTTTGTGTTATCGTTACCAAACTCGATATATAATCATTTTATGTAAAAAGAAAGGTTAAGTTCGTTAATGGCTGAAATCAGACAGGAGGAGGGGAGAGGTTAGAGGGGGGATTTCGAAAATTCTGGATTTCTCCATTACTAACCATCGGATAGAAAAATTGTATAGAATCAATCTTATAACAAATGTAATGAGCTATAAATGTTGTTACGTACATTTTTTCACTATCTTTAATATTAACTGGGGGTCAGGTTAGCCATGCGAGTTAAAGCGTTGACCTTTATCTCACATGATATACCTAGAGTGGCGAGTTCGATTCTCGCCTGGGCAAAGGAAATTATTGATGAAGTTCAATTAAGGAAATTAGTGATGAAGTTCATTAATAACGTCCTAAAATCCCACCCCGGCTAGAAAAGGGTGGTAACCTGTAGATAACCCGTCCCAATTAGCCTAAGTTGCAAAAAGTGGACGTTAATAAATAAATAAATAATATTAACATTAATATTATATTAGATCAAGTTCGTTAAGGGCTGAAATCGGACCAGTGGAAGGGGGGGTTTAGAGGGGAAGACTTTCGAAAATTCGAAATATCTCCGTTACTATACTTCGGATCGAAAAATTGTACAGAAGCAATCTTATTCCAAATTAAATTTACTATAAATATTGTTTTATACATTTATTCTCTATCTTGAATATTAACCGAGATATTTTCATTTTTATTATGCCTAACGGACGAGAGTTACTTTCCCGCCAAAAGCTAGTTCGGCAGTTTCCTTGACTGGCTCGGCTCTCATGAAATTTCTCTATTGTATAACTTCACGTGGGAAATCTGATTAGTTTATGCAGCCCCTGCGTGACTGACTTTTTAAAAATAAGTGGAATGATTAGAAGTGGTGGATTACTGAATTCTGAAAAGTAAAAAATGCAAGTACCTCAGTTAGTATTCCAGATAGAAAAAAAGTGTATGAAATAACATTTATAGACAATTAAATGCAACAAGATTGGTTATATAAGATTTTTTGATCCAACTGTTGGTAATAGAAATATTTTGAATTTTCTATTTTCTTCCCTATAACCCCCCACCCCCTCTCCCTCTGGTCCGATTTCAGTCGTTAAGGAATTTGATCTTTAGATTTGCATGAAATGTTTATGTATCAAGTTTGGTCAACAGTGCAGTAACAGGCAAGTAGATATATAGTTTTGAATGGGTCTCCTTATTGCCAACTCCTGGGTAAGATCAATGGACATTTGAAATAATTTTTTGAAATTGCATCATGAGTACAACATCAATAGCTGATTTTCCTTAAGGGAAATCTACTAAAATAGATTAAAATGTGACTTATAACTAGTTATAAAGAGTTGAGACTATACCTTCCAACAAGGGCAGCTTCTTCAGAGCAAGCGAGATGGAGGGGGGTCTGGCCTCCCTTTCCCCGAGGGTTAAGGGAGACTAGGAGGTAAATGACCTTGAGCGCCTGCTCCCATTCGCTCTTGCCCAGGTTGCTCAGCAATTTAACGGTCAGGCAGGCAAGGTGGAGGCATATCACAAGAACTCTGAAAACAAAAAACAAGCATCTCCATTAATATTTATTGTTTGTGGTTCGCAACATGGGCGGAGTAACATAACTTAGTCGCATTCAATTATAACATTTGATAACTGATAAGATTTAGACAAATCTTAAACAAGACAAAAGTTTTCAGCAGTTTATGCTATAATTAACAAAAGTATGTCATATAGGAATTACATAAGCAGATTTCCCATGTTCTGGTATGACCTCATCTTGGCGTATATTCTCTATTTCTAAGTATAAGTGCGTTGAGCAAAGTTTGGGGTATACATTAGGCTGAAATCAAGAAAGAAGATATTATGAATTTTCAAAACCCACTTCTTTTCCTAGTCCAATTTCAGCCACTAAGAAATATGATCTTCATTGTTAAATGAACAGTTAAATATCGTGTATGGTATAGAGTAAATAAACATTTTCGAGTCAAGACTGCAAAATCTTGAATCACAACATATTTGCATGTACCTCACACAGTAAACGTTCAATGAAATCAATATTGGGTATTTAAGCTTCAAATAAAGTGGTTCATGAAATAACAGGTTACTGCTAAATGAAAATGGTCAGGAGTGGGGTTTACTGAAGGCTGAAAACTAAACCATGCAAATATCTGGGCTAATATTCTTGATACAAGAAAAACGTATTAACAACATTTATAGGAAATTAAATTTGCAATAAGATTGTATCTATAAAATTTTTCTATCGGAGTTATTTGGAATTTTTGAAATTCCCCCTCCTGCTCATCTGATTTTATCTATTAACAAACTTGATCTTTAGTTTTAACATTTTTGTAATTACGTTGCTTTAAAAACCTAATTTCATTTATTAAATGTACTTCATGAAGTGAAGAACAAAGTACATTTAATAAATAGAATTGAGTTTTGAAAGCAATGTAAAAGGAACAAAATTTTTCCTAGTTTTATACGAAATAAAACACTTTATAAAAACTTAATATAACATATTTGATAACAAATTGTTTGGTCTGAAGAGGTAGTGGGGGCTCACGCTAGCCATGTGAGTTAAAGCATTGGCCTTAATTTCACATGGTATACCTAGATTCGAGAGTTCGATTCCAGTCTGGTCAAGTAGGAATTTATTTAGCGTTGAATGCATTAAATAAAATCCTTAGTCCCACCCTGGCTAGAAAATAGTAGTAACCTGTAAATAAGCCGTCCCAATTACCTATAGTAACAAAAAGTGAACGTTAATAAATACATGAAGAGGTGGTGGGATAGTTAAGCCACAAAACATGTATGGCAATTGTGAATAAAGCTTGTGGGGAAAGAAAGGTGTTTTTATTAGAAATCCTTATCATTAAACTATGAAGAATATTGGGTAGAGAATAAGAAGGAGAGTATGTGTTGGTTACCTATGAAGGTGGGAGAGATCACGCTCTGGAGTAAGGCATAGCCCTGCTCGTACTTCAGCTACAGCTTTCCGTAATACACTCAGCATGTCTTCAAACGAAACTGCAGGCACTCTTCTCCCTCGACCGCTAGATCTACCTGCAATCAAACCATCGTCAATACGGTTACATAAAAAAATCACATTAACTTGACACAAATTACCAATGTAAGTATATATGTTTGTTAGTTTTTCTAATTAAAATATATGGGACCCAGGTTAGCCATGTGAGTAAAAGTGTTGACCTTAATCTCACATGGTAAACCTAGAGTGGCAAGTTTGATTCCCGCCTAAGCAGAGGAATTTATTTAGTGACGGAATTCATTCTGAAAATAACTCGTCCCAATAAGCCTTAGTTACAAAAAGTGGACGTTAAATTGAATTTAATTAAAATATTTGTTATTGTAATTAATATATAGGATAATTATTTGTGAGAGGCAATCCCTGTTGTGTAATTTAAATAAAAGTTCTGTAATGTTGTCTCAGAATTATTGTTCATTCTTTTCTTAGTTTGTATCAGGGTTTTTCATTTTCCCTTTCTAATAGGAGAAATAGCAACTAAAGAACATGTGTTAAGAAGTTCCCAATTGCTTATATTATCACTCATTTCTATTCTTCGTTGGAGGCTCAGATTAGGCATGTGAGTTAAGGCAATTGCCTTAACCACATCTGGTGCAACTAGAGTGATGCATTCGATTCCTACATGTCGAATAGGAATTTATTTAGTGACAAACTCACTAAAAAAAATTGTTAGTCCTCCTGAAAAGGGTGGTAACCTGTAGATAACTCGCCCCAATCAGCCATAGTAGTATAAAGCAGTTTCACAATTTGATTAATCAAGTTACATAGATCAGTAATATTTTTAAAAAGTGAAGTCAACAAAACCTGTGTATACTATATGATTGAAATTTTTCATTCTACAACTTGGTGATCTTGTAAAATATTCTAGTTTTAGGTTATAACTTGTATACTTAGGAAAAGCTTTGCGTTTTCATCATTACTTTTTTCTTTAGAAATGCATTTAGACTTTAGGTTAGGCTTAAGTAATATTAAAAGAAATTAGCTTACCTTCTTCGCCCATCATAAAGGAAAATAATTCGGTGAAGGAGAATAGAGACGACTGAGTCATTGGGTTTAGAGGTTCGAGCATAGCCTGCTGCATATCGAGGGCATATGACCAGAGGGATATGCATCTCGAGAATTTTCCAGCATCTGCATAAACTGCGCCTCTATACCTGCAGACAAACAATAGAAATTAATGTATTTATTTTTTTTAACAAAAACACTTTATTAACTGATATGATAATAACTAGCTTTGTTACAGACAGGTTTTAATGGTTTTCTTTGGGGGCATAAAGTTTGTGTTAAGTTAATCTCAGTCACTCAGAGGCTGCGCAAAGTAAGCAGATTTTCCACATGATGATACGAGACACTGCTGATCTCATCTCACCATATATTCCCTATTTCTAAATAAAAATCTGATGAGTAGAAGTGTGGGTCAACTGTTCCCTGAAAACAGGAAAGTCCGAATAACTCTATTAATATTTGAGTTATGAAAAAGTGTATCCAACAACAATTGTAGAGCCCCAGAAGTTTAACTTGATTTGTTCTATAAAATTTTTCAATCAGACACATAAAGGGGATATTTTTAATTTTCAAATTCCTTCTCACTCTCTCACTTCCCCCCCCCCTCCCAGACTTCCTGGTCCAATTTTAATCACTAACGATTACAAACTTATCTGTTGTATGAAACAGTTAAATATCGAGTATCGTGTTGATCAAATAAACATTTTTGAGTTAAGCACATAAAATCTTAATTGATGACGTCATCAAACAACATATTTACACGTATCTCACAAAGTTAAAGTTCAATGAAAACCATATTTGGTATTTAAGCTTCAAATAATGTAGTTCACAATATAACAGCTAATTGTTAAATATGACAACGTGTGTAGGAGTGAGGGCTTACTAAAGGCTGGAAAATAAAAAATACAAACATGTCAATTAATATTATATAGAGAAAAAAAAACAATATTTATAGGAAATTTTGCTGTCTAATGTATAATAATATTTGTTTGAATTTTTTTAATATAAACATACTTTTAATCACATTTGATGATTTTAACAGAAATGCGGCAAAAAAAATTAACCGGAAATGCATTTCCGGAAGTGTCCTTCCAGAGGGACAACCCAGGAAGCCTTGCGGTTTAGTAACCCACTACTCATTATACCTAATGTTTATTTATACTAATCATTTACAATAACTAATTATCGATTAAAATATTTTTTTGTTGGACATTTTTAATTATTTTAACAGCGTATTTTTGTTCGCCATTTACAAATATAAGATCAATTATCCCAACTTTTTTGCAGGATTATTTGCGTGGAAAAAGGAAATTAACTTATTAGAATGACAGCTCAAGTGAAAATAACTTTTACCTTTGGTTGAACTTACTTATACATACATTCTACACTGGTAAAGTTCCTGAAAGTTAATTTCTTATCGTTAACTGTAGTTTTAACAAAAATCATAAAAAAAAATAAATCACAATTGTTATTAGTAAAAAATGTCTATAAAATCTAAATTTCACATCTAGGAACATTATATTTTAGTTTAGGCTTCCACCCTTTCAGGTATAAGACTGTTTTCCTCTTTACTTTTCAAAACTAATTGAATGAGGTCATGAATCACCGTTTGCAGTTATCATTCAACAATTTAGTTAATAGTATTCAAATATATTAAATCATGAAATAAATAGAAATTATATAATAAATTTTACTTATTTAGAATCAATTTTTAGAGAACAAAGTTTAAAAATCAATAAAAAATCTTTAAGTTTGTTTGAAAAAGGTAAAAACCATTGGAAAGCCCAAACAATACTGAAGGCAACTGTCTTTACCAGGAGTTGAAAGACTGAATCCCCTCCATTTGCAAGCCTTTTGAGTCTAATGGAAAAAGTAATAGAGGGCTGTCCTTCCGAAGGGACAACCGTAAGCGGGTAGGGTCACAGGTGTCCTTCCGCAACGACACCCGCAGCGAAGATGTTAATGAAATTGTTTCACATAAAACATTTAAATATTGATTAAACAAAACCTTTGACTGTTAAGAGCTTCAACAGACAAATATGTAAATCATGATATCGACTAAATTATGACCTTCATTGAAAGCAATTTTTTAGTTTAAAAGGCGATTATAACAAAACTATTAGTAGAGTCTATTTTATTTTATTTTCGGGGCTCAGGTTAGCCATGTGATTTAAAGCATTGGCTTAATCTCACACGGTAAAAAACCTAGAGCCGTGAGCTTGATTTCCGCCTGGGCAATAGGAGTTTATTTAGTGACAAACTCATTAAATAAAACCCTTAGTCCCACCCTACCTAGAAAAGGGCAGTAACCTGTAGATTACCGGCTCAAATTTTGCCATCGTAACAAAAAGTGGACGTTCAATACATGATAATAATAATAATAAATTTGCTAAAAGTGATAAGTTAGACACATTTCTAATTACCTAACATAGTAACTAGTGTCAGGATGGGCAGGGCCAAGGATCCTCTCTCTAATAAGGAGTGCTTGCATCCGCATTTCATCAGGGTCGGCAAGCAGGCTGTCTAGTTCTTCCGCTGTCCTCATTTCTCGTGAATGCTCGTACGCTTCTACTGTCGCCGCTTGAACTGGCTTTGGTAATGGAGGTGCACCGTCTTCAAACCTTTAAAAATACAAGATTGGTTTAAAAAAATATAAACAAACATGTATTTTTTAAGTTAAATTAAAGTGTTATTTCTATGAATAGTAGTAATAAAGCCTTTAAGGAAAAATATTCAAACTCAACTTATGCTCATAAGCAGGAGGTCAAAGAAATGAAACTCAATAGATCTGAACATCTAAGAATTAAAATAATTTGTTAAAAACATACTAATATAATGCATCTGTTATAAAATTAGCTCATATTCCATGAAACATATTTTATAAAATATATTAACTTAATAATTATATATAATAAATTAAAAATATTAATACCACTCTAAATATATAACATGAATTTTTATATATTGACATGGTTTGTTATTAGTCCTAAATTTATTGAAGGATGACGTGCTTTATAGATGATGATTAATTTATATTTGAACAAAGAATATTTTTTAATAGATTTAATATATTCGGGCAGGGTGTTAAATAAAAAAATACAAACATCTCTATTAATATTAGATAGAAAAAAAATTGGAAAAAGACTGTGGCAGGTAGAGCTTTAACCGACAAATATAAAATATATATAGTTTTGAA
The DNA here is from genome assembly GCA_019009955.1 of Riptortus pedestris. Taxonomy (NCBI): domain Eukaryota; kingdom Metazoa; phylum Arthropoda; class Insecta; order Hemiptera; family Alydidae; genus Riptortus; species Riptortus pedestris. Next base: position 244,280,933 of record CM032228.1, read on the forward strand.
TGGACTTCTTTTACGTCAACTCATGAGCTGATTGATGTTTTTTTTTGTAAGCCACACCATTGGCACGAGTACAACCTAAAAAGCAGATTTCTCTTGAGGGAAACCAGAACATGAATGAGTTTGAAGCATATTCTTGTATTTTTTTTTATGATTATGTGTAATACTGTTTCTGTAAACCAATTTTGTGCTGTGTTTCACAAATAGTATTGCTTGGTGCATATCTATAGAAGGAAAAGTCATTATTTTTAAGTCCTCAAAGAGTGGCTGACAGAAGACTCTTGACTTTCTGTTGAAGATAAACCTTATGGCTCCCTTCTGTTATTTAAATATTAAAATATGATTGGCCTGCTAATGTATACTTATCCTGGCATTTAGGATGTTAAAGCTCTGAAAAGGCTTCATGTGAAAATCAAAACATATAGTTAGTGATTAAAGTAGTTATTAAAGAAGAAGAGTAAGAGCATTTTAATGATAAACTATTAGAACAAATATTACCTTATCGCCATCGCTCTCTTCCATAGGTCGAGTGCACCGATCATATCTCGCTTCTTATCTACGAAGGTAGCGCCTAATAGCTCGAGGGCGTCCACACTCTCCTCCCTCGATACTATCCTCGGCAGTTGGATGAGGTACTCTACAATGTGACTATGTCCTGTGACACTGGCAGCCAGGAGTGGTGTCATACCTAAGCATATTCAAAATATATATAATAAAGTCCAACATGCAAGTCCTGTGTAAATTAAGCAGATTTCCCACAAACTAGTATAGCATGCTTGTGACCTCAGCTCACCACATATTCTCTATGTAAAAAAGTCGGTCAAGTAGGGGCTGTGTAAACTAAGCAGATTTCCCACGTGAAGTTTAAGAATAGAGAAATTTCATGAGAGCCAAACAGTTACTGAAACGGCCAAACTAGTTTTTGGCGGAAACTCACGTCTAGAACCGAAGTTAGCCGATCTCATTTTGTCCGTTATCGCACACTTAATAAAAATGCAAATATCTCGGTTAATATTCAAGATAGAGAATAAATGTATATAACAATATTTATAGTAAATTTAATTTGCAATAAGATTGATTCTATACAATTTTTCGATCCGACTATAGTAATGGAGATATTTAGAATTTTCAAAAAGCCTCCCCTCTAAACCCCCCCTCCCATTGGACCAATTTCAGCCATTAACGAACTTGATCTTTATTTTTACATAAAAAGTTTAAATATCGAGTTTGCTAACGATCAAGCAAAAATTTCGACCGCTAGAGCATTAACAGACAAATATATATATATATATATATATATATATATATATATATATATGTACATATATATACATAATTTTGAACAGACCTCATTTTTGTCATTTCTATTTGAAGAAAAGTTCTGAAAATCGCATCATGAGTACGACCTCATTAGCTGATTTCCCTTAAGGGGGCCTTAAGGGAAATTTGCTAAAACCGATCTATAAAAGGTGGGGGGAAGGTTACTGAGGGCTTAAAACAAGGCTGTATGAAAAACTCCATCAGTATTTGAGTTACAAAAAAATGCATAGAACAACAACAACAAATGCATA